>VWZE01007066.1:1332-28806 GCA_013396675.1 Eubucco bourcierii | reverse complement strand
CAGCTCATCTGCCAGCTCTCTCAGCACCCTAGGATGGATCCCATCAGGTCCCATGGACTTGTGGGTGTCCAAGTGGCTCAGCAGGTCCTGAACTAATTCCTCATGGATTTCCAGGGGAACACACTGCTCCCCGACCACATCACCCAGCTCAAGAGTCCACTTGTCCTGAACTCCTCCCTCCTCACTGCTGAAAATTGAGGCAAATTGTTCAACTCCCTCAGCCCCTGCCATCCCCAGAGATGATCCCAAGAGCCTGTTCCAGAGCTGTCTCATGCTGGCATGCCCTAAGAAATTCCTGTTTGATTCCTATTGCCCAAGGACACTTCTGCTTCTTATGAAGCAAGAGTAAGGGCTGACAGGAGAGGTTTTGCTTTTGCTTCTTAAACATCATTTCCAGTCCTCTCAGTCTCAGCTGTCAGCATCTTGCTTCAGTCATGCAATGTTTAGATCATGTTTATTTTTTTAGCTCCTGGCAGCACCAGCAGCTTCCTCCTCCTCTTAACTCACCTGGAGCCAAACCCGGAGTGAACCTGGTACAGTTCTCAAACTGAAAGGGCAGCAAAGCTGGTGAAGGGTCTACAGAACAAGATCCATGAGGAGCAGCTGAGAGAAATGGGGTTGTTAAGTCTGGAGAATAGGAGGCTGAGATGAGACCTCACTGTTCTCTACAACTCCCCGAAAGGAGGTTGCAGTGAGGTGGGGGTTGGTCTCGTCTCCCTAGTATCAGGTGATAGAATGAGGGGAAATGGCCTGACATTGCACCAGGGGAGGTTTGGGTTGGTGTGCCTTTTCTGCCCCTTGGAATGCTGCCATCCCAGAAACTTGTTTACAGTCAAATCATCCCTGCAGAAAAGGCACAGGTTTGGTTAATTCTGCTTGTCAAAGAGCATGGCCTGGGCATCCACGTCATGGTCTGATCTCTAGGCAACAGCTTCTCCATGCTGCTGCTCTTTCTGAAGTGGGAAGGCTAAAGAGCATTAATAAGAAGCCCAGCAGGCTGTGAAGACAGCATACGGCTCGAGAAGAGGGTGCTGCTGGATCTCCACTCATAAATCAGCATCATTATCACACCAGGGGAGAGAAAGAGAACCCAGAGCAAAGGCTTCTGGGGTGAGTTATGCCTGGGAGCCTGCTGGAGCTCTCCATCTTCCCCAAGCACTTGCCTCAGTGAAGCCATGCAGCCTGCCAGCAGCCATTAATCCCAGCCACGCTGCCAGCAAGCAGATAGAGGGCTCAGGAACACATTTCTTCTCTGACAGTTTAGGTTTGGGGTTTTCTGTCCTTGTTCTCTTGCTTCTTGCAGCAAGTATAAAAAAGTCTAGAGAGCAAGGCTGAGGAGGAGCAGATGAGGGAAATGGGGTTGTTAAGTCTGGAGAAGAGGAGGCTGAGGGGAGACCTCATTGCTCTCTACAACTCCCTGAAAGGAGGTTGGTTTGAGGTGAGGGTTGCTCTCTTCTCCCTAGTATCAGGTGATTAAAAAAAAAGGAAATGGACTGAAATAGTGCCAGGGGAGGTTTAGGTTGAAGATAAGGAACAATTTCTTTCCTTCAAGAGTGCCCAGGCATTGGAACAGGCTGCCCAAGGAGGTGGTGGAGTCACCATCCCTGGAGACGTTCAACAAATGCGTGGACATGGCACCTTGGGTCATGGTTTAATGGCCATGGTGGTGTTAGGCTGATGGTTGGACTTGATGATCTTAGAGGTCTTTTCCAACCAAAACAATTCTTTGGTTCTATGTTCTGTGTGTTTCAGCATCTTCACTTCTCTCTGCTGCAAGTTTGGAGCCAAGAAGTAGGGATTCCTGACAACCATCACTAGGAGCTGGGTCTCCTCCAGTTGTTTGTTTGGAGGGAGCCTGACAACTTGGCAGAGCAGGGGTAGATCTCAGCACTGCTTTGTCTCCTCTGTGGAGACTCCATGAGACTAATTGTTTCCAAATGAATGTAGCCAGCAGCTGGGCAGGATCTGAAGCTCTGGCTCTCAAGCTGCTCTGCCTTGCATGAAGCACATTTCCATCACCAGGGGCAGGCAGTGTGTATGAAATTCTTATCCCCAAAACGTTGCTTTGCAGTGTCTTATGCCAGTGCTCTTGAGAAGCTGGGATAGAGCTGTGAGTTGGATGTTTACCAAGTGCTGAGTAATGCATCCCGGTGAATTGCACACAGATTCCCTTCCTTCCTCCTGCAATATTGTAAGCAATATTATAACTGACCCAGGACAAAAGTCAGTCCAGTTCTGGCCTCCCCAGTTCAAGAGAGACAGGGAACTACTGGAGAGAGTCCAGTGTGGGCTACCAAGATGCTGAGGGGCCTGGAGCATCTCTGTGAGGAGCAAAGCCTGACAGCTCTGGCACTGCAAAGCCTGGAGACAGAGCAGCTTGAGAGAAGATCTGAGCAATACTCAGCAAGAGCTAAAGGATGGGGGACAAGAAGATGGGGCCAGGCTCTTCTTTGTAGTGCCCAGTGACAGCACAAAGGGCAATGGGCACAAACTGCAACCTAGAAGATTCCATCTAAAGAGGAGGAGAAAATTCCTTGTGTGAGGGTGCTGGAGGCTTGGAGCAGGCTGCCCAGAGGGGTTGCAGACTCTTCTCTGGAGAGAGTCCAAACCCACCTGGATGCAGATTCAGGGACCCTTGATGTCACCAGAATCTCCTCCAGAATCCAAGCATGCTAGGGGTTGGAAGGGACCTCTGGAGATCATCCAGTCCAAACCTCCTGCTAAAGCAGGGTCACCCACAGCAGCTTGCCCAGGATCACAGTGTCCAGGCTAGTTTGGAATCTGTCCAGATAAGGAGGTTGTCATTCATATGCTAGTTTTAGTGGCCAGGGTAAGTGGACAACAGTATTTCTTTCTCTGCTGCTACTTTGATCCCTCCAACCAGTTTCTGCCTCCACTTTTACTAACATTAGGCTGTGTATACTTGCAGAGATGTACCCTTGCAGCAGGTTCTGGGATTGTTTGTACTTTCTGGGCAAAGGACCATCACCACTGGTGTGTTATGTGGTTGTTACATCTGGGTTTTGCTCTCACAGGTTACAACTGATCCAAACATAAAAACAGCTGTGTGCCAGCAGAGCCTTGGCACTGTCCCTGCACCAGCAGCAGTGTGGTGGCACACAGCAATCCTGCAGCGCTCATGGCCCAGCAATTGGCCTTCCACCAGCCAATCCATTGCTGAAAGGGGGTTGTTTTCACTTTCAAAGCCCCCAAATGCCACTTTTGATGTGCTGCTGTTCTGCACCTGAGCCCCTTCCTGACCAGCTGTATGAGAACAGCAAGCTCCTTTGTCTGGAGCAAGGGTTTCAACTTCAAAGCACCTTCCTCTCTCTGTGAGGCTGCTGCTGGTGTTTGTTCCTGACTTAGAAAAATGCTTCTCAGATCAACAGGTCTTCCTCACCAGGACAGAGAGCTGCTGCTGCTCCTGTTGTTGTCCCCAAGACAAGAATGCTGTAGCCACACATCTTTGCTATTTGCTCATCATCACCTAGACAGCAGAAATCTTTTTGTCATCAGCTTGGTATGTGAGTAGGTATCATACCCACAGCTCCTTACAAGGCTGATAGTTGAGGGACCTCTGGCTTCCACTGAGTGTAATTTTCTCACTTCCAAGGTAAGGATGGGTGCAGGTGCCTTCTCCTTGCTCCCCGAGCTGGAGAACTGCACCAGTTGGTGGGCTTGGAAGTAACCTAAAGAGATTATATAGTCCAGGTTTGCCTAGAACAATTTACAGACAAACATGTCCAGGTGGGTTTTGAAAGTCTCCAGAGAAGGAGACTTCAAACCTCCCTGAGCAGCCTGTGTGGTAGATTACTTCTGTACTCAGATGCTTGCCCCAAAGAAAATGACTCTACTGCTGGCTTCAGGGGCTTCTCTCCAAGCTGTCCTTCCTCAGAGGGTCACTCCTCTAGGAGGAGTGCTTAGGCTGACTGTCATGACAGGAGAGCACAGTTCCAACCCTCAAGGTGCCACTGAACCCTACTCAGATCCATCACTCTTGTATTTACTTTACATCGATTCTTAGGCTTCATTTTGTTCATTTTTGGGGTGTTTGGTTTTAGCTGTACAAGTGCTCCACACTGTGTCTATGTGCAGGCATCCCAAGTCTCCATCAGCTTCTACAGCAATTTTGGTAATAAGCAGCAGTAATTAAAAGTGTGATTCTCCTATGGCTGGAGTAGCCCTTCTGTAGCTGCTGCTACGACAAAAGCCAGGCTGTTTCTTACACCCCTCAACGCCCTCTTTACATTTCCCTGATGGTTTGGGATTTTTTTTTTCAAGCTATTGCTGAAATTTGCTATTTGTGTCCCATTTCTGCATGGCTTAAGGCGCTGTTGCGCTAGCACCGCTACATTTCAGAGCAGCACCTTTCCCCTACGGCAGACGTCTGCCACCCATGCCTCCCCTCATCCCTTTCATCACCCGGAAACTTGCCTTTTTACTTAACTTTGAACAAATTTCGTGACACGCAGCACTGTGTCTGCGGCACCGCGGCTGCGAGTGCAGGCTCACCCAGCAGGGGGCGCCAGGGTGACGTGCGTTTCACGCATGCGCCGATATGCCCAGCCGGCTACGCTGTCCCGGGGTCCTCACGCACGGTTCCTGTCATTGCAAGACCCCGCAGACCGCTTTAAGGACACTGCTGGCCTCGAAGAGGCTGCGATGAAGGTCGGAGAGTAGCGGGAGCGCGACTGCGCCTCATTTGGGACCCCGGAAGCGGCGCTGGCCGTGGCTGGCTGGGGTGCACATGCCTCAACATATGCAGCCAATAGCGGTTTGCGCAATTTGCGTCACAAGCGTGCGCCGTGCACCAGAGGCGAGCTGGTGGCGTCGCGCCGGAAGTGCTGCGCTGCCACTTCCGGCCGGGATCGTTACAGAGTCGCAGGCTAGCGCGAGCGACCGGGACATGCTGAGTGGAGCACAACTGAAGGACCCGGGGTTGGCGGGGTCCAGAGGCGGAAGCTGTTGAGTACTAGGTCTCAAGGATGCTGTGGTGCCAGCCCAGACGGCAGCGCGGCCTGCAGCAGCTCTGGGCGGGATGTGGGCGTCGCTGTGTTTGTTGGGGCGGGCGACGTGTGGGGTGTCCCTGTGTGCGTGGAGATGCACTGCCTGGCTCTGAGATGTCTCGCCAGAGAGCGTGTCGGAATCCAGCCCTGAGTGTGAGGTTGGTTGGCTTGTGCAGCGGCAAACCGCCCACTGAGATTTTCTTCCCTGTAAAGCGTCCTGTGAGAGTCCGAGACCTCACTTGTAGTGGTGGGGCTAGTTCTGGAGCTGGGCGATGGTTTGAACTGAAAGAGGGAGATTCAGACTAAAGAGAGAAATGTTTGAGGGTGGTGAGACCTTGTCCCAGGTTGCTCAGCGAGGTGGGAGATGCCCCATCCCTGGAGCCACTGCAGGTCAAGTTTGTGGCTCTGAGTAACCTGCTCTAATTGCAGATGTCCCTGTTGACTGGATGGCCTTTAAAGTTGCTTTCCAACCCACATCATTTAGTGGTTTGATGGTTTTCAGAGTAGTATGATGTTTTGGTTTGGTTTTCAAATACCTCTGTTTCCTTACTGTAAAGCATAGCAGGAAATTGTCAAGTGGTTTCTGAGATGCAGAGCACTGTTGGCTCTTTTGTTCGAGGGAAGATGAAGTCTCAAAGATCAAAGCTTGGGTCGTTCCTGATTCTGTTTCTCGTGCTCACCAGTTGGATGAGCATCTGTCAGCACTGAGCTGGTGACAAAATTCAGACCCCAAGCCTGGCTGAATGTCCTTAAGAGGCCAATGCTGTTCTGGTGCCAGTTGTGGCTTTAGCAGAGAAGATCTAGTTGAGGAGTGTGGAAGAGGTGGCTGCTGAGTGAGTCAGGGCTCTGATTCAGTTTGTGTTCAGAGCTCAGGTGCAGCTGCAGAAAGGAGACAGTCCAAATGGCCACAATCACTTGTCATGGGCTGAAGTTTGAGGAGTTCTCATCTCTGGGACTGTGATAACCCTGGAAGAATTCCTCTGGAGAAACCTCCCTGGCTTAAGTGGATATAGGAAAAGAACTGCTTCAAGCTGTGTTTTATCCAGGGTGTCATCAGCACATGAGCTTCCCTAAATCACAGCATCATAGAATCACTTTGGCTGGAAGAGACCTGTTCCAGTGCTGCCATTTGTACTGTTACCATCTTTTCCTGGTGTCTGACATGTCCTATCGAACTGACCAGACTTCCCAGGACAGTTAGTTACATGGTGAGAGGAGGAGCTTTGATGTAAGGCTAAATGCATATCTCTGAGCTGAAGTGGGGATTCTTGTTGTCCCAGTTTGCATTCTTAGCCGTACAAGCTCATTACCAGCTTGGCTGCTTGCTCTGTGTAATCCTGACAGGTTCTGGAAGGGATTTTACCTTCAAAGCAGAAGATGAGAGAGGGCAGGCCATGGCAGCAGTGGTGTGACAGCAGCAGGAATCAGAGCAGCAAAGCTCCTCAAAAAGTGGTGGGGGAGAGATCAGTGAAACTGTGTGAGACACTCTCAAATCAGTTTATCTAAATGTTGTGTATTTGTGAATTTGGGTTTATTTATTTTTCCTCACTGGTTGTTGCCACCTGAAGAAGATGGAGCAGCCTGTCCACAGCAAATCTGGCAAGTGCTCCAGATCTCCAGCATCTTCGTGGAGGTTTGGTTGAAGATGTTTGTTTGGAGCATTTGGTTGAAGATGTGAGTTCAGGTGTCTCTTCCCATGCAGAGAACAAGGTCCTTCACAGTCAGACAGTTGTCTGGTTGAAAGAGACCTCATTGACTTAACACCACCGTGGCCACTGAACCATGTCCCAGAGTGCCATGTCCACTCGTTTTGTGCACACCTTCAGGGATGGTGACTCTGGCACCTCTCTGGGCAGCCTGATCCAGTGCCTGACCAAATTTCAGCCCTACTCAAGCCCTCCATGATGCAGAGAAGCCCCTGGACACCTCCTGGTCTTCCTGTGAGTTGTTAACTGTATCTCAGCTCACAGAAACAGCCTCTTGATGTCGACTCCAGAATGAGGAGCTGCTGTATCATGCTGTATGTTGCTCTGAGCAGAGTTGCCAAGTCCATAACTCCCAGCTGAGCACCAGTATCTTGAAGGCCAAGGTGGTTTTGTGGTACTTTGTGTTGCAGCTTCATGTCAGGCTTCTGGGAAGAACACAAATTTCTGTGTGCTTTATGGGCAGTAAGCTCAGAAGAATGGCTGAGTGGCTCAGATCCAAAAGGCTTCTAACTTCATCTTTGCCTTCCCTGCATTTCTTTTCTCTCACTCCAGGCTTACCCTGTGGAAAAAAATGTTCCTGTGGTGTACTGCAGACAAGGAAGATGCTGAGGGGCGTGGAGCATCTCTGTGAGGAGCAAAGGCTGAGAGCCTTGGGGCTGTTGAACCTGTAGAGGAGCAGCCTGAGAGGGGAGCTGAGCGATGCTCAGCGAGTGCTAAATGGTGGGGGACAACAGGATGAGGCCAGGCTCTTGTCAGTGGTGCCCAGGGACAGGACAAGGAGCAAGGGGCACAAACTGGAACCCAGGAGGTTCAGTTTAGACAGCAGGAGAAAATTCTTTGTTATGAGGGTGCTGGAGGCCTGGAGCAGGCTGCCCACAGAAGTTGTTGGAGAGCTTCCAAACCCAGCTGGCCGTTGTGATCCTGAGCAAGCTGCTGTGGGTGACCCTGCTTTAGCAGGACGATCTCCAGTGGTCCCTTCCAATCCCACCATGATGGGATTCTGTGACTGTGTGATCACGAGCTGCTTTTTCACCCTGGGGAGCAGGCAGTTCTCAGTTTTAGACAAAATGTTTTAAGGTTTCGGCAGCTCAGTCTGAAGAAGGTGGGAATTGATCTACAACCAGCATCTTGTGGAGTCACCATCTGATTTATTTGTGCTGTAGCTGCAGCAACCAAGCCAAGTGCACCACACATGAGTCATCAAGTATTTTGGTCTTTTTTTCTAATGGTAACACAACGAGCAAAGTCCAGCTACTCAGAGTCCAAAGTATGATTACTAACACACACACACACAGAGAAAAGGAAATTGTATCATGAAGGAGTGTTGCTATTTCTATACAACCCCCAAGCTGCCCTTTTTTTACAGTTTTGGAGCCCTTTTGGGTTGTTCAAGTGAAAGTTTTGTCAATAAAGCTTCTTCTGGGAGTCACAATTTGAGTGTACAGCCAATGGACTGTGTGTGGCAGGAGACACTGATAGCTCAGTTTGGGTGTTGGCAGAGAGTGAGTGCTGGCATTGTGCAGTTAAATGATAACCTGTTCCAAAGTTGGATACAACTTTCTGTCCTGTAAGAATATTGGGAAATAAACAGCACTTGAGGAGAATAATCTGACTTGGTGCATTTTTCTTTGGAAGTGTGCTTTAAAAGTGGGAGGTGTATGGGTGACTTACTTAAACAGCAGCAAAACCCAGCAGCAAGAACTTGCCACGTTTACAGATGTTCCCTTGGTAGCATGCACCACACCCACACAGTCTACACAGTCCTCAAGTGGGGACACTGAGACGCTCTTCTTGGGATGCCCTGAGGATACCCAGTCATAGACCCCCTGCCCTGATCATCGCATCGGGCTGCTGCAAGTGGGCTCCATACACACGCGGCACCCAGTTTCCCCCTGACACCTGCCCAGATGAGGGGGCTGTGGTCCCCCAGGACACGAGGAACAGAAGTCTTCCTGCAAGACTGGTAGCAGCCCTCGGGTATGGAGGCTTTGAGAGGGTGGCACATGAGGTGACAAAGCTCTAAGGGAGGAATGTGAGGTGATGAGGTTCGGGCGCGAGGAGGGATACACGAGGTGACCAAGCTCTCGCATTGGGGGCTGCCCGGAACCTGCCGAAGCCACGGTATCTGATACCCCAGAAGCCAGAGTATGATGGGTCTCGCTGAGCTCCTTCAGCCTCGGAGGGTGGGGGGCAGGAGGAGCCCAGCTTCCTAACGCTGGCAAGAGAACAAGAGAGCTGCCCTGCCCTCGCTGGGTGAGCTCGTGGGACACAAGGAGCATTTTTCTCCCCTAGATCAGTGCGAGCCGTGATTAACTCTGTGTTGTCAGTTTGACTTGGAGCTTTTAGTCCGAGGAGGGAAAGAAGGTTTGCAGTGACAGGGCGCTTCCTGCCGAGAAATTCAGTGAAAAAATGCGCTCCGAAAGAGCGAGGAGAGGACTCTGTAAAAGCGAGAGCCGGCTGGAAGGCGGCAATTCTCCATCCCGGGGAAAGAAAAACACAAGCTTCCCATACCGGGAGTCGAACCCGGGCCGCCTGGGTGAAAACCAGGAATCCTAACCGCTAGACCATATGGGAGGCGCTGAACACAGTCCTCCCGGCCCGCCTCATATCTCTGCTGACGCGCCTCTGACAGGACTTGTTCAGCAGTTCGCTTTACCAAGAGCCCTTGCCCGGCTCAAACCGCCGCTCAGGACCGTAGGAGGCGCCGGCGAGCTCCTATCCCTGCCTCGCTAGGAGTCCCGGCACCAATCGCCGCTCAGAGCTATGTGAGGCTCTGCCAGGCCTCGCCCTCCCGCTTCCCACCTCCATAAATCCCGCCCTGCCAGTGAGCGTATTGCCCACACCTAAGATGGCGAACGATGCCTCACTGCCGTCGCGTGCCACCGCCTTCCCTCTCCTCCCCCCGCCCGCCTCGCCGCATCACGTGACGGGAGGGGACGCGCGGGANGGGGGGTCTCGGGCGGCAGCGGCAGCAGCGAGTGAGACCCTGGCGGGGCGGCGGTGTCACGCCAGTCCGAGGCTTTGAGGCCTATCCCGGAGCTCCGGCGGCAGGGCAGGCCGGCAGCACACACGCCACCCCCCGCCGCCCCAAGCCTTGCCGCCGCCGCCCGCAGGCACTGCCGAGCCGGCCCGGGAGGCGTCTGTCGCGGCTAGAGGTAGCGGGAAGCACCAGGACTCGGCGGCGTTGGCCTGGGCGGGGGGCGTGAAGGTGCTGTCGGGCCCGGTTGCACTGGAGATAGCTGGTGGAGGAGTGGGCTGGGGGCCGTCCGGGCCTGGGGAGGGGGTATGGAAGCGAAGTGTGTGGACCTGAATGCTGCGGTTGCGTGGTGCCGTCTCCGGAGCATCCCGGTGGGGAAGGGGCAGGGACTGCAAGTGCGGCCAATTTTGTCTGCCGTGTGCGGGGAGAGCCGAGCAGCGAGGCTGCTGTGCCGGTGCCTCCCGCTGGCTTCCAGCGCTGGCCGCGTTTGTCCTCCTCAGGCCTGTTTCGGCCGGGCAGTACCGGGAGCGCCGCTGATCGCGGGCCTGTCGGAGGGGTTTCTGGCAGGAAGGAGCTTCTGCTAAACTTTCCCCTTTTGCCGTCTGGTGCAGAAACTGCCTGCCTATATGTAGATTGGTGGGAATTGTGTCGGTGCGGGAGCGCTTCCCCTTTCTCAGGGTACTTCTGTGGGTGGGATTTGGGTGTTGGCGTGAAGCTTGCGAGGCGAGCAGAGCAATGTAAGAAGATGGTCTTTTCTCTGTAGGTGGGTGATGCCAAGCACAGCCATGAAGAAAAAGGTAAGAACCAAGAGGAGAGAACCCTTTGCAGTTGGGTTTTCCTTCCCCCCCCTCTGCTTTTGCTGATATCGTTGTGTGTTTGTGTCTGTAGCTCTCAGTGTTCTTTGGCTGTTAGGTGACTCTTCAGAGTCAGCAAACACGTTCTTTGCTTAAAGAGATGGGAAATAAAATCGTGCTTAAGCTTATTTGCTGGCAGGAGCAGTGGGGCGGACTCGCTGCAGAGCCTTCCACCCTTACTGCTGTGAGAGGGTTTCTGGTGTGTGTTGCAAAACCCTTTGCCTTGCTGCGTGCCTCCTGCAGCAGGAGGGAAGAGGATGTGCTCTGAAGATATGATCTAAACTGCTTCATTGGCTGGTGTGGAGACCCTTCTGATGGGTCACAGAAACTTGTGAGAGGAGCCTCACAGGTAGCTGCTGAGAAGGTGGAATTTAACTCACAGGGAAGGAGCAGCACTTTTACTGAGAACTGAAGGGGTTACATCAGCAGTAATTTGGGGGTTATTCCAGCAATAAGCATATTCCAACCCATTAGAGTGGCATTATAGAGCTATGATGCTGTCTTGACTGTCTTTCTGTGGTGCTGCAGGTTTGGGTTTCCTACCTGGCCGTTTGTGCTGGTGTCTGATGCCTAAACCTTGGGTTTGCCTTGGAGCGGTGTTGGGTTTCTGCGTGTGCTTTTTCTGCAGTTGGTTTGAAATAAGAGATGCTGCTGTTCTCTGTATAGCTGAGGGAAGATGACAACGAAGCTTTATGGGGCTTTGCTTCAGAAGGTGTGACCTGAACAACCTCCTTGTCAGAGGAACAGTCCTGGTTATAAATCCTGGGGTCAGCTTCTTTCTGGAAATGGGCTCCTGGCAGCCTCTGAAGAGTTTTGGTTGCTGTCAGAAGCAGTTGGCGCAGTCTTACCTCTCCTGTTTTGCCCTGAGATTTTGGTAGCCATTGCCATGCAGTTGCACAGCAAAGATGGGAGTGGAGCAAACACTTTCTCAGCATGTGTCTGGCGCTGGTGTGGGCTGGGCAGGCAGACTGGGGCCAGTTGCACTCTTATTAAACCTAACCTTGATGAAGAGTTTTCAGAGCTGTTGCCAAAGGCTGGATTTGTAACTGGAACTCGTTTAGCAGCTGCTTTTGTGAGCCAGTGCCTGCTGACCGTCACTTGGTGTTTTAATTTCTGCTTTCAGAGAGCACAGTGCAGACTCTTCTCTCGGGTCACTGTCTCCCCTCTTTCCCACCACAATCATCCCCTAGTTTTTGACTCGCAAAAGTGCTGGCTCTTCTTCAACCTGGTACTCTGCAAACAGGACTCTGGAGTTGTGCGTCTGCCACGCACAACAGCCTAGTGTGCTTGGATTAGGCTGTCCCATTTGCTTTGCGCTTTATGCTGCTGGTCTGACACACGAAGCTTAAAACAGAGCTTGTATTTCACTTCTGTCAGGGAAGAGAAAACAGGTGGAGAAGGAAAGGAGCATGAAGGAAAAGAGAAGGAATGGGTGGAGGATGCGAGCGCTGATAGTGCAAGTGCTTGCTTCTAGCCTGGTCTTAAAGGCTCGAGCTAAAGGTGTTCCTGTTGTCATGGCAAAGGCCTTTGGTATCATCAGAACCATCAAGTCTTTGCTTCTTTTTGGGCTGAAGGAAGAGGAGTGTGGTGCCTGGAAGGGCAGAGATCCCTGAGTGGATGGGAAGATAGTGTAGGGAGACAAGTGAAATGGGAGAGTTTTCAGTCAGGCCAGGATGGGTAGCAAGGAGGTGAGGACGTCTGTCTTCTTTTCCAGGCACATTGCTTTTCTTTGCCTCCTCTGCATTCACATCTGAAATAACATCGACCCTGTGTTCTGATGGCTTTGGCAGCAAGTTGGTAACCCCAAGGAATCTGAGAAGGGCTTGGTCCTTTGTTAGGAGCTAATTCTTCTTCCTTTTCCTTCCCAGGTGCTGCTGATGGGTAAAAGTGGGTCTGGGAAGACCAGCATGAGGTCCATTATCTTTGCCAACTACATTGCCAGGGACACGCGGCGCCTGGGTGCCACAAGTAAGACTTGGCTTGTTGAACTGCCTGTTCTCAGGGCTCAGGCCCTTCATTAAAGGGGTGAGGCCATGCCCTCCAGCAGTCCCTGCCTCTCCTCTCGAACAGGTGGGTGGCTGCAGGTCCTCCCAGCCACCACACCTCCCAGGGAACATCACTCCTGAGTTCAGCCGAGGGCAGGTAGGAAGCTCCAGTCAGAGGGAAGGCAGCAGAGTCCAGTTTTGCTGCTTTGTAGTTGGACTTTCTCCTTCACTCTGGTTTTGGATCAGGATGCAGCCTTTGCTGCAGCTATATCTATTACTGGAGGAGCATTCAGAGCCTTCCTCGTGTCCTGCATGCTGGAGAAGCTTTCCCATTTTTGGCCAGCTGATGAGTACCAGAGCTGGACACCCAGCAATCTTCCTGTCTCCCTGTGGCTTTGGCAGGCTGGTGCACAAGACTTAACCAATGTTTTTAGCCACTTTTTTTTCCTCTTCGTGATCTGCCAAAGCAATAAAAGATTCTTCTAACACAGGGGTATGAACTGTTGGGACCTAATGCAGCTCAGTAGGAAGCACCCAGGAGGACTCAGTGTCATGGATTGGTGCCCTCTTCCTCTTGGCTGTAAATCTGGCTTGCTTCTGAAGTTTCCATTCTTTGTGCTGCTGGTTTATTTCTTTCAAGGCCTTGCAGAGTGTGCTGGAGCTACAACAATTCCTAAAAATACCACAGAGAGCAGAGGAGGTGTTAAAGGGAACTATTTGTTGTGCTTCTCAGGAGAGCAGTGTCCTCAGTGGACAGTAGGAAAGCTGGAATTATGCGGATAATTGTCTTCCCTTGGTGTCTTCAGCTACAGATTTACCCACAGGGATGTTGTGTAGATGAGATTTAACAAATGATGGGGTTCCTGGGGAGGCAGCTCTGATCTGGGGGTGTGGGATGACAACTAAACTCTTCTTGTCTCTTTCCAGTTGATGTGGAGCACTCCCATGTTAGATTCCTAGGAAACCTGGTGTTAAACCTCTGGGACTGCGGAGGGTAGGTGCTGTTTGTTTGCTTCTGAGACTGTTGGGGGTTAGCTCTGGGGAGGGGACAAAGCAGAGGTCCCCCTGCCCGGGAGGGAGGAAGAGGCTGCTTGTGTCTGAAGGGAACGGAGCAGGCTTCGTAGAGTCATAGAATTGTTTTGGTTGGCAAAGACCTCTAAGATGATGTCAAGTCCAACCTTCAGCCTAAGGCAGCTGTGGCCATCATGTATGTACTCAAACTGATGAGACAGCCCTGGGAAGAGTGGATGCCACATCTTAGGCCTGTGCATGGAGATGGGTGGAAGAAATTGACACAATTATGTTGTCCCTTGAGTTAACGCTTTGTAAAGCTGCGAGCGTGTGGGTTCACCCTTCCTTTGCTGGCAAAAAGCTGAGCCCTTCACCTGTAATTTCTTCTGAGGTAGTGGGAGGTGACACTCGTTTCAGAATTGCTCCTCACCTGCTTGATCCAAACAGAGTGTGTGCTGAGGGGTGATGCTGAAAGCTGAGAGCAGTCCTGTAGCTCTGGGAAGGGGCATTCTGAGGAACACTCTCCCACTGATGAACCCTAGCTGAGCTGTCCAACTTTGCTCGCCTTCATCAGCTCAAAATTCAAACCTTGCCTTTCTAGCAGGAGGTAGCACCTCTCCTGGCAGTGCTGAGCAAGACCTGGTTGCTCTAACAGGAGGCTCCTTGCTTTATTGCTCTGCTCCTCCTCAGCCAGGACACCTTTATGGAGAACTACTTCACCAGTCAGCGGGACAACATCTTCCGCAACGTAGAAGTCCTCATCTATGTGTTTGATGTAGAGAGCCGTGAGCTGGAGAAGGACATGCACTACTACCAGTCGTGTTTGGAGGCAATTCTGCAGAACTCTCCTGATGCAAAGATCTTCTGTCTGGTGCACAAGATGGACTTGGTGCAGGAGGATCAGCGGGATTTGGTGAGGAGCTGAGAGTTGCCATAGAAATGGTTGCAAGTAGAGCATCTTTGGACTCTGCTAATGTGTTGTGATTTCCTGCTTCAAATAGAGCCCCATCAGAGCTGTTCCTCAAAGGCTTCCTCAGATATTGAGAGCTGTCAGAGTCTTTTGAGCTTTTTCTGCCTCCTAGATTGTATCTCATCTTTGTCTGTAGTATAATCCAGTGGGGAACAGAAGCAGTGATACTCAGTGACATTTTCTTTCATAGCTCTGATCATAGAATCAGAGAACAGTTTTGGTTGGAAAAGACCTTTTAAGATTGAGTCCAACCATTATCTAACTTGACCAAGTCTAGTGCTCAGTGTATGATTCTAGGCCTTTTATCAGATGCTTGGCTTCAGAAGAGAGCAGGACTGGATGTGAGAAAATTGCCTTAAACTTGCTGCTCACCGTCCAAGGGACAATAGGCACAAACTGGAACCCAGGAGGTTCCATCTGAACAGGAGGAGAAACATCTTTGGTGTGAGTGTGCTAGAGGCCTGGAGGAGGCTGCCCAGAGGGGTTGTGGAGTCTCCTTCTCTGGAGAGCTTCCAAAGCCAGCTGGCTATTGTGAGTGGGTGCCCCTGCTTTAGCAGAGGGGCTGGACTGGATGATCTCCAGAGTCCCAACCCCCACTGTGCTGGGATTCTGTTTACAGGAATGGGACATCTACCACAGAGTCCTAGAACGGTTTGTGTTGGAAAGGGCCTCTAAGATCACCTTCCACTAGATCATGTTGCTCAAATATTTACACTGCAGTGCTGATCTTTTTTTATTCCCCAGATTTTTAAGGAGCGTGAGGAAGACTTGAAGCGCCTTTCCCGTCCCTTGGAATGTGTTTGTTTTAGAACTTCCATCTGGGATGAAACACTTTACAAGGTTAGTGCAGCTTCTTTTCCTTCTCTGCCTTCCTTTCTCACACTGGAAAGTAAGAGCACGAGAAAGGAAAGTGGATACTTAGAACCACAAAATATTTGGGTTGGAAAAGACCTTCAAGATCATGGATTCCAACCACTAACCCAGCACTGCTGGGTCACCACCAAACCATAGAATCATAGAATGGTAAGGTTGGAAAGGACATCAAGGATCACCTAGTTCCAACCCCCTGCCATAGGCAGGGACACCTCCCATTAGTACAGGTCACTCAAGGCCTCATCCAATCTGGCCTTGAACACCTCCAGGGAGGAAGCAGCCACGACCTCCCTGGGCAACCTGTGCCAGTGTCTCACCACCCTCACTGGAAAGAACTTCCTCCTAACATCCAGTCTAAATCTCCCCTCTGCCAGTTCAAACCCATTGCCCCTTGTCCTGGCATTGCAAGACCTTGTCAATAATCCCTCCCCAGTCTTCCTGTAGCCCCCTTCAGATGCTGGAAGGCTACTGTAAGATGTCCTGGAAGCCTTCTCTTCTCCAGGCTGCAGAGCCCCAACTCTCTCAGCCTGTCATAGCAGAGCTACTGCAACCCTCTGAGCATCTTTGTGGCCTCTGGACCCACCAGGAGTTCCATGTCCTTCCTGTGCTGGGGGCTCCAGAACTGCACACAGGACTCCAGATGGGGTCTGACGATGGCCCTCAGCACCATACCTCCATGGCTGTGAAAGACCTCCAGGGATGGGGACACCACCACTGTCCTGGACAACCTGAGTGAGGATTTGACAACCCTTTGGGAGAAGAAAATGAGCAGGATAAACTAAGCAGTTGCTCCTGCTTTATTAGTGACTGGCTTTTTAGTTCTTCAGCAACTGCTGCTGGAGGCAGACAGTGTCTCAGCATCCTGGGTTTAGAGAAAGCAAAACTCCACGTGTCAGAGTCACAATATCTGTGCTCTTGAGCAGGCTTATCTGGGAACAGTAGAGACAGAAGCATTGCCAGCCTAAAACTAGCATGTTTAAGGCTGTTGGGTAGAACTTTAGTTTCCCTGCAACTGATGCAGAGAACTTGAGGTAGTGAAGAGTTTACTCAGGCCTGGGCTACCACTGCTGGTAGAGGTGCTTGGAGATGCAAGTGGGAGAAGCTTCTCAGCCTTGCCTGGGCTATCAAGGATAGGGTCCTGCACCTGGGGAGGAATCACACCATGTACCAGTACTGATTAGGGGTTGGCCTACTGGAAAGCAGCTCCATGGAGAAGGACCTGGGAGCACTGGTGGACAATACACTGAAGTTAACTATGGGACAGCAATGTGCCCTTGTAGCCAAGATGGCACATGGTCTTCTGGGCTGCAGGAAGAAGAGTGTGAAGGAGGTCTTTCTCCCCCTCTACTCTGCCCTAGTAAGGCCATATCTGGAGTACTGGATGTGGTTCAAGAGAGACAGGAAATTGCTGGACAGAGTCCAGTGGTGGCAGGAGTATGCTGAGGGGCCTGGAGTGTCTCTGTGAAGAGCAAAGGCTGAGAGCCCTGGGACTGGTGAGCCTGGAGGAGAGCAGCCTGAAAGGGGATCTGATCAATGCTCAGCAAGAGCTAAAGACTGGGGGGCAAGAAGGTGAGTCCAAGCTCTTAGTGGTGCCCAGGGACAGGGGCTAATGGGCACAAACTGGAACCTAGGAGTTTCTGTCTGGAAATGAGGAGAAACTTCTTTATTGTGAAGGTGCTGGAGGACTGGAGCAGACTGCCCAGAGAGGTTGTGGAGTCTCCTTCTCTGGAGAGAGTGCAACCCACCTGGACACTTTTCTGTGAGGCCTGCCCTGGGAGACTCTGCTTTAGCAGAGGGGTTGGACTTGATCTCCAGAGGTCCTTTTCAACTCCTACCATTCTATGATCAACACCCAGAACTGCAATTAATCTGCTTTTGATGAGCACATTGCACGATGAGAGGGCAAGGCAGAGTCACGCTAACACAGCCCTTCTCTTGTGTCTGTTTTGTTGGCAGGCTTGGTCCAGTATAGTCTATCAGCTGATCCCCAATGTCCAGCAGCTGGAAATGAACCTGAGGAACTTTGCTCAGATCATCGAGGCCGATGAAGTGCTTCTGTTTGAGAGAGCCACGTTCCTGGTGAATACAGCAGCTCTGCCCTCTGGGTTCCTCTGCCCAGCCTAGGGACGAGTTCCCGGGATGCCAAGTGCTGATGTGGCAGTGGCCCAACACGAGGTGCCAGTGCCAGATGGCAGAATGCCACCATCCAGGCTGGCTGATACTGAAAGTAGCTGACACAACTCCATGGCTCATGGGACCTTCCCAAAATTTCCACTCCTAGCAGCTGAGCTGGGGACTTGATTAGTGTTCTCCTCTCCCAGGCTCAGAGACGCTTTCAGATCCCCATTCTGTTGCTGGCTGCGGAATGGATTTGAGAATTTCTTTTTGCACAGGGGAAAAAAAAAAAACCCCAAAAAAAACCCCAAAACTTCAGCTTGAAATGAGCCTTCTCAGTTCCTTCTGGTCTGGTGTTTTTCCTGGTCTAGATTTTCAGCAGGGTTGTTTATTTGTCTGGTGTTGGAGCAACCCAGAGCGTGTGTGGAGGATCACAGACAGTTGAAGCAGCATTTGGAGTTACCACCTGTGTGGAAAATGCTTCCAATCTATTGTGTCCATGAGGAAAAGGTGTTGGTTAAGACCACTGATGCTGCTTGTCCACCCATGCTCTGGGCTTCTGGTTTCTCATCAGACTTGCCACAAAACTTGGAGGAATGGGTTTGAATTTTTGAGAGTTTTATTTGGCAGCCAAATGTCTGATTTGGACACGATGGAAGGAATGGGGAATTGGAGCCATCACTGTTCTCACTTCTTCAGCTTTCAGGAGTAGACACCCACCATTTCTCCAGGTTCTGCTTTTTGACCTTTTGGAGGTGGTGGAGACCTGCACCTTGCTGGTATCTCAGAGCACTTTCACTATAAGTATATTTTTACTGAGAATAATCTTGAAAAGAGTCTTTTAGTCATCTTCTCCCTTTTTTCATGTGTTTAAGCTTCCCCCAGGACTCTTTTTAGTTTTGTTCTGGTTTGTTTTTTTTTTTTCCTCTCCTGGAGTGAAATGTTCCTCTGAAATTGTATCCAAATCACAGTAACAGAAAATCCAACCTGGCAAGTTAAGGAATGTACTTACAGATGGCGAAGTCTTTGGTATAAATGTGGTCCTTGAGCCTGGATAAACCTCAATTCCTGGAAGGGTTGGGCAGGTTTAGCAAGTAGGATGTAGATGATCATTTTAAGGTGCTCAGGGGGAAAAAGAAAGATCCAAACGAAAATCTTAGTTCTCACAAGGCTGTGACTCCACAGATGGAAAGTGAAGTGTTCAAGATCCTGGGGAGAGAGCATCTGACACTTCCAGTAGAAGTTGGTTTCGTGTTTCTAAAGAGCTTAAAGCACACAGCATAAGGCAGTTTAAATATTCATCTTTCTTTGCAGTAGGAACAAAAGGTGATGGAATTTTTGGTTGTGCAGCAAGAGAAGTTCTTGGTCCAGCTGAGTCAAGGAGTGAAGGTCTGAGGCGGCGATAAAACTGATTGTGCAGTAAGAGCAGTTCTTGGCCCAGCTAGGTCAAGGAGTAAAGGTCTGAGGCTGTGATGGAACTGTCTTGGCCCAGCTGGGCCAAGGAGTGAAGGTCTTGGAGATACCAACCTTGTGAATATGATCGGGGAGAGGGAGCTGTGGATGCTGCTGCAAGGATTCCTCAGAACTCTGAGTCCTCTGAAGCTTTGCAGCCAGGCACTATTTGTGGCTGGGTTGCTCCTGGGGAGGAAGAAGTGGATCTGAATACAAGCAGCTTGCATGTCTTAGGCTGACTGGGTGAACTGGTGGGGAGAGAACTCTGGGAAAGCCCTCTGCTTTCCTTGAGGAGGAACGGTTTGTGTTGTTTGGAGAGCAGGCTTTGTGTATCCTATCTCTTGAGAAACGGGGACTTGCTCAGGTTCAGCCCTTGGGAATCTGTAGCACAATAGACTGAGGCAGGGAAAGCTCTTCCAGCACTTGTCAAGTGTCCTTTTTCTTCCCTGAAGGAATGCTTGTGCATGGTTTTTGTTTTTGTTTTTTTTTCTCCTTTCTTTGAACTTTTTTCTTTAAATCAAGATCTAAATCGCTGCTAAGTAGGCAGATTAACACTTCACATGGCCACACAGTTTTCCAAGATTCAATCAGTAGAAGACAAAGGGTATCCCTGTCCTGATCCCAACCCATTTACCATCCTTTCTGAGGAGCCTGTAGTGAAATAAATGAATAACCTTGCCCTCTCTCCTTGTGCATTGCAGGTCATTTCTCACTATCAATGCAAAGAGCAGCGAGATGTCCACAGGTTCGAGAAAATCAGCAACATTATTAAACAATTCAAGCTCAGCTGCAGGTGAGCTGGTGGGGGAGACACCTCGGCAGGTATTTTGGCTTCATTCTCCAAGTGAATGGTAGTTGCTCCCCAGCAAGCTTGAGATGGTGCAGTTAAGTTGCACCCTGCTTAAACACAACTGAGTTAATTGTTCTAGAGTCAGTTTGATTGGAAGAAACCTTTAAGCTTGTCCAGTCCAACCCTGACCACTGCTTGGTCACCACTAAGCCCTGTCCCTCAGCACCATTATCTTCTCTAACTTCCTCCTTTGCTGATGGTTCAGAGAGGTTTGTTTGGAAACAACCGTTTGCTTCTAAACCCCATTCTCATGGGCAAGGCAGGGATTGAGCTGATAAATCAATGAGGTTGTTGAGGTGTCCATCAGAGCATAAAATCATGGAGTGGTTTGGGCTAGACCTTAAAGATTGTTTAGATACACTCCCCCTGCCCTGAGCAGGGACACCTGCCATGGCCAAGCTGTTACACCTGTAGGGTGAGTGACATCCGCTGCTTGGCCATGGCTGTGGTAGGGTTGTAGATCTTGAGATACCTCCACCATTCACTACACAGATCATTTTACAGACTCATTTAGCCTAAAGCTAAAGAGTTTGTTTGTTTGTTTGTTTTTATTTAAAAGAATGGGGGGAAAAAAGACGCCAATCAAAACCCAACTAATCCTGGTTCACACAACAGAACACCACCACAGACTTGGTGTTACCTGCTTACAGGGTCTCAGACACTTCTTTTGTTAGCCACCTGGGCACAAAACCTGTTGAAACAAGCTTACAGTAATGGTTCTTTTTTCGTTTCTCTTTTCATCCTTTCTTTAATGTTTTTTGTTTGTGGTTTCTTTTCTCCCCTCCTAGTAAGCTGGCAGCTTCTTTCCAGAGCATGGAAGTGAGGAACTCTAACTTTGCTGCTTTCATTGACATCTTCACATCAAACACATACGTGATGGTGGTGATGTCAGACCCTTCAATACGTAAGTTGGAGCAGAGACAAGCTTCTGGTCTGCTTCTGTGGAGATAAAATGCTGAAGGAATCATGGAATGCCAGGTTGGAAGGGGACCCCAAGGATCACCTGGTCCAACCTTTCTAGGAGTCTAGCTTAAACTCTACTTCTCTTTAAATATTAAAGCAAAGCGGTAAAAACTGATTGTAATGAAAAGCCAGAGAGGGATTTGCTGTCCTGCTGGTTTGCCCTGTCTGAGCAAGAGGGTGGGGAAGGTGGCTCAGAAATGACTTGGCTTGCAGGAGATGACTGTCTTCAGCAGCTCAGCTGTTTCATAGATTCATAGAATGGTTTGGGTAGGGACCTTGAATATCCCTAAGCCCCCTCCTGTGGGCAGGGACACCTCTTACTAGACCAGGTTGCTCAGTTTGTTGCAGTGGTGGGGAACCACTACAACAGATGTGACCTGATTTAGGAGGTCACTTCTAATAGCCTATTTTGGGCTGTTCTGCTCTGGCAGCCCCAGTGATGTTTTTGGAGAGGAAGCAGAGATGGATCATGTTTGAGTGTTTTTGCTCTTGCTGCCTGAGCTGGCTTTGGTGGCCTAGGAGTCTAATTATAGCAGCATCTATTTATCTTAAAGCAGAAACTGCAGCCAGCCCTTAGAGGCGCAGTGTGACACGGCTCCAGCCCGCACTGCTGCTCTTAGGGGCTGAGGTGCTCAGGAGATGCTGTCCAGGACAACCTCGTGGCTTAGTGTTGATGCTTCCTGTCCTTCTCTTCTCAAAGGGTTTACTGAATTAGGGAAAACTCGTGGAAAGCTTGTGACTGGATTACAGCCCTCAGGCTGCTGTGCTGCAGGACAAGCTGTGGTGACTTCTACAACCACCCCTATGGGCAGACTGACCACAGCTCACTCTGACTTGTCCTCCAGAATCCCAGCACGGTGGGGGTTGAAAAGGACCTCTGGAGACCATCCAGTCCAACCCCTCTGCTAAAGCAGGGTCACCCAGAGGTGGCCCATTGTGACAGGCATCACAATGTCCGGCCAGCTTTGGAGTCTCTCCAGAGGAGACTCCACAACCTCTCTGGGTAGCCTGCTTCAGGGCTCCAGCACCCTCAAAACAAAGTAGCTTCTCTTCATTTCCAGATGGAACCTCCTGGGTTCCAGTTTGTGCCCATTACCCCCTGGTCTGTCCTGCCACTGGGCACCACTGAGAAGAGCCTGGCTCCATGCTCTTGCCCCCCCACCCTTTAGCTCTTGCTGAGCACTGAGCAGCTCCCCTCTCAGGCTACTCTTCTCCAGGCTTAGCAGCTCCAGGGCTTTCAGCCCGTGCTCCTCACAGAGATGTTACAGGTTTCTCAGCATCTTTGTTGCCTCCTCTGGGCTCTGTCTGGCAGTTCCCTGTCTCTCTTGAACTGGGGAGCCCAGAACCAGATCCAGTACTTGAGATGTGGCCTTGCTAGGGCAGAGTAGAGGGGGCAGAGCAGAGGGAGCAGAGGAACCTCCTTGGATCTGGTGGGTACGCTCTTCTTTGTGCACTTCCAAGAGACCATTTTCCTCCTTAGCCACAAGGGCACGTTGCTATCCCATGGATAACTTCATTGCCCACCAGCACTCCCAGGTCAGCCCCTGGCTGTTATTGATGCAGGGGATTGTTCCTCCCCAGGTGCAGGACCCTACACTTGTCCTGTTTTGAACTCCATGAGGTTCTGCTGGCCAGGCTGGAGGCCTGGGGAAGATCTCGGGGAGTGACAGCACAGTCTGATGGTGTATTACTGGCGTCAGCAACAGCTCAGAGTTGAGTTCTGCGCAGTGAAAGAGAGGAGCAGGCTTGAGATAAGAGGTTGCTGATGAGGGCATAGTGTTTGGGCAGCAGTTGGGTTGTGAGAAGCTGGTGACTCTCATCCCTTTTTAACTTTGTCTTTATCTCCCCTGTCCCATTTCCCCCCCAGCCTCTGCGGCTACGCTGATCAACATCCGCAACGCCAGAAAGCACTTTGAGAAGCTGGAGAGAGTGGATGGACCAAAGCACAGCCTGCTGATGCGTTGAACCTTGGCCCCCAGGGCACCACGGGGCTTCTTGGGGGGAGAAAAAATGAATTGGAACTACTTATTTTTTAGGAGAATCTAACAATGTTTGGTGTCTTTGTTGGGCTTTGAAATGAGTGTTGCTGCTTTATTTTTTCTCCTGTTTAACGTTGGACACTAGCCACCGGCAGGAGGTCTGGATCCACTGTGGACCTTCTTAAAGAGACTTCCCTGGCAGCCCGTGGGATTGGGAAGATGGAAGCACAAGGTGATGTGCATGTGCTCTCGTACTCCTGGTTGTCCTGGTGGCACATGGCAGAGCCAGTTTGGATGTTTTTGGATGATGGCATAAGTGACAGGAATGGAATATTTACTGTTTTCTTGGTGGGTTGCTAGAATCCGTTTATAAATTTCTCCTTGTCTTCAGTCATGGAAATAAATTTTTGCTACCAGGGATTTGAGATCCTAGAGCTTTGGACAGCAGGTTCTCTTCCTTTGCAAGCCAGCGTTGGTGAGTGCATCTGTAACACACAGTCGTGGAATCCCAGCGTGCTGGGGCTTGGAAGGGACCTCTGGAGATCAGCCAGTCCAACTCCACTGCTCAAGCAGGGGCACCCATATCAACTTGCCCAGGATCACAGTGGCCAGGCAGGTTTGGAATCTCCAGAAATGGAGATTCCCCAATCTCTCTGGGCAGCCTGCTCCAGGCCTCCACCAAAGAAGTTTCTCCTCCTGTAGAGGTGGAACCTCCTAGGTTTCAGTTTGTGCCCACTGCCCCTTGTCCTGTCACGGGGCACCACTAAGAGGTGTCTGACCCCATCTTCTTGTCCCCCACCCTTTAGCTCTTGCTGAGCATTGAGAAGGTTCCCTCTCAACCTTCTCCAGGCTAAAGAGCTTCTCTTTCTCCTTCCATGTTTTTGGAGACTGTTGACTGAAACCATCCCAAAATTCCATTTAAGATATTTTTTTCCCACATGGAGGCAAAGCTGAGTCCATAGGTGCAGTATTTGGGCTGGACTTGAACTCTTTCCACTCACCCAATGGGTAGATGAAAGTGGCCAAAACCCTTGAGTGACCAAGGAGTGAGCTAGTCCAGGTATGTCTGATCTTCATTCTGGTGAGTCAGGAGGAGCTGTAGGATGTGTGGTGGGGGCAGGAGCTACAGGAAGTGTTTGTGCTGAGCTGGTTGGACATTACTTGATGTTGGTGACTTTTTCACTGGATTTCTGGTGTGGTTTCCATTAAACAGGACCAGCAGTACAATGAGCTGGGGCATCTCTGGCTTGCTAGGTGAGAACTGATGGTTGTCACCATCTCTTCTCCCTCTTTTCCCTCTTTCTGCTTCACATTGCTCTGTGAAGAAGGGTGTGGTGACTCTGATCCCAGCTCTCTACTTTTTCCACTGTCTCCCTGCCCAGACACATGCTGGGAAGATCTGTCAGGAACAAGGAGCTGAAGGGCATTTCTGAGGTGGAGAGCTGAGGGCTCCTCACAGCTTCCATCCATTCTTGTGCTTCGTGGCACTGAACACCCGCGTCTCACACCGCCTCCTCAGCAGATGTTGGTGCTCTCTCAGGCTGGGTGTGGAGGAGGAGGATCCTCAAGGCAGTGTCCTCGTGGGAGAGGAGCAGACTGAGATTCCTGTTAACAATTCAGGTGCTGAAGGTTCTGGAGAACTTAGAAACCCTTTGTATCTCTGGCCTGTTTCCCATTTGTCTTTGGTGCTGCAGAGGGCACAGCAAATCTTCCCCCATGGTTGCTTTTGCCTGGTGCTGAGGTGGAGCAAGCAAAGGCAGAGCTACAGTCACCTCTTGTCCATGCAGTCAGGCAACAGCTGCATGGTCAATCCCTGCTCTTCTGGTCTGTGGAGGAACTTCAGGGCTTTCTGTGCCCAGACCTGCATTTAATGGTGTTGAGCAGAGCTGGGAGGATGAGTCCATGGATCCATGTTGCTGCTAGGTGTTCGAGGAAAGTATGGGTATGGCACTTTGGGACATGGTTTAATAGCCATGGTGGTCTTAGGTTGATGGTTGGACTCAGTCTTGGAGGTCTTTTCCCATCTAAACAAACCTGTGATTCCATGTGCTGTGGGAGCCTCAGGCATACCTCAGGTGTTCCTTTGAAGGAACATCAGGAAGAGCTTCACTTGGAGGAGACAGATATGTCCATCTCAGGAGAGCAGGTTCATGGCTGCAGTTCCGGCACAGACTGAGGCACCTTCTGCTGCAAGGTCACTTTCATAGCAGGCAGCTGGAGATGGAGGGAAGGGTGCTGGGAACTGCTGCCTGATTTCCATAGTTACATAGAGTTGGGTTTCCATGGGGAACAAACCTCAGCAGTGCAAGTGGGATGATGGCAAGAGGGAGGAAATATGGGGTGGGATGAGGGAAGTGACAAGCCAGGCCCATGGCTGATGAGCAGCATACTGTCAAGTGCATACCCAAGGGTGGCTTTAGCTAAAGACCACCCCCTTGCCTCTTTCAGCAGTCAAAGGGTGCATCCGTTAGTCTCTGCCCAAATCACACCCTGGGGTGTTCTTCAGAGGCTGGTGGACAGTTGCATGAGGCAGGGTCCTTCCAGCTCCCCTGACACAGTTGAGCAGCAAGGTGTGGTGAATCAGGCTTGAGCACCCTCACCCTGCTTCTAGAAGACTTCCTTCTTACTCTGGCAGCTTTTGTTCTCAAAGTTGTTGGTGCCTGCTCCAGATCATGCTCCTGTGGCTTATAGGCATCTCCTGAGTAGCATCTGTGCTGTCCCTAAGAGCCTGGAGGTCAAGAAGGTCTTGTCTTAATCATATGTGGTTGCTGTGACCTCCTGGGAAATGGCTTTGGGCCAGAAGGATCTTCCCTGGCTGTGACCTGGGGAAGGGCCAGTGCTGGGTGGTTAAGATCATGTGATGCTGTATCTCAGGTGGTTGCAGTTTGACACAGTGAGGTAGGCAAGGTCTGTCTCCATGTCCATCCTCCTGCTCCATGGAGATAGCTGAGGGCTTGGCCTAAGTGAGACTTGAGTGTCTCCAAGACTGAAGTTTCCTAACCAAGATCTGGGCTCCAAGGCCTAGTCACCCTCATGGTTTTAAAATCATGAATCCACTCCTCGTGAGGAGTTGTTGCCTCCCATCTCTGTGAAGAGCCTGACTCTTCCCTGCATCTCCTGGTAGCAGCTGAAGGCAGCAGCAAGAGCCCCTGAGCCAGCCCAGTGCCCTCAGCCTCTCCTTGCACCCCCTGGACAGGGCATGGTATCTCCTCTCCTGCTATGTTCCCCGGAGTGCTAACGAGAGAGGAATGGCCACTTCCTCACCAGCAGTGACCACTGCCACTTCCTAATGCCACTACACCACTTGGAATCCAATGGCTCCTTCCCATTTCCACCTTTCCTTGTGGTTCTGAAAATTAAGTTGGTGTTTGGGGTTCAGCACATGAAAGACAAAGCAGTGTCCACTTCACTGGGGTTGAAACCTGCACTGGGAGGGTTAGCTGAGCCCAGCTGAAGCACCTGATGAAACCACAGCTGTGAGGAGCCAGCTCCAGCACTGTTTGTGATGGGCTCTGCTCCACAGAAGGGTGGTGGGAAGGGACCACTTCTCTGCAGAGCCAACCAAAGACATTTGCTTAAACCTCTCAGTGCAGCTGCACCATGATGGTGGATCAGGCCCATGGAGGAGGTGAGAGGTGGGATGGGGCATTGCCAAGATCCTGTGAGTTCAACATGGTTGTCTGTCAGGTTTCTTGTTCACCTTGAGAGCAGAGCTGTGGAGCTTTTGGCCTTAATGGCTGAGTGGAGGAGGTCTGCGCTTCACGGGCAACAAGCTCCTCACCTCAGGGTGGGAAGTGAACAGCAGAGCACCCACACCCTGGAATTCTTTTGGCTGCTTCCAGGCAGGGGCAGGACACCCACCAACCACTCTGAACCCATGCAGATCATGGCTGCTGGTGGCCTTCACTTGGCCTTTAGCTTCTCCTTTGTGACCAACTCTCTCCTGTCCTGTGGTATCAAATTGTGAAGATGAGCCCAGTGGCAGGGGACTGTGTCCCTCACCTCTAGCCCAGCTCCAGTGGTGGCCATCCCCACGGATCTGCTGGGACCAGTGATGCTGCTTCTTGGAGCTAGAAGGTTGTTTGCATTGGAACTTCTCCTTGGGGTTCCAAAAAGCAGTTGTGGAAAAGGGAAGAGACCTCCTGCCTTTCTCTTCAGTTTTTTGGGGGGTGCTGGGCAGCTCAGGGCTTGCAGCTGGAGGTCCATCCAGGCACTGTGTCCACTCTCTGACCCCCAAAGCTTCAGAGAAGGCAACAGGAGGTTGGCCAAGACCAGGGGCAGTAGCCATGGGAATTGAGGGAGTCCCTCTGAGGGTAGAGTTGCCACCAGGACTTGTGTCTCTCTGGGGTAGGCTGGGATGAATCCACCGCCCCAGGAGCAGGCAGAGGTGGGGGGGGGGCTGCATTTTTGAGGGGAGGGGGTCATCACCCTAGGACTCTGTAGACCTAAGGTGGGGTTCACAGGGTGATGACCTCTTCCTTAGGTCTACCCCTAGCCTGTGCAGGCTTCTGGGGAGCCCTGGGAATACTAAGACTCCCCTACCACCACAGCCGAGCCTCTGCAGAGAGGCTCTGCCATGACCTTGCCCTTACCTGGGGGGTGTGTGTGTCAACCTACCCCTGAGTGGGGTCCGGGGGCAGGGGGCGGTGCAAATACTTTTGTTTTTTTCCTTGGGTGGGGGAGCACATAAAACACACAACATCATCATGACATGACACCTGCCAGGGGCATGG
>VWZE01007065.1:43188-80352 GCA_013396675.1 Eubucco bourcierii | reverse complement strand
TTTTTTTTTTTTTTTTTTTTTTTTTTTTTTGTTACAGAGCTAAAAGCCAGCTCCTTATTGCCACACTTAAAGCATCACCACAGGCAATCCTGAGAAAGTGTCCACATGGACACCAAACTGGTTTGAAAATATGCTGCAGCCGTGCATATTTTTTACTATTACCTTTAGATGTTCTGATGTTTAAACTACCTTCACATATATGATCTGTGAGCATTCTTCACCTGATATGCAAGTGCTAAAAATTGCACATGTCAGGGTAGGCAGAGTGAATCAGAGAATCATAGAATGGTCTGGGCTGGAAGGGACCTCCAAAGTTCATCAAGTCCAACCCCCCTGCAGCCAGAAAGGACATCCTCAGCCAGATTGGGTTGCCCAGAACCCTTTTGAGCCTCACCTAGAAGATCTCCAGAGATGGGTCCTCAACTACCTCCCTGGGCAACCTGTTCCAGTCTTCCGCTATCCTCACAGTGCAGAACTTGTTCCTAACATTCAATCTAAATCTGCTTTTCCCTAGTTTGAAGCCATTGTCTCTTATCCTATCACCAGAGGCCTTTGTAAACAATCCCTCTCCAGCTGAAAAGTTTCTCTTGAGGTTTTTATGCCCAGTGGTTTTCTGGGTGGGGTGCTGGGAAGTGGTGGAGCTTGTGTGGAAGAAACAGTCTGACATATGGGTCGAGTCCAGTGGAGGGCTATCATGATGGTTAGAGAGTCACAGCACAGGCTGTTTGAAGGGAAACTGGGAGAGCTGAAGCTGTTCAGGCTGGGAAGGGAAGACTCAAAGGTTATGTACTCAGCCTACAGAAGAGAAGGCTCTATGGAGACCTAATGACAACCTTCTAGTACCTGAAGGAAGATGGAGAGAGACTGGTTACAAAGGTCTGCAGTGATAGAGCAAGGGGCAGTGACTTCAAACTAGAGAAGAGCAGATTTAGACTGGATGTTAGGAACAAGTTCTGCACCATGAGGGTGGTGGAACACTGCAACAGGTTGCCCGGGGAGGTGTGCTGGTTTGAGGCTAATTAGAATATTTTAATAGAGAAAATTACACTATAGGCTGTGAAAGGAAAACATCATGATGTCTACTTCACTCATATGCTTGTTAAGAAATTGTTTGGGAACACTAACCAAAACATATAGATAAGTCAGTCTCTGTCTGTCTCTGGCTGGAACAGCAGCTGCTGGGGCAGTCTAGCAGCTTCTGGACTCTGGCTCCTCTGCCGATTAATCCTCACTAACCACTTTTCTTCTAACCTCNNNGGGGGGGCGGGGAACTCCCAAACCATCACAGGAGGTGATTGAGACCCGATCCCTGGAGATACTCAAGGTGAGGCTTGACAGGGCTCTGGGCAATGTAATTTAGTTGAAGATGCTCCTGCATACTGCACAGGAGTTGGACTGGATGACCTTTAGAGGTCCCTTCTAACCCAGACCATTCTGTGATTCTGTGATATGCTACCATGACAGTTAGAGAGTCACAGCAGAACCAATTTGATGGGAAACTGGGAGAGCTGGGAAAGGAAGACTCAAAGGCTATGCACTCATTCTCCATAGCTAGTGGTTACAGAGAAGGCCGACGGATGTTTCTCAGCACAGCAAAAAGGCCAAGAGGCACTCAGTACAAGTTGCAGCAATTAGACATATGCAGAACACTTCTCCATGAGAGCAGACATTCAAAACTCATCTCATGGACAAGGCTGTGAATAACTGAAGTCTAACTTTGAATTTGGCCTTTTTTGGAGCAGAAGGGTGAGAGCAAACAACCTCTGAAAGCCCCTTTCAGCCTACATCATTCTGTGACTGCATGGCTCTCTCTATACAAGGATTTTGATACACATAAATTTGGGGCAGAATTTGTCAAGGCATTTTCTGGTTACATTTGCATATGTATGTTCTCGTTTACATGTACAGAAACTCCTGGGTCTTAAGCAGCATGCAGGTTCTAAAATGTCTTTTTTTTTCTTCCCCTATTTTAACTGGGTTCTCCATCATCAAAATGAGAAATAATAGCAGGAGAAACCCATTTCTTTTTATTGCTGTTGAGATACAGGATGGTATTTTTCCTTTAAAAAAAGAATATCTTTTCCTCCAAAACTACTCTCTGAATATATGCTCACACATGACTATACCTCTAAAATTATAAAAGAGAGAAACAAAAGCGAGCCTCCTGCTGGATAATTCAAGAAAGTAATTAAGTAATTTGATTTCCACAGGACTTGAATAAACTTTTAACTCAGTCTCAGGTATCTTGACAAAAGGATACACCACAGGGAATAGTTTTTTCTAAGTATCACAGAGCCACTTTCTCTAAGCACACACACAAAAAAACCCATTGAATGTTTTGGATTTAACCAATATATGTAGAGATTTTTTTCCCCAACTCTGTTTCCTATGAACACTTCATCCAAAAGGAAAAGTATTTCTATTTGCTTTCTGTTTCCTATGAACAATTTACCCAAAGTGAGAAGCACTTCTCAGTAGCTCGGATAGTAAACATAATAAAAGGAGGGATTTTGGGAAGCATAAGAAAGTAAGGATACAGCAGTCCTGTCTCTGACTGACAGGGTCTAGCAATGCTTGAATCCTGCCTTCCATAACAGCCAGAAGCAGATATCTAAAGCAGAGTGTCACAGGGAAGCATATAAGCTACTTATCCTGAATACCGCTCCAATTTGCAGCTCAGGGACTTTGTGAGCCCGAGGTGCTTTCCGTGTAGCCAGTAACCTCCACAGACTGCTGAGCGCTAGCAGCCAGCTCAGCCCATCATTCTTATGTATGAAATCAGGATTGTTGATTTCCAATATGCACCATTTTAGATTAAATTTCCTTTTATGCTGTTTTACTGCCCAGTCCCTCAGCCATGAAATATCCTTCTGCAGTTCTGCACAATTAGCTTTCATCTTTACTACTCTGAAGAATTTAGCATCATTAGTAGGAGTTTGTCAATGCCTCGCATTCACTTGGTTTTACAGAGTGTTATTCATAAATGAATACATAAATTCATCAGCACAAAGCATTCTGAACCTTTCTCCCCTGGGAGAAGTGACTATTTACACCCTCTGTGACCTATCTTTTAAACACCTGTTTACCCTTACAAGGACATTCCCTCTTATCCTTGGCTGTTAATGTTCTAGAGGAACCTTTGTTGGGAGAACTCAACAAAGGGAGATGCTGATTTTTTTCCCCCCTGGTGTACAGGAACATGTGGGAATGGTTCAAAGGTGCATCAGTCAAAGGACATTAGGAATCAATGCTTTGTTGAGTGGGTGACCAAGCACTGGAACAGGCTTACTACAGAGATGGTCAATGCTCCAAACCTGTCAGTGCTCAAGAGGCATTTGGACAATGATCTCAATAACATGCTTTAACTAGGGGCAGGTCAATTAGGTAATGGTTATAGTAGTCCTATTCCATTCCACTGTATGTCATTCCATTCCAGTGTAAGCTTTGCCAAAAGACTTGGAAATTCATGCGGACAGTCTCAACTAGGTCTGCTGCAGCTACATCCAAAGAAGATGAACAGGTCTTGCCACTACAAAAACCATTAAACTCTTTATCCATATGTAATGTTCATCCTTCCTTTCACAGATTCTACTCTTACTCCTTTGACAGGTCTGCTCAGTATAGATGTGTCAGTGTCAGGGATCAGTGCTGGGTGGAGCCATGTTCAATGTCTTTATTGATGATCTGGACCAGGGGATTGAGTCCAGCATCACTAAGTTTGCAGACGACACCAAGTTAGGAGCAGGTGTGGATCTGTTGGAGGGCAGGAGGGCTCTGCAGAGGGACCTGGACAGGCTGGGTGGGTGGGCACAGGCCAATGGGATGAGATTTAACAAGGTTAAGTGCAGGGTTCTACACTTTAACCTCAACAACCCCAAGTAGTGCTACAGGCTGGGGATGGAGTGGCTGGAGAGCAGCCAGGCAGAGAGGGACCTGGGGGTGCTGGTAGAGAGTAGCTGAACATAAGCCAGCAGTGTGCCCAGGTGGGCAGGAGAGCCAATGGCATCCTGGCCTGGATCAGGAACAGTGTGGCCAGAAGTACAAGGGAGGTTATTCTACCCCTGGAGTCAGCACTGGTCAGGCCACACCTTGAGTGCTGTGTCCAGTACTGGGCCCCTCAATTCAAGAGAGCTGCTGAGGTGCTGGAAGGTGTCCAGAGAAGGGCATCAAGGCTGGTGAGGGGCCTGGAGCACAGCCCTCTGAGGAGAGGTTCAGGGAGCTGGGGGTGTGCAACCTGGAGAAGAAGAGGCTCAGGGCAGACCTCATTGCTGTCTACAGCTACCCGAAAGGAGGTTGTACCCAGGAGGGGTTGACCTCTTCTCCCAGGCAACCAGCAACAGAACAAAGGGACACAGTTTCAAGTTGTGCCAGGGGAGGTCTAGGCTGAATGTTAGGAGGAATTTCTTGCCAGAGAGAGTGATTGGCATTGGAATGGGCTGCCCAGGGAGGTGGTGGATTTGTTGTCCCTGGAGGTGTTGAAGAAAAGCCTGGATGGGGCACTTAGTGGATAGGGCTGTGTGATAGGTTGGGCTGGATGATCTTGGAGGTCTCTTCTAACCTGGCTGATTCTATGATTCTATGTCTCTCATCAGGTCTTCCCTAGTCCCTTTCAAAAATCAGCATACTTACAAACCACAGAAACCAAGGAGTTCTGCAAAAAAAGAGGCTTCACACCACAGTTAGCAGCACTGATGCTTTAGCTCTGCATTCCTCTGGGATGCTTGGGTGAACACCACCTCATCCTGCTGACTCACTACTGTTCATTTTGTCTCTTTGCTCCAAAATGATCATCAAGGCCTTGAGGCCTTGAGCAGCCAAGTCTAGTTGAGAGACATCCCTGTTCATGGCAGGGAGGTTGGAGTAAATGATCTCTAAGGTCCCTTCTATGCCATTCTATGATTCTACGAAATAGAAGGGAGACATTTAAATACCTTTAGAATATAACAAGCTTTGCACCCAGCTCAACTTTGAGCATTTAGTCACCAGAAGTGTGTGATTAATCATGACAAAATGGATTAGAAGAAAACATGAAAAATATGCAAAATTCTGTACAGGGAAAAAAAAAAATCTTGATCTAAGTCCTTTTTTTGCATCAGTATTGAAACCTACAATGACTTCAGTGCAAGATGACTTTGAGTGAGTACTGATCACAGAATCATGTCCACAGCCTCCCTGGGCATCCTACTTCAGAGTCTCACCACCCCCGTACTGAAGAACTTCTTCCTCAGATCCAGTCTAACCCTGCTCTGCCTCAGCTTCAAACTGTTCCCCCTTGTCCTGTCTGTAGACACCCTTATATAAAGGCCCTCTACACCCTTCCTGTAGGATACCTTTGGGTATTGGAAAGCAGCTCTAAGAACTCCCCAGAATCTTATCTTCTCCAGGCAGGACAACCTCAGCTCCCTCAGCCTATCCTCACAGAGGAGGTGCTCCAGCCTCTGTAAGCAAGAAAACAGCTGTGAACACCTCTAGATGAGCTCCACCACTTTTACAGTCACAAATACTTTCTACATTAACGTATGCATTCCAGAAGACCTGTTGCTACACACGCACTCCACACATAACAGTGATGAGGTTCGAGCTGCACAGTCCAGCACCCAAATATTTGCAGTCCTATGTCCATTTAGTACTCTTCAGTCAAAGCAATACAACCAAACACATAGAAACACCAGCGTTGGTGAACTCCAGTTCAGTTCTTTACAGTGAGGGTGGTGAGACACTGGAGCAGGTTGTCCAGGGAGGTTGTGGATGCTCCCTCCCTGGAGATGTTCAAGGCCAGGTTGGACGAGGCCTTGACTGACCTTTACTAATGGGAGGTGTCCCTGCCTATGGTAGGAGGTTGGAACTGGATGACCTTTGAGGTCCCTTCCAACCTTACCATTCTATGATTCTATATAGGACTGTCATCCTCTGTAGCACAAAAGTACATGAAAGAAAAATAAATTATTAAAAAATTGCAATGTTTCATTCATTAGTGCAATTTTTCTCCCAGTTGGAACGTTTCAACTGGTACACAGCAACTTCCAACATCATGGCAACCCATTTCACTGATTCTTTACCAAAAGCTCAGCTGCAGACCATGCAAGCCATGGTAATTGATTTGCTGGGACAATCCTAGTCTATATTCTTCATAGTGGGGATAAAAAAAAAAAAAAAAAGAATTCCCNAGTGGGGAAAAAAAAAAAAAAAAAAAAGAATTCCCTGATTCAGTGGCTGAAAGTTTTTGTGCAGCAATATGAGAATTTAAGTCAATCTGTCATGTATCCTATTAGAGAAGAAGTATTTGCTTGCCTCTGGAATAATTCTTGGACCCCAAAAAATGTCTCTCTCTTTCTAATCTCCCTTTCTGGCAACCAGGTCAGCTCTTTACCACTGCCCTAGTGCTACCAATTACTTTCAGTAAATGCCAAATCCTTCTCATTAATGACAAGAAAACACAAGCTCCTCTTTTTCCCTGAATTCCCCTTACAGAGGAAAGTTTTGCCTATAGTGGAATGTGTGTCCAAATGCAGTCAGTGGGAATTGCTGTCTCAAACTGCTTCAGGTCTGAATAGACAAATAAAGGAAGTTTCATCTCAGTTTGCCTCTTTTGTAGCTCAAAGTAAGAATTAGGGATTGTGAACTTTTGTTTTCCTACTGCAAACTAACAGGCATTATAATCCCAGATGTTTTGTTAACCATTGTAAACTAACAGCCATTATAATCCCATGTGATTTTTTTCCCCCACTGTAACTAACAGGCATTATAACCCCATGTGTTTTTTTTTTCCCATTATAAACTAACAGGCATTATAATCCCTGATGATTTTTTTCCCATTATAAACTAACAGGCATTATAATCCCAATTGATTTTTTTCCCATTATAAACTAACAGGCATTATAATCCCTGATGATTTTTTTCCCATTGTAAACCAACAGGCATTATAATCCCAAATGATTTTTCCCCATTGTAAATTAACAGGCATTATAATCCCATCACCTTTTGTATTTTTGCCTTGACCGATCAGTCTGTACCCACCTTAGACAATACACACACCAAAAACAGAGCACTGAGCCATTGCAGCACCTGTGTGTGGGCGCAGGGAGCTGTCCATGCCTCCAAGCAGCTGTAGAAAGCCCTTCAAGACCCACCCTGGCATCCCATCGCTTCACCCAAACCCACTCCCTTGCCTCACACCGCCTCCAACATCTCCCAGCTGCAAATCCTTCCCACTGTTCATCAGCAAGCCTCACGCTAGATTTGTCAGGAGCTCTTCTACATAAAAGTGTGACAGAGGAGCCCTGGATGTCGGGAGGGTGGGGACAGCATAATTCTTGCTTTTGCAGGGCAGAGGGGGAACACACATGGTTAAAGGTCAAGTATCACCGTTGCTGGAGGTGTCGGGGGGGGTGGGGAACAGGATTAAGAGAAATGGCTTCACAAAGCAGTTCAGCTGCCCACCCACGGCATGTACTCAGCATGTGTATTCAGGTCAGCACACTATTTCCTATGAGTCACATTCAGCTGTGCCTTAGCTGCATATTTTAGTCAGAGTGATCTTAGCTGAAGCCTGTACTGCGAGGAGGCTGGTGGCGTCCAAATTTGTTCTAGTATCCTGGAATTTGCTCCTTTTCAGTGTTGTGACTCAGTACAGTGCTACAGAATTAAAACTGTTTGTGTGTAGCATGCCCGCTGAGCTAATGCAAGAGTTAAAATCCCCCATCCGTGGTACTGAATAGCAACACAATTGTTAGAGAATTAGTAACACAATGCCGAGGTGAGTGACACAGCTCAGATTCAGCTACACCAGCATTAACAAGCTGAGCATTTTGCTGAGGGAACAAAACAAGGCTTCTTTGTCTAATGCAGTTCTCTTGCCTGCTTCAAGTTCCTTATTAAGCTTATCTCAGCCAGCAGCACGACTGTAATTTCTGACTACTGGAAAATCTGGAACAGCTGCCTGACTGGGGAAACAGTCACAGAGCCACTCACAGGAGAGCCTCCTCTGCCCACAAAAGGCTGACTGCTCACCGGTTCTTGCTCTGAAACCACTAACATCAATCAACCTCTGGCGCTTCACTGAATGCCACTTGTGATGCCTCAGTCTCTCTCGGCAGGGTAACCAACACCTAGGTCCTCAAAAGAGGCTCCAACTCCAAAACCTTCCCGTGAAATCCCCATGTTTTCATCTCCCTCTCTAACCTAGTTTGTCCTGATTCCATGAGCACTCTGGAGCATGCTTTGCTGAAAAGTGGCAGGTAACATGAGTCTTCTGGCTCTTTAAGGCTGTTATGGTGTTGCAGTAGCATGTTGCATTGACACAGAGATGTCTTTTTGGTTTACGGCTCCTAAGTACAGTCTGTAATTTGTGTCAGGGTGATGGGTGCCACAGCCCCAAGAGATCAAGAAGCTCCAGGGTTTCTTCCACAGTAAGTGGAGGGGGAGAAAAGGCAACAACAGCAGAGCAGAACGGAGGGAAGACCAAGCAGTTGTCAAGATGAGGATGTTGTTTTCCTCGTGAGCTTATGCCAGCCACTGCAGGATTGAGTCCCTTCACCAGCCTTGAGCACATACACAGACAGGAGAAGCAGAAAGACTCCCCACAGCCATCAACCACTTCATCAGAGGCAGAACACTTTAGTGACTTTGTATGAAATGGGGAGCCTCATCACTAGGGATTACAAGTAATGCTGGAAGAAGATCCAAGAAGTTGTAAAAGTTTAAAGGGATGCCTGTCATGTAATATTCTCTTCAACTTCAATTTTATCAAAAATCTGGAACATATGCTTAATAAGTAAGAGCAGAATTAATCCCTTAGCTGTCAGCACAGCTGCTCTGAAATGGTGACTTACATCTAATTACATTTCTTTTTAAAGCCTGGTTGCAATCAGTTAGCTTCTGCCCTGGCTCATACTGAGAGCAGCCACAGCTCAGATGTGAGGTTACAGATACAGTACTACAGGGCTATTTTTATCAACACAGCCACCTAAAATTAGAGGCTGATCTCTCCTATTGTTCACAGAGAGATGTAAACTCCCCTACAGGGTAATTCAGAGTTTCATTTGGCCATGCTGGATTGCCCACTGAAGAAGCCTGTCCTCATCAGGGAGTCTGACCCACTCGTGTTCAAACAGTTAAAACTGGATGGATTCAAGATCTCCAAACTCACAGACAGCAGTGCAAGAGTTCAGCATGCAAATAACATCCACCAGCCCTCTCTGCCTGAGAAAGGGCACAGGAAACTTTCTATCTTTTACGCAAACCTGTTCCAAATAGCATGGGGTAGATTTGATTCCTTTTGATCCCCTCAATCAGCATCCCAGCTCCCCCCACTAACTGGCTTGCATACCACAGCAATGAGAGCTGGGTAAGACACTTCACAGACTTGGTCTGTGGTTTATCAGGGAACCTCCAATACCTCCTAATAAGGGAGATCATGCCAGGAGGAGCTGCAAGAGAGCATAAACTCATACCTTGGTGGGGTATTTTTAATTATGTCATGTTTATGAAGACACTACAGGGCTAAAGCAATCAAACTCTCTAAGAAAAAGCCTTTCCAATTTTTCTTACCTTTTTCTTCTGGAAAGGTTGAAAGGAATTTCTTCTTCTGACTTCTTGTGCATTTCCATAGCAGGGCCTGTGGATATAAGTTCATGAGTTTTATTAGCTCTATTTCCTCAAATGTAAGTTGGTAACAGAAGACTGCTAAAAGACACACCCATTCATGCTATTTCCTTGAGTTAATATTGCAGTAAAGTAACAGAATTTTAACCCAGTTTTGGGCATCTCAGTACGAGAAAGACGTTGAGGGGCTGGAGCAGGTGCAAAGAAGAGCAACTAAACTGGTGAAGGGCCTAGAGAATGGGAATGATGAAGAGCAGCTGAGGGAACTGGGACTGTTTAATCTGAGGAAGAGGAAGCTGAGGGGAGACCTTATTGCCGTCTGCCACTAACTGAAAGGACAATGTAGAGATGTTGGTGCTGCGCTCTTCTCACAGGTGATTAGTGATAGAAGAAGAGGGAATGGCCTCAAACTGCACCAGGGGAGCTAGACATTAGGAAACATTTTTTCCCTGCAAGAGTGGCCAAACACCAGAACAGGTTGCCAGGGAGGTGGCTGAGTCAACGTCCATGGATGTGTTCAAAAGTAGTTTGGGTGTGGTGCTTGGCAATATGGTTTAGTGGTGACCTTGGCAGAGTAGGATTAATGGTTGGACTTGATCAGTTCAAGGGTCTTTTCCCACCTGAACAATTCTATGATTCTTCCCACATCAAGCTGGTAAAACACTTTAAGTTTACAATTTCAGACTAGTTAGTACCAAACCCTAAATGGAACTGATGGGAAAACAGAAGTGCCAGACCAGAAGGCAATTATTAGTCACAATTAGTCTTTATATCAAGGTGCATCGTCTCAGCTCTGTGTTCATTTCTAGTGCTGTGTAATCACATCTCAGTGAACTCACCCCACTCCATTCCACACACACAGATCACTCTGTAAACTGTATTTTTTCCAGTAAAGCTTGCTGAGGTCCATAGTAACTTAACTGCATGAAAGAAAGATAGTGGGGACAGCCACTCCCCCAAGGTCACACCAGCCTATATTAGGTATAATGGCTACATGGGGGAGCCACTTGAGTGACTTACATGAAAAGATTTGTCCTGTAATTTTTGTCAGGTACGATTTTTATAAACCCCCTCCACAGATGCAGCTGATTGGTACTTTTAGTAATGTATTTTGATGTTTAGAAGGGCTTGTGATGATAGGACGAGAGGTAATGGTTTGAAACTGGAGCAGAGTAGATTTAGGTTGGACATAAGGAAGAAGTTTGCAATAAGAGTGGTGAAGTTCTGCAACAGGCTGCCCAGGGAGGTGTTTGAGGCCCTGCCTCGGGAGACATTAAAGATCAGGCTTGATGCGGCCCTGGGCAGCCTCATCTAGTTGGAGGTGTCCCTGTTGCCTGCAAGGAGGTTGGACAAGATGACCTTTGAAGGTCCCTTCCAACCCAATGCAATCTGTGAATCATCAACCAAATCACTCTATTGTTATTGTTTTTGTTACATACTATTTTATTGTTATTATTTGCTATATTATTAATATTTCCTATACTGTTATTTACTATATTGTAAATGCCCAGGGAGGTTGTGGATGCTCCCTCCCTAGAGGTGTTCAAGGCCAGGTTGGATGAGGCCTTGAGCAACCTGTTCTAGTGGGAGATGTCCCAGCCTATGGCAGGGTGTTGGAACTGGATGAGCTTTGAGGTCCCTTCCAACCCAAACCACTCTATGATGCTATGATTTACTATATTATTACGCTTTACTATATTGTTATTTACCATATCCTTATTATTATTTAATATATTATTACAATGTACTATACTGTTATTTCTTATATTGCTGTTATTATTATCATCATGATGACTACTAATCATTATTAGCATTATTATTAAAATATCAGCTCCATGTTTCAGCACTAGTGAGGCAGAAGGATTGATTGCAAAAGGCAGCGTTTCACTGATGACTCAAGATTCCCAGGTTTTGCCAGGTTAAGGCAGCCTTCTGCCATTACTTTTACATAACCAAGCCCTTAGAGATAGAAGCAACATCCTGCAGAGCGCAGAAATGACTTGCTTAGGAATACATCTATAAACCTGACAAGAATCAGCACCCAGAGACTCCTCCAACTCCTGTCTGCAGCCTTTAAAGTTTTCAGCTGAACTCTAGTGAAAATGAGTTTCTGCAGTGCTGGATCCCAACCAGAGAGGAGAGTGGGTACTGCGGGTTTTCAGTCAGGAGCCTTCAACAATAAAGCAACAACCAAAAACCCTCCCTTGCTTCTTTTTTTTTTTTTTCCCTTTTTTCTTTTTTTTTATATATATAAAGGATCCTGTAGGAACTGAGTGAGGAGGGTAAGAAATGTCTTATTTTTCCTACCACTGCGAGTAAGCAGAAATGAAAGCATCTAGTGAGGAATTTTGCTATCAGCAATTGATGTCATCTTAAAAGTGGTCTCTCTGCCATCCTGGGAATGCCAGCTGGGAAGGAGTTGCCCCCTCCAGCTACCCACTCCAGCCTTACCCAAGTGAGAGCAGAAAGGACAAGCTAAGGGGCTCAAATATGGTGTGGATACCCAGCACCCTACCTCTCCCCTTCGGAGGGAGAAAGTTGAGGTTGAAATCTGGGCACCTGGCCAGAAATCACATAGCAGCAGCATTTTTGCAGCCCACGCCCTGCTATGTGGCATTCTGCTTCTAAAATATGGGTCAGAAATCACAGAATCATAGAATGGTTTGGGCTGGAAGGGACCTCCAAAGGTCATCTAGCCCAATCCCCATGATACAAAGTCTTGCTATCAGTTGGGCCTGCCAATGGGTCGGGACCTAGATGCATGAGTTGCCTGGAAAGACGAAGTTACATATAATAAATTCCTGGGTAGGACTTGTGTCCCTTTCTAGGCAGCTGGATCTGTAGCTAGTTGGGAAGAGGGATGAGGTGTGAAGAAATTATTTTCCTATGAAATGGCTTCTGTCAAAGTGAGAGGTGGCCAGAGGAGCTGCACCAGCTAGAGAGGCATACAGCAGCCTCTTCTGAAAGTGAGGTAGACTGAAGCAGCAAGGAAAAAGCAGATCTCTCTGGGAAAGAAGGTGAGTTCATCAGAACATCCTGCATTACTTCATAAGGATCAGGGAACTGAGGGGGTAGCCAGCTCAGACCCATAACTCACATCAACTGCACTCTGTCCTAACTGCATTCTGAAAAACCACTTTGAGGTCTCCTGCCTTTAGTCAGTCACTTGGTGTTCACCAAGAAATGGAAAAGCCTGAATACTTTTAGTAGCCTTATTTCAGAGTTTAGCCCAGATGCAATTGCACTGCAGTTTATTATTTGTTCAACAGTAGCCAATTCTCTCAAAGAAGAGAGAAGCCGATTCTCTCAAAGACAGCAAGCAGGGAGCAGGGATACAGGAGAGGATCAGAGATATTCTAAATATCCAAGAAAAAGGTAAATAGAAGCATTACCAAGCTTTGGCTAAAAGTAGCCTTTAAAAAGAGCAGGTGTCTATATCACAGAATTGTCAGAGTTGGAAGGGACCTCAAGGATCATCCAGTTCCAACCCCTCTGCCATGGACAGGGACACTTCCCACTAGATCAGGTTGCCCTGAGTCACATCCTGCCTGGCATTAAAAACTTCCCTTGTGTATGTCCACCACTAAAAACAACAGACGCCAAATTTCCAAGAGGGTTTGCATAACACTAGCACAATACTTAACTAATAATAGAAGCAATTGGTATCTGGATTGATGGGAAAATACTACAGCACAGATTACTTCATTGATCTTGAGACACAGTGTGAAAATTCATTTCATCAGGGTCAAGGCAAAGCAGCTTTTCAAGCTTCTTCTCATTTCTTCACTTTGTAAAAGCAGATACCATCCATTTACTATACCTCCTGTATGAGTCTTTCTCCCAGCTCAAGCCAAACTAAACCAAACTACACTTGACTCCTGCTGAGGCCACTAGAGGAGAGCAGAGGGATGAGGGCACAAGGATACCAGTATCCACATGTCCCACAGAGTGAGCTCTGAGTCTTTCTGTAGGTGGCAAGGAGGACGAGAATGCTTAACTCAGTTTTCCACCTTCAGAAGGATTAGAAAAGCTCTGCTGAGACCACAACTTGCCATCAGTTGACATTGCTCCCACTGTCTCCAATGATTTACAGCTTCTGCACTGTTCCTCTCCAGACCGTAACACCTTTCCCCTGAGGCAGGTAGTACTCCCCAGGGCTATTTCTTTCTTTTTCTCAAGGAATCCTGGCACGTTAGCTCCATCTCTCTGAGAGGCTTCTGAGGAAAATTCTTTTGTGCAAAACATTGGCCCCGATAACAGCAAGTGAAAGACAAATTCACCAGATAAATGAGCTGGATATTATTTTATTGTAATTTAAACAATCACTTTTGAAGTATGTAAGATTATATAGAACCTGTAATCAGAGCCAAGAGATGTCACTGAATAATACATGACATGCTATAAATTAAGAAAAGAATGATTATATGTAATAAAAAGAATAAGAAATTTCTTCTTGCAGGAAGGATAGGTAGGAACCACATCATTACTGAGCAAAGAGCAATAAAATCACCACCTTATGAATAAAGCAATGGGAAAGGGAAACACCAGAGAAAGTGGAAATGACCAAGGAAAACTTGGCTAAGGCTTAGTAAGCAAAGCCAGAGGCTTTCTTACTTCTCTAACTCTCTCATACAGAGCAGTGCAGTGATGCTCACATGTAATTTATTCAAGAAACTATTGATAAATGATTTTCAGTTTTCCAAGGGGTTTGCTTCCTACAATTTCTTGGTTGATTGATTGAAAAAAACAAACAAACTGGCATAATGATAAGTCCAGTCCTGAATGGACAGTGGAGTGTTAGCCAGCAAGATTTCCCCTGTTATTGACCTGTGTAAGGGACCCTGGAACAGTGCACAGTCACTCAGAGAGAGCGGAGTGACTCATCAGGGCTGGACACCACTGCTCTGCCAGCAAAGTTATCTCATTCTGAGTTTGCTTACAGAGGTAAAAGTGCATTCACTGCATGGAAATTCAGGCCTTCACTATCTCCTGTATTGAACAGCAATATAACAAGAGAAGTTTCCTGTGTTCACCCACTAGAGATACACTAATGACTCAAGATATGACAATCAGTTACCCAGGTATGATAGAACTGAGCACTGTAAGAAGATGAGTGTGGCAGCCCAGTAGCAACAACACTCAGAAGCTCTGAACTCCTAATGACAGTCTTTGCCAACACCTGTCCCTATATAAGCTTGCAAAGCACCACCACCCCAAAAGAAAGCATGAAAGACTTTCACTTGTACCCCCTAAACCACACTTGGTGATAGTTGAGCAGTTCACATCAACTTGAACCACTTCTCACCCAGCTTCGAAGAGGAAGATGAAAAACATAAAGATTTGCCATTCTGAGGACAGAGCAGTGATGTGAGTCCTGTCCTCTGCTCTGAGTCCCCTTTGCCCTGCAGAATAAAAAAGAAGGTGGTGCCCATATTCCAGCCAGAAGCTCTGTGACAAACGTGAACAGCAGGATCATACCTGGCAGCACAAAGGGCTGCTTTCCACAAACCTGAGTGACTACTTAGAGCGTGAGGTGGTAGAGAAGCAAATGTTCATCTGCTGGGCTGGGAAATGTTCACTTGAAATCAGACAAAACGAAGCTCCTGCTAAAGATGAAAAAACCCATGGTATTTCCAGAACAGACAAAGGAAAACAGATAGAATAGATAAAGATGTGCCTTCAGATAAAGAATGAGCAAACTGCAAAAACCACTCTCACGTCAATTTAATTTTCCTCTTCTATCTATGCACTATTATGACCTTCCTACACCATAATACACCAGCCCTTCCCAAGCATTTCAGCACAGGCATAAGACTCTTACAATTGCTCGCTTTCTTTGCAACCAGCAGGAGAAAAAAACCTTATTACTTCACAGCTCAGGATAGGAGTAGGAGGCAAAAGAGCTGCAGTGCTCACTGAAGAAAAAAAAGCTAAATCAGCAGCCTGAGCCTGGCACTGAGCTGGGCTCCCAGCTATTGACCCTAGTTGGAGAAGCAAGTTCTCCAAATCCCAGACTGTACATTGCAGTAAGTAAAATAAGGGATTGATTTTTCTTTTTGTTTGGTTTTTATTAATTTTTTTTTTCAGTGCTGTGCCTTCAGAAGAGAGAGAAATGCCCTGTTAATCAGGGAAAAAATTATGCTTCCACAGCTATTTAGCATGCAGGATTGATTTGTAACTGGAACAATAAGCAGTCTCAACATCATGTCTTCAGTCATTTTATGTACAATACATACAGCTCTGAACCTTTCTTGATTATAAAACATTAGTTCATTTAACTTCTACAGTCAGCTACCTGGTGGCTGCATATCCTTTTTTTCCTTCCTTGTTATCTCTTTGCAGTGTAACATGTCCAACAGCCTCTCTGCACAGTGCTCTGTGATTCCCCTCCCCGTTAATGCTGGGCAGCTCTTCCAGGAAACAGAAAAATTTCCATTAACAACCCCATGGACCAGTATAGGTTGAGGACTGACTTGTTGGAGTGCACTATAGTGGAAAGAAACCGGCGGGTCCTGGTGGGCAGAAGGATGACTATGAGCCAGCAACGTGCCCTTGTGACCAAGAAGGCAAATGGCATCCTTGGGTGCATTCATTAGAAGGGCTGTGGTAAGTAGCTCCAGGGAGGTTTGCCTCCCCTTCCACTCTGCCCTGGCAAGGCAGCATCTGGAATATTGTGCCCAGTTCTGGGCCCCTCAGTTCAAGAAGGACCTCAGGAAACTGCTTGAAATAGACACAAATGTGCTGAAGGCAGTGAAACATCTCCCTGCTGAGGACAGGTTGAGGGGCTTGGAGCCTGAGGGGTGACCTCATTCCTGTTGATAAAGATGTGCAGGGCAGTGTCAGGAGGACAGAGCCTGGTTCTGCTCAAGGATGCCCAAAGCCAGGACAAGCGGCAATGGGTGCAAGCTGGAGCAGAGTAGGTTCCATGTGAATATAAAGAAAAACTTTTTCCCTGTGAGGGTGCCAGAGCCCTGGAACAGGCTGCCCAGAGAGGTTGTGGAGTCTCCTTCTCTAGAGATACTCAAAACCCACATGGATGTGTTCCTGTGTGACCTGCTCTAGGTGCTCCTGCTCTGGCAGGGCAGTTAGACTTGGATGATCTTTTGAGGTCACTTACTACCCCTAGTGTTCTGTTATTCTGTGTGATTCTGTGATTTACACCAACACCTTGCTTCATACATTTGCCTTGTCTCTAGTTTCTGCTATGCCTTCCCTTAGAACTTGTAAATTCGGGAACAGTTTTCTGGTTGCTCTCACCTCCTCTGCTGTGAACCTTGGAGAAGCCATAGCAAAATCCTTGCAGTTTGTGCTGGTGTAAGGAGAGCAAACCACAGTCTCCAGTGGATGATACTGGACAGAGTTTACTGTTTATTGCTTTTTGCAGAGTAGCCTACATAGGAATTCTTCTGACCAGAAGTAATCACCTTCATCAGAAAACCCAATTCTATGAAGATGATTTCCTATATCCAATAAGGAATTTGTGAGAATAAAAGCTTTTCTGCCTACTTCAAGCATGGACTTCCATCCTTAAGCCTTAAAGAAATGGATGAGCTCAGAAAAGTGTAGTCTGCAAATTCTGCTTCTCTCTGAGACCACCAAAACTTTCATTTAAAACATCAGAAGAATCCCTGATATTTATCTTTTCTAACTAGTTTTATTTACAGAACTTTTTTAAATCTTCCTGCTTTCTTCGTGGTTGGTTTGCAAGCTAAAAACATCAAGAATACTTTGCTGAGAAACGTATATTAAAGAAAACATTCATTTATTTAAGTTTGTTTGAAAGACTATGTCATATCATGCCTAAGGAGACTCATAACCACTTCTAGGAATTTTTCATCTTCTTAAATATCCATGATCTTGATAACCCCTCCAGGTTTTCTCCATCTCTGCTTGCTAAATAATTTGGATCAAATTCTCTTGGTAAAACCTTGTCAATCGAGGGAGCGACAAAGCAAGTTTAATTAGGTGAATTATCCTTCTAAACACTATTCTGCACTTACCTGGTCTTTTTAGCAGAGATTTCCAAATATTTTATGAGAGCATGCTGGGTGATTGATAAATTAAGCCTAATAACACCCCAGGAGGTAGTACAGTTAGCTAAACAGCAACATAGAAAGGTTAATTGTCCAAGGTCACGCAAAAAGTGATTTGCAAAACCAGGGCAAGCACCTAAGGAGTCCTAACTATGATTCCTGCAATTTGTTCTGTGAAATATGTCAGGCCTGATTTGCAATTGTCTTCATCTTTGTGCAATTATTTACTGCAGTGCAAGACAAGTGTAAAATGACAGTGAAATGGATGCCAAACAGCATAGGTATAAAAGGATGAAAAAGGGAAAAGGCAATGCAGGATCCCTGTGTTTCTTGTCCATCACAACCAGCTTGTGTCTGGTTCATTAACTCTCTTGTTTACCTACTACCTTAAATGATAAATTGAATAGTGCTCTGTTGACAAAAGAGTTGGCTAGTTAGCATTTTGCTGATGGATGACTCTGCAGCAAATGGAATCACTACAGGTGCAGTCCAGGTGTCATATCACTTTTTCCCTCAGTAACGACAAGTAGGCAGAATTAGACTTCAGACTGGCTTAGTGTGTTGTATCATACCAGGTAGATAAAATCTGTCTTCAATTTAACAGAATTCTCTTAAATATAAAATCACAGAATGGTTTGGATTGGAAGGGGCCTCCAAAGGTCACCTAGTCCAACTGCCCTGAGGTCAACAGGGACATCATCCACTAGATCAGCTTGCTCAGAGCCTTGTCAAGCCTGACTTTGAACATCTCTGAGGATGGGGATTCAACTGCCTCCCCGGACAACTTGTTACAGTGCTCCCCCACCCTCATGGTAAAGAACTTCCTCCTAGCATCTAATCTAAATCTGCTTTTCTCTCATTTCAAACCATTGCCCCTCATCCTATCACTGCAGGCCTTTGGAAAGAGTCCCTCTGCTGCCTTCCTCTAGGCCCCCTTCAGGTACTGCAAGGCTGTTCTTAGGTCTCCCTGGAGCCTTCTCTTCTCCTGGCTGAACAACCCCAGCTCCTTCAGCCTGTCCTCATAGCAGAAATGTTCCAGGTATTGGAATCTATCACATACATATGTATCTGAGCTCCCATTCCTTGGTGTGTATGCTTAGCTTGACAGATGTATCAAACCAGAGAATATTAAATCCATCTTAATGTAAACAAATTGTAGAGAGAGTAAAGTAACATTTTACAATACTCACTGATTTAGCAAAATGTTTCTCATAACATTATCCCTCCCTGTTATCATACAGTTAGCACTTCAGAACATGGTTCCTCTCAGTAGCGACTAACAAATACATTAAAAGTATGGGAGAAGTTAAGAGACACTACACCTTTTGTGTTTTGGATTCATCCTACTATGAACTGGACTAGAACTCTGGATTCCCTCAACACAGGAAGGACATGGATCTGATGGATCAGAGAAGGGCCATGAAAATGATCAGGGGGATGGAATACTTCCGCTGCGAGGACAGGCTGAGGGAGCTGGGATTGTTCAGCCTGGAGAAGGTTTCAGGGAGACCTAATAGCAGCCTTCCAGTACCTGAAGGGGGCCTACAGGAAGGCCACAGAGGGTCTGTTTCTAAAGGTCTGCAGTGATAGGATGAGGGGTATGGGTTAGAATTGAGAGATTTAGATTGGATGTTAGGAGCAAGTTGTTGAGCATAAGGGTGGTGGAACAAGGAAACAGGGAAGTGGTTGGGGTCCCATCCCTGAAGATTTTCAAGGTCAGGCTCAACAAGGCTCTGGGTGACCTGATCTAGTGGAGGATGTTCCTGCTGACTGCAGGAGGGTTGGACCAGATGACCTTAGAAGGTCCTTTCAAACAAACCATTCTATGTTTCTACTTGAAAGATTCTTCAGTGGACAGTACAAATCCCACATAATATACTACTAGTGGAGAGGAGAAGAGATGAGACTTTGTGTTTCCACTAACTAGAAAAACTCTCAGAAGTATCCTGGATGAGGTAGTTCTATTCAAACAGAAACATTTTAACACAAAATATCTATGTTGCAAAGCAGTTCAGCTGCATTTCACTGTAATGGTATGTTTCTCTGCTGCAACCTACAAGTCCATCTCCCACCCTTGGCTGGGCCACTTTTCTTGAGCAGTCATCTTCCCTGTCACAAAACAGTCTTCTCCCACTACTTGCAAGATCACAGAATCATAGAATCATAGAATGTTAGAGGTTGGAAGGGACCTCCAGAGCTCCTCCAGTCCAACCACTCTGCCAAAGCAGGATGCCCTAGGGTAGTCTGCACAGGAATGCGTCCAGGTGGGTTTTAAAAGTCACCAGAGAAGGAGACTCCATGACCTCTCTGGGCAGCCTGCTCCAGGGCTCTGTCACCATCACTATAAAGAAGTTTCTCTTCATGATGACGAGATCTACATTTGGCTCTGATTGAAGCAAAATAATGACAGTAACATTTTCAACAGCCTACAAAATTTAGCAAATTTTCCAAAAAAAAAAAGAAATTCCAAATAATTTCATTGTTTCCCTATCACTATTATTTTTTTTTCTGACTTGATAATTCAGCTTTTTTTTTTTTTTTCTGGAGCGATAAAAGTCAGGGAATAAATCCTCCAATCCTCATCCAGCTCTACTCTTTTAAATAAAATTTAAAACCAAACACAAACTATTCTTTTAAGAAGCCAACATGCCAAACAAAGCAGGCTTTTGTATAAATCAAAAAAGACACTGCAAGTCATTTTAAAATCAACAGCAACCTTAGCTCATCCTGCACAAGGTGGTATGAAGAACATCTGTTTTAAAACATAATTGCTAAGATACCAGGTTAAGCGTTTTCATGATGATTCTTTCTGACTAGAGTGGTTTTCATGACACTGTCCATCCAAAGACCTCACAGCAATTTTCCAGCACTGCTGTGCTGACTCCCGTGACATTGACAAATACCCTGCTGTTCTGGTTAGCAGTTATGGAGGCTGAGTCATAGAAAATAAAGCCTCATAGGAGGCTTTAAAAGAAGACAAACTTTTCCAGGTGTTGGTTCTGCAGTTTGATAAGATGGTGTGCATAGCTGTCGATATGCCAGAGAGACAGGATGTCATCCAGAAGGACCTGGACAAGGTGGATGGGTGGGGCCAGGTGAACCTCATGAGGTTCAACAAGACCAGCTGCAGGGTCCTGCACCTGTGTAGGAGCAATCTTCTTTATCAATACAGGCTGAGGGGTGAGGTGAGAGAAAGAAGCCCTGTGGAAAAGGACTTGGGAGTTCTGGTGGATGACAAGCTGGACATGAGCCAACAGTGTGCACTTGCAGCCCAGACGACCAACGGCATCCTGGACTGCATTAAAAGCAACGTAGCCAGGAGGTTGAGAAAAGTAATTCTGTCACTTTATCCTCACCTAGAGTACTGCATCCAGCTCTGGAGCCCTCTACACAGGAAGGACATGGACGTGATGGAGCAGGTCCAGAAGAGGCCCACATAAATGATTACGGGACTGGAACACCTTTCTTCTAGGACAGGATGAGGGAGTTGGGGTTGTTCATCCTGGAGAAAAGAAGGCTCCAAAGAGACCTAAGAGCAGCCTTGCAGTACTTGAAGTGGGCTACAAGAAAGCTGCAGAGGGTCTGTTTACAAAGGTCTACAGTGATAGGACAAGGGGCAATGGCTTTGAACTAGGGAAGAGATTTAGATTGGATGTTAGGAACAAGATTTGTACCATGAGGGTAGGGGAAGACTGCAACAGGTTTTCCAGGGAGGTAGCTGAGACCCCATCCTTGGAGACAATCAAGGTCAGGCTCAACAAGGCAGTGAGCAGCCTGATCTAATGGAGGATGTCCCTGCTGTCTGCAGGAGGTGTTGGCCTAGATGATCTTAGGAAGTCCCTCCCAAACCATTCTATGATTTCCTCCACCCTGCAGGTGCCACGTTCACTCTCCAGCTGTACCTTCAGCACTGTGAGTCCCACACATCACCTCCTTGCTGCCTCTGCCACATGGACTTTTTTCTGCAGCTCTCACCACCATTTTTGTGCCAACACCCCCAACCCAAAATTTTAACTCAATAAAGTATGCCTGGCCACAAATCTGGAAAGGTCTACATCGTGGATTTTATCTCCTCTATGTGAAAGTTATCTTCAGACACATGCAGCCCTGCCCCAGGACATCCATCTGTGTCCCTACACCTGCTGCATCCTTCCAAGCTCTTGTGTTTTGCTCCATATGCTTCCTTAGATTCTGTTTGCTGCAGAAACATCTCCCTTGTCTCACTCCAATTGATACACAAATTGTTTAGAGAGGGAGTGTGAGGGTAAGGACAGGGTGGAGGAAAGGCTGCAATTCAATGGACTCTGAGATACATCCACACCACAGTAAGAAATGGTCTCCTTGCTTTCCCTCCCTTCATTTCTCTCCTCCCTCACTTCTCTTTGCCTGCTTACAATTTTTATTCTTTTAACAAAGACTGGGTTAACACATTCTCAGGGCAAGAAGGGGCACCCTATTTGTCAGGCATGAGTGGTGCACTGGCTCACAGTTCTCTCCCCAGCCCCAGGCCATGACTGCTCACCCTGAGCCCTGCCCAGGGCCCTCCCCAAGCAAGGGCTGCACCTTTGGTTCTGTACATCAGGTGCCCTCTGTGTTTTGGAAGCACACAGAAAAATGCAGAAAAGAGAGGAGGCAAGTCCTTGAGTCTGGTAAAGAGAGGACTGCTGTGACAGAAGCCTGAAAACCTCGAATGCTGTTTTCAGTGTTTGACCTTTTAAACTGGCATCAGCACTGCACTACAATTAGTTTTTAATCTATCACTGCCTAAATCCATGCATCTTTGTCCCAGGCATTAGATTTGCTGTAGAAAATGTCATATGATCACCTGTTACTACAGCATTACACAACTGAAATGTGTTCCAGGATCATCTATAAGGATAAAATACCAACACACCAAGCAGTTTGCATCTTGCCATCAAATGTGTGTGTACACAAGGCAGGGAGGACATACACCTCACTTGAGGTGACACTGGTTTGCATAAATCACAATTAGGCAATAATCAACAGTAAATAATAACCAGAGTTCCCAGCACAGCACATTAATTTAGGGAAGATGAGAGGGACCAGGCTAAGGAAGACACAAAGGTCAAAAAAGCTTTGCTTGTGCTGGCAGCAAAGGCTGTCAGAAGAAGAATGCAGTGAGCTCAAAAGGTACAAGAGACTAAACTTACAGCTGTTTCTTGTATGCAATGTATGGACAATAAAACCCCACTGGAGATGTGTTTGGGCCTGTGGGGAAGAGGGAGAGACTCACATTAGATGAATCTTCCTGGGCCATGCTAAAGGCAGGTAGAAGTGCTCCATATAGAATCACAACAAAATGCCTTGTCAGAAGATACCTCCAAGCTTATCCAGTCCAATCTTCAACCCAGCACTGAAGGGTCAACACTAAACCATCTCCCTAATTGCCAGGTCCACACAATCTTTAAACACCTCCAAGGATGGTGACTACATCACTGCCCTGGCCAGACCATTCCAACGTTTGACAACCCTCTCTGTGAAGAAGTATTTCCTAGCATCCAGTCTGAACCTCCCCTGGTGCAACTTGAAACTGTTTCTTCCCATTCTGTCACTTGCCACCAAGGAGAAGAGGCTGGCTGAGCAGGGCCAGGTCTGCATATCAGAAAAACATACAACAAGAAAAAAATTTCTTCCCTCCCTACTGAAAAAACAAACAAACAAACAACAACTTAAAGCAGAAACCAAGGTTCCTCCTCAAGGCTTCCTAGGACAGCAAGGAGATCTCCTCCTCTCCTGTTCAGTTTAGTAAAATCATGCAGGAAAGGGAAGTGATAATCCCTTGGCAACACATCATTTAACACTTTTCTGGTAGGCAGCAATCCTGTGTGTCAGAGGAACCAGCTTAATGGAAGCAGGCTCAGTCTTAATAGAAGCACTTGAAGGCCATCAGTGTGAGCTTAATTCAAGTTTCAATGTAAAGCTCTTTGTGACATTAGGCATTTTTACTTCAGAGGTGCTGCTGTCTGGCAACCGAAACACTGAGAGACTCCAAATAAAAGGAAATCCAGGCCTGCCCCAGAGAGCAGATATGCAGAGAGATTTAGAAACACTGCAGATAGGCAAACCATGTCCTCCATCTCCTCCACCCACGGGGACAACAGTGAGGGTTGTGAGACACTGGAACAGGTTGCCCAGGAAGGTTGTGAATGTCCCCTCCCTTGAGGTGTTCAAGGCCAGGCTGGATGAGGCCTGAAGTAACCTGGTCTAGTGGAAGGTGTCCCTAACCATGGCAGGTAGGTTAGATCTAGATGATCTTCAAGGTCGCTTCCAACCTAAATCATTCTATGAAACAGTTAAGTAACCAACCACAAGCATGTACACACAACCCCAAAAAGCAATCATGATTCTATGATTCTAATAAATGCTCACACTGGAGCTTTTCTAAATGAGAGCTCAATGACGAATTTCAGTTGCTAATTCACAATAGAAGGCTGGGGACATAAACACTGGGAAACTGGACCCTTCTTTTCTGAGCAACTTATTCCCTCTCCAGATATTCCTCAACAGTTTACATATTCATTCACCTCGTATGCAAAGGTTCTCTTGAGTTTCTTTGTGCAGCTAACTCCAAGCTATCCTACAAGATGGTTTGTCTTCACAGTGGGAATCAGCAGTGTTTACTTCAGCCCATATATTCTTGCACAGTTTTAAGAGCAGCTGTGAAGATGTGTTTTGTGAACAGAGAAAAGAATGAGCAGGGAAATGAGGCTAATGAGGGCTTGAAGTATTAAAATATCAATACAAAGCTGTTATTTGTAAATGATCATGGAATCATAGAATGGGCTGGGCTGGAAGGGACCTCCAAAGATCATGCAGTCCAACCCCTTTTGTGGTCAGCAGGGACATCCTCAACTAGATCGGGTTGCCCAGAGTCCCGTCAAGCCTCACCTTGCAGATCTCCAGGAACGAGGTCCCAAACACCTCCCCAGGCAACTCATTCCAGTGTTCCACCATACTCATTGTTCCTAACATCCAATCTGAATCTGCTCTTCTCTCATTTCAAATCATTGCCCTCATCATGTCTCTGCATGCCTTTGCAAACAGTCCCTTCACAGCCTTTCATGTACTGGGAGGCTGCTATTAGGTCTCTCTGGAGCTTTCTCTTCTCCAGGTCGAACAACCCCAGCTTCCTCACCCAGCTTCATAGCAGAGGTGCTCCAATCCCCTGATCATTTTTATGGTCTTCCCCTGGACCTGCTCTATCAGTTCCATGTCTTTCCTGTGTTGAGGGCTCCAGAGATGGATGCAGCACTCCAGGTGAGGTCTCACCAGAGCAGAGTATGGCTTTTGCTATTTTAGCTTTCATTACAGAAACACTAATGATGGAAACCACCTTTGTACTTCAACTCCTTACTGACAGCTGCACACCTTGTACTTGCAGCTTTACTACTGCAGCACAAGTACAAGATTCTCTCAAGCAGACAAGGAAAGCAGAGCAGCACTGCATAGGACTCTACCCAGTGATTTAGCTGCAGAGCTGTCACTCATTTTGCTGTGTTGCTGCATAGAAGCTAATTAGCTCCACTGAGAGTCAAGCTTCATTAACCTCAGTGCATGTTTGTTAACCTCCTCTTGCCACCCAGGGACAGTGCTTGGCCAGTACAGGACCAGGAGTCTTTGGACCAGCCACTGGCACACAGGCATGTTCTGGGCCTGTCCCCAGTGCAGTGTGCTGCCCCAGTGTCCCAGTGCAGTGGCCAACTGGGCCAAGAGGAGACATGATTCGCTCTGCTCCCTGTTTATTTCCCAGTCCTCTCACATGCAAGCATGGGAGAGGGAATGCACCAGCTCAGTAGAAACAACGTTCTGCCTTAGAGCAGCTGCTCACCATGAACATAACACCACCACTCCTACTACAATACTGGTGCTACCTCAAACACCAGATTAAGCAAAGGCTTACACCCAGTGAACACTGCGACTATATATTTTGCACCTACACTCCTGTTACTCCAAATGCAGTTTAGACCCAGAGTGCACAGAGCACCTACTACGATCAGGACTTAGGACACCTGGTGATGAGCCACGCTTTGAGACACTTTGCCTGCAGCCTGCATGCAGCAAATGACCTGCCCATGGCAAGGCACCAAAGATGCTGAGGCTTGCTGAATTGTTCAGGAGCTACAACAGGCCTGTTCTGGAGAAAATGTGAAAGCAACTGGACAGTGTACATGTGCATGAAGATTAGGCTGGGTGACGGCCACAGACTACCACTCACCCTACAGTGGGAGAAAAGAAAACAGAATCCATGTTCTGAAGAGAACTAAGGGAAACAATTTGGTCAGGACCACATCTGATCTGGGCCAGAGGCAGAAACCAGGCTGCCATGCTTAGCTCTTGCATTACAAACCAAGCCTCCCTCCTCTACCCAGACACTTTGGCTATCACTGAGACTATGAAATAATTCTGTACATCACCTTTAACAGAAATAGTGTTAGGCAATGGCTAAGATAACCCAGCGCATTGTGAATGAGTTCCTTAAGCCTTTTGGCTGCACCTATGAGCTCATTTCACCTGCTGAGGATTTTTGCAGCCTCTAGCCCTGCTGTAATCAAAACCAGCTATGCAGATCAGGACTTGGCCACAAAATCCTCTCCACGACACCATAAGCCTAGAGGTCTGCTGGTGGCCTGCCTTCTTGATCCACTGCTGGGATCCACTAAGCACATCTCTGCAGTGTCTCTGATAGGCACACACTGTCTCTATGGCAATGAGAGACAGGAAGTGCCTGAGAAAGATGCTGCAGAAAGAACTGTGTCTGATACCAGGAGGAGACAGCAGAATGTGTAGAAGCCCAGAGGGAAATGTTCTCTGCAAGCTTAAGAAAGTGATGCAGCCATAGGATGACATAAGTGATGCAGAGGAGGGTACCAATACGCATCTGTTTTCTTCAAGTCAGACTTTTCTTCCAACCAATGCTTTCATTACCTTTTATTTATAATGGATTAAATATTCTATCAAAAGTACTGCCTATCACCCAGACCTTCATCAGGCTCCTGTAAACTAAGAAATGCAACCTTTCCAGTTTTCTAATGCAGAATTGCACTTTGTTGCAGCACAGGAAGGGGCATTAGGAAATAACAAGTACTGCAGAAGAGAACTTTCGGGTGCTGTGTCAGGCTTTTCCTACTCTGGAAAAAACTGCAGCTAAAAGGCATGGCATTAGCATAGAAATCACATTTAACTAAAAGCATAGGTATGTCTTTAGGTAGTGTAAAACGATTCTGGTTTACAACTGGTGATTCAGAAAAGAAAAGGAAAGAAAGTATAATCTTCTCATTCACTCTTCCTTGTTTATGGGTTGGTTCCTTTTTAAACACTTCATTCAAAGGCAATGGGATGGCCTTGTCAGCCTCAGCCTCTGCTTATGGCTGCCTTTCAGTTCTCCCATACTAGTGCCACCTTGCCTTATATACACAGGAACAATGGAAGCTTGATTTAAAATGTACACTTTTTGTGGGGATTTGACAGGTTACTACAGAAAATGCAATAAAAATCTTGAAGCTTCTGCAACAGACTAAACTGCTGATCATGACCAAGCCAATATGACAGGGACTATTAGCTCCTCTGCTATGAGGACAGGCTAAGAGTTGGGGTTATTCAGTCTAGTGAAAAGAAGGCTCCAAGATGACCTTATTGTGGCCTTCCAGTATCTGGAGGGGTCCTACAAAGAAGCTGGTGAGAGAATTTTTAGTGGTAGGACTGCGGGGTATGGATCCAAGCTAGAGGAGAGGAGCTTTAGACTAGATGTTAGAAGGTAGCTCTTCAGCATGAGGGTGGTGAAACACTGGAACAGGTTGCCCAGGGAGATGGTGGAAGCCCCAGCCCTGGAAGTTTTTTAAGCCAGGTTGGATGTGGCTCTGAGCAACCTGATCTATTGGAAAGTGGCCCTGCCTGTGGAGGGGGTTGGAACAAGATGATCCTTGAGGTCCCTTCCAACCCTGACAATTCTGTCATTATTACAAATCATATTCAAAACTTAATCCTGCATGTACATATTTGTTTTACAAAAAAATACTAAGAACACACTTTTATATTTAAATCCTTAGAAAGAAGCTGTCTACAAAAACTGCTCTACAATTTCAGAAGGTGGATTATGGAACAGTGCAAATTTTTATCTACATCAAATAAAATAAGCAGCAATGCAGCATGTATTTGCAAGCTTATTCACCTGTGCTGTGCTCCTACTGCATGTCCCTCCACAGCCATCTATTCTCCACAAGTGGGGAGGAGTAAAGGGGAAAGTGGGAAGGATGAAACGCTGGGATAAGAAAGAAGTCTGTAATCCTGAAGTCACTGGAGAAATCAATATATAGGTAATATAGTCAAATTCTGTATGTGTATAAACAAAAAAAGAAAAAAAAAAGAGAGAACTGAGATATAAATCTGCATATGGCATACGGAAATTTATTTTGGAATGACTCCTTCAGAACACATACTGCTGCCCTACTGCTGTAGTGTTCAAAACCCACATCTTTTCTAAAAGGGAAAATGTCTGCACCTAGCAGATTCTAACTTTGTGTAGGTGTGTAACCGACTTGGTTACCAAAGAAACCAGCTCATCTTCTACACCGCTTAAAACTAATATTACTATTAGAACAAATAATTCGAAGGAGAGGAAAGGAGGGAGGGAGAGGGAGAAGAAACAACTCCCCAAAACCCACAAAACCAACCCATGACTGCACTGCAGATTTGCAACAACCAATTAATGGCCAGAGAGAGAAATGCCATAGCCTCTGTCACCAGTTCCTCACTCTCTCCTACACCAACAAACCAACCAACCAAACCTTTGCTTTGGATGCAAATGTTTCCAAGCCGAGCCTTGGCTGCTGCGTTCACGCACCACTGCACTGCCTACATGACGTGTTCACCGCAGAAGTGAAGGCAACTTGCAGACATCTTGTCCTGTTGCCAAGACACTCTGACACTTGCTCGCAGACACTCGGCAGCTGCTGCTGCTGCTGCTCAGAAAGGCTTTGACTTCCCACACTTCAGAGCCGTGCCAGAGCTCTCCCTCCCTACCTACACGTTGCGTCTTGCTTTTTCATGCCATTGGACTTCTTCCCTGCAGCTGTATTCACCTTTAGTGGAACACTGGAACAAGTTGCCACAGGGGGTTGTGGAGTCTCCTCTGGAGATACCCAAAACCTGCCAGGATGCGTTCCTGTGTGATCTCTTTAGGCACTCCTGCTGTGGCACGGGAGGTGAGGGGGGGTGGTGTGGACTAGGTGAAATTTGGAGGTCACTTCTAACCCCTAACGTTCTGTGGTCTGGAAGATAAAATAAACTAAAAGCAAAACACAAACCCCAAACAAAAGCAAAAAAACCACACACAAAACCTCCACCAAAAAAAATCCCATCAAAACACAAAATAAAACCTCCACCAAAAAGAAAAAAAAGCGACAGAAAAACAAACAAACAAAAACCCCACCCCAAACAAAACAAAACAAAAAACAAACAAAAAAAAATAGCACCTGATCGTTTATTTTGAGCAGAACCGTTGTACTGCTTCGTATTTGCAACACCGGCTGGCTGAAGCCCACCTGCTCCATGCAGCTTCACACCAGCTGATTTTCCAGCCGCTGCAGTGTCCGACTGAGCGGTTTTCACTTTGTTTTTCCCTAACGACGCTAAGTTCTACAGCCCCGCCCGCGCCGCAGCCTGGCGCCAAGGCCACGCTTGGTACCTTGCCGATCTCCGGCGGCCCTTAGCAGGCAGGAAGGCATCGCCCGGCAGCCAGCGCTCCTGTGCGCCGTCTGCTTGGGGTACAACTACCACGCCCGTGAATGCAAAGTGAGGCCTGACAGCGGGAGCCTGGCGAAAAGCGCTCACGGCTGGACCGAGCCGCCCAGCTCGGCCCACGCCGCGGTGCCAGGGCACTACCCTCGGACGCGGGCATCTGGCGGCGAGGCCGCGAAATGGCGGCGGAGCCCCGCGAGGCTCCCAGGCGCCAGCAAGGGCGGGCAGGTGCGGCCCTCAGGGCAAAGCCCCTGCACCGAACACACACACCTGCGCGAGCACAGCCCCGACCCCCGCCCAGCCCCGCTGAGCCCGCGGGAGAGCTGCGCAACACCGCCGCCCCGTGGCCGCACCTGCCCGGCCGCCCTCCTCGGCGGGGTTGCAGCCGCTGGAGCGGAATTCCCTCTCCGCCACGGTTTTGGGTTTGGGATTTTTTTTTTTGCCTTTTCATTCCCTCTCTAAAGGGAATTAAGGGATTCTGTGAAACGCACGGGGCTGCCAGCTGGATGTGGGCAAGGCGGGCACGGCCCGCGGCGGCGGCAGCTCACGGGGAATCTGAAGGGAGGAGGTGTGAGGAGGAGGACGAGGACGAGGGGGAGGAGAGGGAAACCGAGGATAAAGAAGAACAAGGAAGAGCAGAAAACTCAGGATCTGATATGGAAATAAGGCACAAAACGCCCTTGTGCACTAGCCAGGCAGAAGTGGGGATGTTGCCTCACCACGGGGCCAGGATCTGGCCAAGTGCATCACCAGGGCACCAGCGAGCTCCTCTGTGGGCTCTTTCCACGAACTGGAGGCAAGGGGAAACCATAACATCACCGTCAGTGTAAATGGAAGGCACTGCTTTCTTCACTAACTAATCCACGTGGGTTCTCCTCCTGGTAATCTTCTGTGTTTACAGTCTGGCGGCTGCCGGGCTGGTGGCAGCCCCAGTGACTTCGGAAAGCAGCAGAGCCTCATCAGTGGCAAACGGGAAGGCATTAACAAGTTTTACCGAGAGACAGCGGATCTTAGCAGCCTCTCTTGACCCAGAACTTCACCTTACTGATGGTTTCCCTTTCTCATTACCTTTTTTTGCACATCCATGAGCTTGATTCTGACAAAGCCTGGCCACTTCATATCCTGCTCCCCTTCCTCCTCTCTCCAGCTGCAGACAGTTTCCCCTCTGTCCAAATTGTCCCAGTACACCTAGACCTCTGGCTGCAGATCAGTGACCCAGAGATTACTGTCACTTGTCTTGATTTTCTCTTTCACTCCGAGAATCTCCCAGCCCTGACAACAAGACAGATAACAAATTTCAGAAGCCAAGGTAGAGTTCACTCGCCTTGCTGCAGCTCTCCCCCACTCAAACCCTTTCCTCCCATACTTTTATCCAGGCAAAATTTTGCTGTCCAGCTCTCAAGCATCAGAAGTCCTCAGGCGGTCAGAAACAGCAGTGAAAGGCAAGGACAAAATCTGATTTGCAAGAGGCTATCCAGCTACCATAACTCATGAGTCTTGCCTCCTCTTTTCCACTTCCCACTTCGTTCCAGTCACAGCTTTCTTTCAGCAGCACCTACAGCAAATGACACTGGGTCTGGCCACTAGGGAACAGACTCATTCCATATGCAGCTGACTCCCTCCTTAATTGGCACCTAAGAAGGAAGGGCTTAACCCTGAAAAAAAAAAAAAAACCAACAAAAAAAAAACACCACCAAAAAACCCTAATGTGCTACCATGTAAGTAAAAGGTGGGTGCACGCTGAGGCCAAATTACGATCATGCTGGCATCTCTGTGTGTTTCTGAACATTTTGGTGACTGACTGCAACCTGAATACTTTTAAAATATATATCTGTATATAAATTCTGGTCAGGAGATGTGTGTGTGTGTGTGTATGTGTGTAATTTTAAAGCACTTGGGTTCCCCTCCTTGATGTGAATTCTGGCATGCAGTATCATCTCAGAGGACTCACTGGCAGATCTTAAATCTTAATGTACAGACTTCAACCTCACAAGCCAAGAGGGAAACTTTCTAAGCAGGGATGAAACACTTCCCTTTACTGTGAGTGTTGCTACTCTTCTCTGGCAACAGCAAAGAGCCAGGAATACAAAGAGGGAGATGTGTGGTTGTGATTACAGATGCATCTCCCTCTTAATTTTCCATGTCTATAAGTAATCACAGAATCATAGATTGTGAGGGATTGGAAGGGACCTCAAAAGCTCATCCAGTCCAACTCTCTGCCAGAGCAGGAGCACCTAGAGCAGGTCACACAGGAATGCTTGCTGGTGGAGTTTGAATATCTCCAGAGAAGGAGACTGCACAACTACTCTGAGAAGCCTTTTCTGGTGTTCTGTCACCCTCATAGGGAAAAAGAAAAAAAAACAACAACTCATGTTTCCATGGAACTTCCTATGCCTCAACTTCCACCCATTGCCCCTTGTCCTGTCATTGGGCATCACCGAGAAGAGCCTGGCTCCATCCTCTCTTCCCCAAGCCTCAGATTCACTCTCTTGCTCTTATATCCCACCTGCTGGTCCCAGCTCCTCTCTGCACCATTATTCCGTATCAGCTTCCTAAAATTTCTGTACCTCCATGCACCTCAGTTCCTCTCCATGCCAGTCAGACTAATTCACCATCCATGGTATCAGAAAAGGGACGCACTAAGGAAAAAAAAGCAAATCCAAAACAAGCAAACAATCTCCCCGAACTCAGCAGAATTGCCAGGGACCAGAGCATCCCCTGGCTTCCAAAAAAAGCCACTGCAAAGCCCCAAATTGAGCATGCTAAATACAGGGTGGTTTAAGCAGCCATCGCTTAGGAACCATCTGCTAAGAGTGTGCAAATAGTGACTTTTGAGATTATTAGGATTTAGTGAATTGGGGAAGAATTTGATAGGAAACTGCAAAAGGAAGCTGCAAGTATTACCATGATGTAAATATGACAGAATAATTAAATGCAGGTTTTAATACTAGGAATAACATTCATCTCCCATGAACCAAAATGTAAGCTTGCGGCAGCCTTGGAGGAGGGGGTGGGGGAAATACACTCTTAATGATTTCCTCAGTAAATTTCATTGCAACATAAACCAATCTTCCCTTGCATGATATTGCCATGCAGTCAAAATAAAGTGTGTGCTGCTTTCAGGTGCAAAGCCAAACTCAATTAGTATTATACCCAAACCAGAATATACCCTGAATTCTCATCAGAGGCAAGCTGATGACTCATACTGCCACGGTCTGCACGTTCCTATTTGCTAGGAAAGCCACTGTACAACTTGATAAGGGGCTGGGCTTCGGTTTTGTGGTTTGGTTTTTGGTTTGGGGGGTTTTTTTGTTGGGTTTTTTTTTTAAATCCAAAAATAGGCACATAGGCAATTTCAAACGTTTGCCTTAGAAAATTAGGTTTTGACACTCTGCTTTAATTTTGTGTCATCTAATGCTGATGGGCACTTACCCAAGAAGAACACCAGCTCCTCCACTGAAATGTAAAATAGCATGTTACATTTACAGTAATAACATAATTCCATATTCCTCAGCAGAAAAGTGCTGTTCATAAAGAAGCAAACCCCCAAACCCCACAAAGATCAAATGCATGTCATGCAGTCAGGATAATTCCCTGCTTCTGCTTCCATCTCCAGAGCATCAGGAATGATCAGAAAATAAAGGCACTCCTACAAAAAGGATGTTAAGAGAAAAAAGAATCTGATGTTTCCTTACTTTGAATGCACACTGGCCTGAACACCTACTGCTTCTGAACTGAAAATGCCCACCTTAAGAAGTGCTCTCTACCAAATGCTGCATGCAGTTTACCTGCTTGTAAAATGGACACCTGTGACTTACTGCAGTGGGTTTCTTCCAGCACTGTACATTCTGTGCTTTGCCAGGAAAGGTTTTCAGTGCCTAAAACCAAAATCAGGCAGGTTGTTGCCTTACCCAGTCCTCAAAGAAACCTTCAGCTACTGACCTGCATATTTTTTTCATGGCAACATGACAGCAGCAGCTCAAGGTACAGCAGAGAAACAGCACAGCACGAAGGGAGGTCCCAGTTCTTGTCAAGCATGTACCTAGTGCAATTGCCTGCTGCATGTTGAGAAAGCAGGGCATAGATGTGGCAATGCCCGTATGGGATCCATATTTCTGTGGGAAGCTGAAAATGGGCTGGTTAAAAATTTATTAAAACTCATTTCCTCTTTTTGTTGTATTACTTGGCTCATTTTGACACCTGATAACAGTTGATAAAGTAAAACATTAAGAATGGACTTACAGATAAGAGTTTTCTGGTCTGAATACTCTACAACTCCACATTGGTACCTCACACTGTACATCCTCAGTGCTGTTAAATTGCTGCTGATGCTCATTCCACTCCCTGTGAAAGGCAAACAACCTTTATCATCCCAAAGATGGGGAAGCTGAGCCAAGGGGAAGTTAACAGCAAATTGCCTGTGACCATGTAGAAGTGGTAGAAATTTCAGTCCTTGGTTCATCATCTGTGCTGCATCCTGTAAGTGATGCAAAATCTCTGTCATATTGTCTAAACTCTACTCAATCTGCTACCAGTTCATACACACACATTGTGAAGGACTGGAGAAAAATGGAGATTTTTTTTTTTTTCAATGTCCTTTACTGAAGGTCTCTTACTTTATAGCCAACTCCACCATCGATATGACTCAAAATGCGCTCTAGATGCAGGTGGAAGAATGTGACAGAGCAGTATGAAGATGATTCTGAGTCACAGTGTGCTGTCCCCAGAGCAGTACATCTGTAATTTATATTTAGATCATTGTCTTTACTAACAGCTTTAGAGACACAAAGCCTAGCCAAAGGCTATAAAGGGGACATAAGTCAGAATGTGAAGCAGTAAAGCAGGGGAGAAATAGGCTGATTAGCCCTGTCTATATAGTTTGGCTGCTCTGCCAGGAGCTACCACCAAACCCATGTTTGCTTTTCTTTTAGGCGAGCTACGGTGGAGCTGTCCTCCAGAGCTGTCCTCTAGAGCTGTCCTCTGTGCTCGCTAACAAGTATTTCTGCATCTGCAAATTCACAGGCTAGTTTTCCTATACCTCATCAGACACGGATGTATAACACCTAGCCTCCTAGAATCACAACAAATAGTAGCACTGCCTGACAATGTCCTCAGAGGCACCCAGTCTGCGCTTCTGCCCCAAGGTGGGATTAGCAACACCTAAGGAACATGTTACACATCTATCCAGCTTGCTTTGAAAAGCCCCCAATACTGGGAAGCCTACACTTATTCCAGGTGCCCCCAGTGCTCTGCATTACTATTTACAATGATGTCACTGTTAGAAAGCTTTTTTAATATTGGAGTTTAAAATGCGCCCTGCTTTCATTTAAGCCTGTATATATATACATACCTGGTAAGGTTTCTATGAATTTTTAAAAAATATATATATAATATAGGAGTATTCTATGATTTTTATATATATATATATATACATATATATATGTGCTTCTATGATTATTTTTTTATATATATATATATATATATATATATATATGAGAATTAACTATGTCATATATATATATATGGCATATAGTTAATGCTCGTATATATATAAATAAGCATTAACTATATGCCATATAGATAGCTATATAGATATAGCTATCTATATAGATATGGCATTAACTATAAGCATTAACTATATGCTATAAATGCTATAAATAAGTATTAACTATATGCTATATAGATAGCTATATAGATAAGGGTATAGATATAGACATAGATGATATCGATAGATATAATCATAGAATCATGTTTTGGTTGGAAGGGACCTCCAAAGGTCATCTAGTCCAACTCCTCTGCAGTCAGCAAAGACATCCTCCACTAGATCAGGTTTCTCAGAGCTTTGTGCAGCCTGATGTTGAAATCTTCGGGGATGGGACCTTAACTACCTCTTTGGGCAACCTGTTGCAGTGTTCTTCCACACTCATAGTATAGAACTTGTTCCTAACATCCACTCTAAATCTTCTCTCATTTCAAACCACTGCCTCTCACCCTAACACTCCAGGCCTTCACAAACAGTCCCTCTGCAGCCTTCTTGTGGGCTCCCTTCAGATACTTGAAGGTAGCTACTAGGTGTCCTCTGAGCCTTCTCTCCTCTAGACTGAACAACCCCAGCTCCCTCAGCCTGTCCTCTTAGGAGAGGTGCTCCAGCCCCCATTTGAGGGCTCCAGAGCTGTTCACTGTCCATCTTGTTCCTGTGTGTGCATTCACAGATACATGTGAACATATGCATAGATATGTGTGCATTTATTCCCCAACCTGAAGTCAGATGCTAAGCTATTTCAATATCCTCATCTGTTTACTTCTTCCTTCACTTGCAACCTACTTGTTTTGCCCAGTTTTGTATGAAGGCACATAAACAGAAAAGAAGCAGTCATACTATTCTAGGAGTTACACTCTGCCAAAATCTCAGAGTCTCCAGATATATTTACTAAACTCCCAGTTAATGTTTTGGTTTATGCCAAAACTTCTCTCTTAAAGCAATGCTTTACTCTGAAAGCAAAGAAGCCATACATTTGATACACTTCACTGTGATAGTTCAATTATAAATCCGTTTTCCTAAAATAATTTATCCAGCTCTTTTTTCTCTTTTGCTCCCTTGAACCCTGAATAATAGAATTATTTTTCTAGTGTCATCAGGGTGCACACAACAGCACATACACAGCTATGCTTCTTCCTTGCCTCACAGACTTCTTCTTTTTTCTTTTTTCTTTTTTTTTTTCCCCTCAAAGAATATATTTTTAAGTCTGTCCTCCTCTGGACAAATTCACAACCTTGACAAAATTTGTCTGTTTCCTTTTTTGTTTGTTTTTTTTTAAGGAAGCTGCATCATCCAATTATCTGATCTGACTGTGTTCAATTAACATCAACCAGGCTGGGACACCAGGCAGATTTATTGTGCTGTCTTGTCTGCTTGTTTTTTTTCTTAAAATGTAGTATGAAAGCTGTAAATTGACTCGTCTGCTTATATTAGCTGTAACATTTCAGTACATCAGGACCGCTTAGACTGCATTTGAAAACAAAGACTTAATCCATCTTCCTACAAGGAAGGGCTTTGTTTCAGGCCATTGTTGCTTATGGCAAAGGGAAAAACCTCCTCTAAGGCTGACAGAAGTGTCAGCAATTACTGTTTCAAAATAAAGAGGTGAGAGTCCATGATTAATATCTGGCCTAGCCAAAAATATAGCCAGAGATCAATGATGCAAAGGTCTCAGCTCAAGAAGCAAATCTAGATCTAACATAGTATCTGAGAAGACTAAGCAAAGCAGAACTGTGGTTTTGTGCAGCCTGTGCCAATATATGAGCCATCCTTTCCCTCTACTGAGTTTTCATACAAGCAGAGAGATTTAAAAAAAAAATAAAGAAATAAAGAAAAAGGCAACAAGAGGCTCCCTGTTACATTCCAGTTTGTCTTTTCAATCTGTTCATGTTAATGGTAAGATCAGGGATCTCCAATTTGTGTGTCATCAGTGCTAGCAGCAGGCTAATGGAGCATCTCAGAGATAGACCACAGAACTGCCGTTCCAGCCACACAAGGCACTTCCCTCTTTTTATTGCACTCCATAAAAGATGTCACACACACTTTCTCTTAGCAGTCCTCATGAATCAGCTGCCAAAAAATGACCATCAGGACACTCAGGAAAGAATCAGGTGCCAGCTGTCAAAATATTTCTTGGTGATTTACCTTCTTTTTATGTATCTCTGTACCCAGGAGGAGGAATAAGCCAGCAAGGAGCATTTACATATTTGCATTTTACAGGACAGGCTGAAA
>VWZE01007065.1:11298-37250 GCA_013396675.1 Eubucco bourcierii | reverse complement strand
CGGCGCCCGTGCTCATCTCCATCCTGCTGGGCGCCAGCTTCAGCCGCTACCAGGTGGAGGAGAGCGTGGAGCACCTCCTGGCCCCTACGCACAGCCTGGCCAAGATCGAGAGGAACCTGGTGGACAGCCTTTTCCCGGTGAACCGCTCCAAGCACCGGCTCTACTCTGACCTGCAGACGCCCGGGAGGTACGGCAGGGTGATCATCACCTCCTTCCGCAAGGCCAATATGCTGGACCAGCACCACACAGATCTCATCCTCAAGGTAACCGCGGCGGAGCCCCGGGCGCTGCCACCCCTCCTGGCCCGGCGCCCCACATCCCGCCCCGCTTCCAGCCAGCCCCGATCCCGGTCCCCGCACCTGCCCACCCGCACGGACCCACCCGTGCGTGCCGGCCGCTGCCTGCCAGCCACAGGCGCTGCCACCGCAGCCACCCGGTCACCTCCCTGCAACAGTTGGGATGCTGCCCGCCGCGGGAGCCGGCACAGCGCTCCCTTGTCAGTGCCGCGGGCTCCACTGTCTGATTTTAAAAATCTTTTTGTTCTATTCCTGCTTTGGTTTTATTTGCATTGGGTGAGCGAGAAGGGCAGGGTGCTTGCTTCTATAATTTTTTTCTGCCTCTGAGCTCTCCTTGCAGCCGTGCTCCTGAGTTCAGGCGACTCGGGCTTTGATAAACTGAAACTTCAAAAACAGTTAGGTACCGATCTGCCGAGAATGCTTTTAAGGGCTGCCGCCGTGTGCGGACTGCACTTCTGCTCGGAGCAGGGTAGCGCCAAAACCTCCTTCTCACTGCTCAGGAAGGCAAATGACATAACTCAGCTGATTAATGAGTAGTATTTTTTCCCCCCTCCACTCCCAACCCACCATCACAAAAAAATGCTGTTTTCATCGGCGAAAGGAAAGGCAGCACAGCGGTAGGTTGCAGGCATGGTGCAGCCTGTGCTGCCGGTTCAAGTTAGAGCGGGCTGCGTCTTTCCTTATCACTTGAGCGGCACGGAGCGTGCGAGTCACAATCTAATAGGACATCTCACCCTACTCTATGGCATAACATGTCGGAAAGCTGCGTTTGGTGAAGCCGGTAACTCTACAGCTTAAACCTGAGTAGTTCTGAACAGCCAAGGAAGGAAAAGAAAACAGGCAGGACAGATGGAAAAACTGTGCGTAAAGAGGGTCGAGTTCCCTCAAGAGAAAGGAAAGGAACGTTTACAGATAACCAGAGGTGTGGCAAGCTCGGTCCTGCAGGTTTTCACTGTTGCCCTATGGAAACCCTGGACATTCGGCATTGCTTGCCTTTTTATTTTCCTTCCCCTTGAATGTCAGACTGACAGCCCATACAAAAGCCAGTGTTAATTCTTTTTAATAGCCTCAGGGAGTGTCTCCTCTGAAAGGAGAAGACAGATGCAAATACCTATTGTATCTGGAGAGCCCTCACTCTTTACTAAACAAGGGAATAACTGCTACAGTGGCTTTATTTCTGTTTCCTTTCCACCGTAGCCACGTACAGAAGCGTAGTACAAGCCACTCAGTATTTTGTTCCTCCTTTCTATTGTTTCTGCTGTTGGCACATTACCCAAAGGTAATCACCAAACAGATTTAATGAGCATCGGCTCACCAAGTACAGTAACAGGAATGTTACTGGCAAATGAGAACACTCCAGAGAGGCGATTTTCATTCCCTCCTTTTCCTCTACCACGAATTGCATTCATATCCAATATGTGCACATTTACTCAGTCATAGGATAATCATGATAATGGATTTTACTCTTTTTTTTTTTCTCTGTGCTGCTTTCTCTAGAGATCTGTAGTTTTATCAATAGGATGGTGACACACAAATAAATGGCGTTCAGAACCTCTCCGCAAGCAAACTTCTGCATGAGATTTATCACAGCAGCAGAAGAGCTAGAACTTGGAAAGTTCTGTCACTATTTAACGCTGCCTCATTTTTAATAGGCAGCGTTTGCTAATAAAATGAGTATTTTCCACTTGCTGAGATAATGAACGCCGTTGCCATTTGACTGTTTACTTTTGCTGTTCATCTGGCATTGTCAGGCGTATTTGATGCATTATTTCCAGCTCTTTATTTATCTAATTAATTCCAGTATGTCTTCTGCAGAATAGATTATGTCTTTTGTCCTCATTATTTTTCTGTTTGTGAGGAGACCCAGGCTCTGACAGCTGCCTGTCCAATCCTGGGGATGTCCCCTGTGGGTCAAAGCACAGCAAAACAGGAGGGAGAGATCCTAGCCCCTAATATTGTTATACCCATGGTGATGCAGGACTACATCATTTTGTGTCAGCAGGGTTCACCAAGGGAAGGAGAAAGAGAAAGGTGACCGTCAAGTTTTTCCTGTATTTATGCAGTGCACGAAGGGGAGAAGAGTAAGGGCAGTCCCAGTCCAGAGCCAACCAACTCAAGGTGCTGTACTTTTAAATAAGTGCGACTGGGGAAACGGTGGAGTGTGCCTGAAAGTGCTGCCGTGTAGGCACAGTCAGGGCAGGGAAGCTACAGGGCAGCACTTGATTATCTTTACTTTCTTGGAGAAGAAAGATGACCTCCCTGAGAGAGGCCTCAGGTTGGCCACTGGCTCCTCTCGCATGGTTATTGCTACATCTCCACCCACTAGCAGGGGGATGGTTGCCCCAGGTAGGCACTGGCTGATCTTCAGACGCCTCTTCTTGGTTTCCTTACTTGCTGCATCCCACCTCATCAGCCAAGGAGGGAAGGGGATGAGCATTGAAGAGCTACAGCTACCCTAGGCATGTTGCAAGGGAAGATTTCCTCTGGTTTCAGCAGAGGAGAAAGTCAGCTTCCATTACTGTCCCCTTTGTAAAGAGATACAGAGTTTGGGGATCTGAGCAGTTGAAATTGAATCATAGCTGATACTGTCAAACATTAACATCCTAATCAATTGATTACTTAACGAAATAACTTCTTTAGTGACCTCTCTAAAAATACTCTGGCTGGCTTAACGCAATTGCTTGCGGGCAGATGGCTGGCCTGCAGAACTTGCCGTTGCCATTGCTGTACAACACCCTGTTGGCTGGCTGGGAAGGCGTTTAGGAAAGAGCCCAGCCTCATGACTGCCTGGGGCCTGGTGCTCAAGCACTCCTTCCAGAGCAGGAGCTGCTGCAGGACTCCCCGCTGACAGCACACATCTGCCAGTGTGATGCTGGCTACTCACAAGACAGTGGCAGGTCTTGCTGTATGTACGAGCTGCTGCACACACAAGGTCTCTCCTGCTCATTAGCTGGGAGGCATGTGGCAGCCTTATGTAATGGTTCTGACTTGGAGATGATGCAGAGAACCCTTTTGTTAATTTTATTTCTCTGTTGTGATCTCCATCCATAGTTCTCATAACTCCCCATTCTAGGCCTGCCATTCCAATACTGAATTGCCAGCCAGCATGGGCATTTGGGGAAGGAAGAAACCTAAACATGTCTGGAATTTGTGGCCTTCAATAAGTGATCCAGCAAAAAGCCTTCCTAGGTCTCAGTGCAAGAGACGCATCAAGACCGAGATGCAGTGAGAGGGCAATAATGACATTTTACTTGCTGCTTTACCAGCTCTATAGAATAGCCTGGGTTGGAAGGGATCTCCAAAGGTCATCTAGTCAAGCCTCTCTGCAGTCAGCAGAGGCATCCTACACTAGATCAGGCTGCCCAGAGCCCTGTCAAACCTCACCTTGAATATCTCCAGGGATGGGGCACCTGCTACCTGGCATCCTTGGCAGGACCTTTTTTTCCTCAAAATTTCACTATTTGAAAGGAGAGAGAGAAGTAGGAAGCAAAACCTAGCAGAAGAAAGCATGCTTTTATCTTTGTATTGCAAAGAAGTGCCCAGAGAAGCAAAAATAATTGGGATATTTGGTGTGGGCCATGGTGCAGGAGTTCAGCTGACTATGTAAGAAGCCTGTAGAAATTGTCTAAGCCTAGAATCCCATGGCGAAACAGTGTTAGAGCAGACCCCTTACCATTTCATGGTGGTTTTTATTTTCACTTGCAGCTAGAAACTTGGTAGGTTGAAAGGATACAGACTCACCTAGCCCAATTTTTGAATCCCAGCAAACAGATTCTGATTCAGTCAAAATCTGAGCCGCCCATCCTTTTGAGCCTGTTCATTCCTCTATGCTTACACAGTTACCTGCATTATATTACAAAAGACCTTTTTTTTTTCCTTTTAAATTAAATGTTGCCTTTTTTTTTTTCTCTTTCTGCAGAAGAGTGGCCTCTCTTCCACTTAGATTATTGTGTTTATAACAATAACACAGTGCTAACATTCTTCTGGCACCAAAAAAAAAAAAAAAACAAACCCAAAAACAAACAAACAAAAAAAAAACCCAACTCCACTTAAGATGACAAGACACAAAGATGAAAAGGGATTGAAATAAAACATGCCTTACTGAAGGGGATTGGATTTGCAGTTTGCCTCTGTAAAAAGCTGTAGATGAGTTTTTTTTCTGGTTTAAGAAATCTCTCCTAACTTCATCTCTCCACACAGTGCTTAGCCACCACCCCTCTCATGTCAACTGGCCAGCAGCAGATCTAGAGAACTGATGAAATACCTTTTTGAGCAAATAGTCAGATGAGGTTTTTCTGTTTCACAGTGCATTTGTTTAAGACCTGCCTAACTTCTGATTACCGCAGAACAAAAGAGTTGAGCATCCAGATTTGGTAGACTTTGTAGCTGCTGGTGTTCTCTCTGCTCCTTAGTTATGTCCCTGTTAGTACATCTGCCTGCACACTGTTGGCTACACTCTTCCTGAATTTCCATACTTGATTTTTCCGTGTGAGTAACCTCCTGGAGGAAATAACCCTATTTATGTTGTTTTCTCTGTGGTACTTTCAGTTGCTTTACTGCACAACGTGGCACGCTTAAGCCATTGTTTTCAGTTGGTGGGAGTGAGTTCTGGTTGTTCAGCGGAGCCAAAAGCTGGGTCTGTCGTGATCCTGGCTAATGCAAGGTACCCTTTAAAATTTCAGCTACTTCTGAATGCCTAGACACAGGCAGTCAGCTGTGGGTCTCATAGGTCTCCACCTTCTCTAGGTAGCACGAGCACTAAAAACACTTTGAGGGAAAGACTTGACAGAACAAATAGTGAATTCTGCTAACAAAACTAGTCAAAAATAAAAAAGGATGAAGAGTTGTCTTTAGAACAAGGCTGTAAGATGTGGGGAAGAGTCCTAATACAAGAGAAAACAAGGGTGTGAAAGCAGCAGAAACACAAGCCTGTTGTCATAGCAGCACAATGCTGCAGGGCTAAAATGTATCTTATGCGAAAACAGATGAGAATTAAGATACGCAGGTAAGATCTGGGCATGGCTGGGGAAGAGCACACTGCAAGGACAGCCTGGGAGCGCACGCAAGAAACCCCTCTGAGCTCCCACTGCAGCGGCAGCAGCTCCCTGGCATGAGTCCTGCGGCCAAGAGGGTTTGAGCTCTCCTGCAGGCACCGGCTAGTGGCTGGAGCAGAGGTCCTGAAGTTGCCTGTGCCTGAGAGCACGACTGCGTCCTGCTGTTCCTCACCACCTCCCCGACCATTTTCCAGCAGTCCCAGCAATGACGGGGCCCCTCCACTCTCCCTCCTGCCTCATGCCGTGGTGCAATGCTCCTCTACAACCCTGTGCCCTGAGCTGCTGCCAGCCGTGCAGCCCGGGATAGGAGTGCCCAGCACAGCGTGCTGAATCACCTTTCCTGCCTTGGAAGGTCAGCCCTCTCCTCTCATCTAACAAACACAGCTCATGGAAGACAGATCTTAATATCTGTCTGGATGTGTGTGACAAGGGACATCACCTCTCTGGGAAGGAGGACAGGGCAGGCATTGGAAGCCAGGGACCTCTGTGTGTCACAGCCACCCGGGCCAGGCCATTGGTGCCCCAAGCAGTGCCGCAAGGCTTGAGGAGAGCTGGCAGGACTCCCCAGCAACCACATTTGGCATTCCAAAAGCTGTGCCTGGACCCTGCCTTTAAAGCTGGAGTTTACAGCAGGAGAACCCCCATTCTCCTGTCGGAAGGGAGAAAGAGTCCTTCAGTTACAGTGATGGCTGTAAAGTCACAGCTATTAAGGCTCCCCGCAGTGAGGAAGGGACTGTTCATCACACTTCTGCTGGAGAATCACAGCGTCACAGGATGTTAGGAAGGGACCTGGAAAGCTCATCCAGTTCAATCCCTCTGCCAGAGCAGATCACACAGGAGTGCATCTGGGTGGGTCTAAAATATCCCCAGAGGGAGATGCCACAACCCCCCTGGGCAGCCTGTTTCAGGGCTCCGTCACTCTTACAGGGAAAAAAAAATCATCCTCAAGTTTCCATGGAACTTCCTGTGCCTCAACTTCCACGCATTGTTCCTTCCCCTGGCATTGGGCATCACCCAGCAGAGCCTGGTTCTGTCCTCTTGGCACTGCCCCTGCACATCTTTATCAACATGAATGGGCTGGGTGATAGGTTAGACTGGATGATCTTGAAGGTCTCTTCCAACCTGGTTGATTGTATGAGTCTATGAGAAGCCCTTAGCAAGGGCCTGCACTGTATATATGCAGCCCCCTGAGAAGCAGTGTAATGAGGGAGGTATGTTTATGGAGAGGTCTGGCATGCTTGTAGGCCACTGGTGGTGGAGCTGATGCAAAATCAGCTACAGGAGCCAAGTTTTTTTTTTGTTTGTTTGTTTTTTTTTACCATTATGAAAAAATCTCATCTCCGAGTCCTACAGAGAAGTTTCTCCTGCCTAGGTACCCCATCCTGTGGCAGCAGTCAGCCTAAAAAACAGATTCGGATTCTTTCAGTGGGATAAATTCAGGCAGAATTATGAGGACAATTGTCAGAATTAAGAAGGTGTTGATTAGAAAAGCTTCTGCACTTCAGATTGGGTCTGGGGGGAACCCCAAAATTAGCAATTTTCTGTAGCCAACTGAGAAGGCAGATGGAAATATAAATGCAGGCACAGCTGCCACTTCAGGCACTAATAGTTGTTCCTCGATTGATGACTTGTAGCTTGAACAATTTTTAGATTTTATTTACATGAAAATTGTTTGGAGAAAATATAATTCAGCATGTTTTGGACAGTTAAAAAAAAAAAGAAGAGTTGCAAAAATACACAGCTTGCATAATTAGCATCTTAGCATCTCTTCAGGAAACCTGACTGTAGGACTGCTAAGAAAAGAGCTCTGCTACTCATATTGATCCTTTCTGCATGCTCTCTGTCTGCAGCTCCTCATGTTCATCCTGAGCCATGAGGATCTGTTGGCTTCCTCCACTGGCTCTATTCACACAGAATCTATCTGGTTGGGAGAGATCATCCTCAAAGATCATCCAGTCCAATCCTCGACCCAGCACTCTCCATGCCTTGGTCGGGCTGGCTCAGTCAGGAGGCTGCTGCTCACCAGCTCCTAGGCTGTCAGCAGGGCACAGCTCTGTTTGGGGAGGTCCTTGGCCTTCCCTCTCTGCACCTTCGGTTGGAAATATACTCTTTAAGAGTTTGATTTTACCCCTGTCTCCAGAGCACAGTGTTTTCTTTCATGAATTAAGCTGTGCAGGTCTTTTGTCTTTCATAACTTTTTTTACATTTTGACTGAGGGCATCTCTAGAAGCGAATTAAAAAAGCACTTTGCAAAGACATGAATTGCCAGAGATTACTGAGATCATACAAAAAGGGGAGAAATTTATAGCTTGTCATTAAAGGCTCTTCATCCATTTTTCTTGGCACAAGTTACCTGTAAAAACTACCAAAAGAAAGTAAAAACTACCCCAGAAAAGAGTAAAAACTATCAAAAAAGAGTAAAAGATTAAAAAGGGGGGGAAAAGAGTGAAAGCTACCAAAGAATAAAAGCCACCCATCCAAAAAGAGTAAACCCTACCAAAAAGAGCAAGCCAGCTGCACATGAAAATAAAGCCTATATTTAAGATCATTGTCTTCAACTTTCTTTCTAGTTTTTTTGGTCTTAAACCCCAAAAAAGTGATGACATTTTAAGTAGTAGATAATGAGTTGATTCTTCATTTGAGTTGTCAGCTTTCTTAGGCTTTTGTCCATAACCATGAGATCAGATTATTTATTTTTTTTAATGAAAAATGAGGGGGTTGTTATTTTTTTCTAAATCACAACATTTCAGGCTCCAGAGAAGTACTCCAGGCTGAGGGAGAAGCCATAATTGGTGAAAATGCCAGTAAAAAAAAAAAAATCTTGACAAAGATTTGGCAGCACTGAGTGGAGTGAAGCTCAGTTTTAACGTGAACCATCAGCTGTGGACTGAAATAATAAATGGAGTCAAATAATAGCAACAGCAACAAAAGAAAGTGATATCTGACCTCTAATATCTCTCTCTGTGCCAGATCATTTGCAGGACAGACAGGAGGGCATCTGTGTATCTAGCTGGTTTTGTCTAGTTGGCCCTACACTGACTGTATGTCAAGTAACAAAGCAGATTCAAGTCCTTAACAATAAGTAATGTCCCCTTCAAAACACAGCACAGCAGCAAAAGCAAACACATTTTTGCGGTGGATGTGATGAGCAGGAGGTCGCTGCACACATCATTGATATTAAGAAATGGTGGCTGTGACTCTGATCCAGCTCCCATGAGCTAGGAATAGGAACTTGGCAGTTTCAAAGTGGCTTGTTGCATGCTGCTGTCACCCTTCTCAGTCTGGGAGAAAGCTGTGAGGTGAGATCCATGTGGGACATCGGTGGCCATCGCTGGCTCTTCTTTGCCCCTAGCTTTGATTTGGACAGCTCCTTGTGTAATGTCCACTTAAAGGATTTCTGGGATTGGACCATTCAGCAAATGAATCAGAGTTCCTAACCCCACTCTGCCAGGAAAGGGACTGTTTGTTTCACAAGGAGGCCACAGATTTTTTTTGTTGCCTGATTAAATTGACAAAATGCTTGTGATGCCTGTTTGGGTTTGAATTAAAGGAAGGGCTTCTGAATAAAGAAAAGGGGATAGAGGTTTTCCTCACCCCTTCTTGTAACTCCCTGCATCTTTTGCTTGCGTGGACTTAATGAAATCAAACTTTCTTCTCTGTCCTGAATATACATCTGTAAGTACAACCCTTCTGCCTCCAGGTTGAGCTTTGCTGCCACTGCTGAAAGTGCCAAGCTCTGTACAGGGAGGAGCTGTCTTGCACAGCCTAGCGCAGGGCTTGGCTAAACGCAGGCAGCCAAACAGACCCTCCTGGGAGGGCCCTGGTACTCAGCGCCTCTCTTCCTGTCCTGATGGCAGAGGTAGGAGGACTGGCAGCCAAACAAACAGCTTGAAGAAATCTTTGCAGCCACAGCTTTTTGAGGCCCTGGAGCAAATGGCTTAGCCCAGGATAAGTGAAAGGATTTTTAGCTTTTGCTTCGTGGCATCCCATCCTGGGCCCATGGGCAAAAGCAGCCAGCAGGGCGATGAGATTTCACAACTTCTCATCTCTCATCTGTGCCACAGGCTGAAATGTTGCTTGGTGTGGAGGCATGAGACCGGTACATCCCTCACCTGCAGGTATTTACAGAAAGGGATTTGTGTCCCAGTTGAAGCCATCTTTCCTCTCTGTCTAAAATAAATAATTGAGTGAGCGTGGGACTTAGAGTAAACAAAAGCCAAGACCAAGATTTTACCAAATGCAAATGGCTGAGAGCTGAAGGAAGAAGACAAGGCTGCTCTAGAAATCTCTGGCATGTTATGGGACACACATAAATAGCATTTTCAGAGGGGAGAAGGGAATTGGAAGTGATGGTCACTGTTGAAACAGCAATGAAAGGGAGAGGTGGAAGTTATTATTTCATGCCTGAGCGCTTTCAGGGACAGTGTGCCACCGTGGCAAGGCAGCTTAGGCAATGTTGTGTAGCTCTCATGCTGCAGTGCTCTGGCATCTTAGCAGTAAACTGCTTTCTGGTTCCTTCCACTATTAGCTAGCTGAAAAAAGCAGTGAGTGATGAGCAAGCAGTGCATGTCTCCCTTCAAGAAAAAAACATTCATTCAGCTTTATTATTTCTTTAAATCTCCCTTTCTCCTAATAGGATTGGTAAGGATAAAAAACCAGCTGGATAAATGAGCATCTGGGGGTCAGTTGTTTGTCCCAGTAGTAGGTGCCAGGTTTATTCAGGATATGGTTAGTTGCTATTAAAATCTGCTGCACTGAGGAAGGCAGCATGCATTATGCATTAGCATATTGCTGCTGTTGTCCCCATCCACAACAGCCTTTATCATCTCCTGTTTCCTGGGGGACCTCCTGGTGTACCACAGGCAAGCCAAATTGCAGACTGTGTAATCCCTTGAACTGGTAGGCTGTGTCCTTGTAGCCCCTTGGACCTTGTGTTTTCTCTGGGAGCCAGTCAGCTGGGGCTCTGAGCGTGGGCTCTGGATGCAAGTGGAAAAATCTGGGTGGCCACAGTTGAATCCCCAGCATGGCAGCAGAGAGGAGAGTGTCACGGGACTGCAGCTGTCAGCAGGGAAGAAGCAGCAGCCCAAAGGTGCACAGGCAGCCACAGGAAAGCAAAGGGAGAGGGACAGCCTGCAGCCATGCTGCAGTGCACCCCTGCCCTGCAGGAAAGCAACAGAGGGGGCTTTTGTAGGATGTAGTCTGAAAAAGTGCCGTGCAAGTAAAGTGATATGTTTGTCTTGAAGATGGAAGTCTGAGCCAGGCTTCCTGGAGCTGAGTCCTGGGCACTGAGGTAGAGCTGGACATAGTCTGCTGGTAGGGAGGAAATGGCAGGTTTTCCACTTTGGCTGGTTGCTTACAGTTGGAGACCAAGTACTGTGGCCACTGGCAAAGCTCAGAGTATGTCTCCTAGCTGCTCTAAACTGCACAAGCTTGCAGCCAGCTCTGGGGGCTGCTTGCCTGCCAGGATGTGCCAGGATGCAGAGCTGGCTGCCTGCTCTCCTCTCCTCCCTGAAGCCTCATCGCTGGGACATGAAATGATGTGGCCTCCCCACACACAGTGCCTGCTCCAGTCCAGCGCAGCCTCTCAAGAAGCATCAGGCCACCACTGCAGAATGGGCTCCTGAGTCTGAAATGATCATTTCCAAGAAGATATGAGTATTTTAGGTATGACATTTAACTGCTAGCCTTTCACTGAAGCTGCTGTAACAGCTGTGACAGATGAGGTTATTTTATAACCTAAATATTAAAAGAAAGCACTTCAGTTGTAGAAAGAAGCTATTGCAGCACTGAGGCAGGGTAGGTAAATAGCAACACACATTGCTTGGTAAAAGTTGCATGATGGTTTAGTTCCTCCTGCATTGTCCTCTCTGAAGGAATTATGTTGTGAATCTAATACAGTGAGGAAAGATTCCTTCTGTTCCTCTGAGTTGTATTCAGCTGTACTTCTTTATATGACACAGGATTTTACAACCACTGTCTGTAAGAACCATACAGTAGCTGCCATTGTAAACAATTTAAATCAGGTATCTGTCTTTAATTCAGCAAATCAGGGCATAACAACCTACAGCTGGTTTCATACTCAAAAAGATCTCCTGCAAAGATATGGACATGCTGGGGTGTATCTAGAGAAGGGCCACAAGGATGCTCAGAGGGCTGGAGCTCCTCTGCTACCAGGAGAGGCTGAGAGAGTTGGGGGTGTTCAGTCTGGAGACCAGAAGGTGACCTTATTGAGGCCTTCCAGTACCTGGAGGGGGCCTATAAGAAAGCTGGGGAGGGACTTTTTAGGGTGGCAGGTAGTGATAGGACTGGGGCGAATGGATCCAAGCTAGAGGAGGGGAGATTTAGATTAGACATTAGGAAGAAGTTCTTCAACGTGAGGGTGGTGAGACACCGGCACAGGTTGCCCAGTGAGGTGGTGGAAGCCTCATTCCTGGAAGCTCTTAAGGCCAGGCTGGATGTGGCCCTGGGCAAGCTGATCTAGTGTGAGGTGTCCCTGCCCATGGCACGGGAGTTGGAACTAAATGATCCTTGAGGTCCCTTCCAATCCTGACAATTCTGTGGTTCTGAGAACAACTGGAAGGAGAGGGAGGATTTGCCTGTTCAGTTGCTTGAGTTGATTTTTTTTGGCGTGTTCATGCAAATCTTTCAATTTGTTTCATTGAAAGTTGTGCAGAAGTCCCTATCTTCCACAGGCTGAGATTTGTTCTCCCTCCCTGATGGAGAATTTTGCCTCGCACCATGGCCAGTTACTGCATTCTTACAATACTGTGAGAAGATCTGGTAGTTCATTTCTCAAACCTATCATTCTAATGTCAATATTGAACTGTTGTTCTGTTGAAAATGAATCACAGAATGGTCTGGGTTGACAGGGACCTCCAAAGGTCATCTAGTCCAGTGCCCTCTTCAGTGAGCAGGAACATCCTCAAGTAGATCGGTTGCCCAGAGCCCTGTCAAGCCTTACTTTGAATATCTCCACTACCTCACAGCTACTTAAATGTGGAAAAATATACCCTGAAGCTGCCAGGGAAGAAAAAAAAAAAAAAATTTAAAAGCTGAGAATACAGGAATTTTGTAAATCTTTGCCTAGATTATGTCATACTGAGGAACAGAATCACAGAATGTCAGGGTCTGGAAGGGACCTCGAAAGCTCATCCAGTCCAACCTTCCTGCCAGAGCAAGAGCGCCTAGAGCAGGTCACACAGGAATGTGTCCAGGTGGGTTTTGAATATCTTCATAGAGGGAGACTCCACAACCCCCTTGGGTAGCCTGTTCCAGGGCTCTGACACCCTCATAGAAAAAAAAATTTCTCCCCATCTTTAAATGAAACTTCCTATGCCTCATCTTCGACCCATTGCCCTTGTCCTGGCATCGGGCATCACCAAGAGAGAGGTGACATAACTAAATGATACCCATCACAGATGGTGCACTTGGATTCATGGGGGATTTTTTGTAAATAGGTCTAAAATGCCACAAAGCACATACTCGGCAGTGTGCAGGAGCCCCTGGTCTTTGCTGTGTTGGCTACCCCCTGTGCCACCTAGAAAAGAGGAGAGGGACCATTTTCCTACAGTTCATGGGTATCTGCCACAAAGAACATCACAGCCACAGGGAGAATGTGCTCAGGCTTCTGGAGGTAGGTAACACAGCCTTGGCCTCAGCAGCATCACAGAGTTGTTGAGGCTGGAATAGACCTCTGAGATCATCGTGTCCAGCCTATGAGCTAACACCACCACATCAACCAGACCATGGCACTAAGTGCCACAGCCAATCTGTTCTTAAACACCTCCAGGGATGGCAACTCCACCACCTCCCTGGGCAGCCCACTCCAGTGTCTAATTACCCTTTCCACGAGGAAGTGCTTCCTAACATCCAACCTAAAACTCCCCTGGCACAGCTTCAGGCCATGCCATCTTGTCATGGCACAAGTTCCCTGGCAGCAGAGCCTGACCTCCACCTTACTACAGCTTCCCTTTAGGTAGTTGAAGAGTGTGATAAGGTCCTCCCTGAGTCTTCTCTTCCTCTTCATTACAGAAGGTCTTGCTACTCTCTGCACAGCAGAGAAGGAATTAAATAGTGATGGTGGTGGGTGAAGCCTGCACATCTTGCAAGAAAAATATGCCAAAGAAACCCCAGTTTGCACTTCACTAAGGCTGCCAACATCAGCAAAGTCAGTATTTTCCTTCTGAAAAATATTGCAACCCCAGCCTATGAGGGCTATTCCCTTGCCATCTTTCACATTTCTTTCTGTTTCTACTTCTTCTTCTTGTATGTTGACTAAAAGAGACTCAGAAAATGTTGCCCAGGTTTTCTCTTACTTTCTCAAGAAGAGAGGGTAATTTTTCTGCCTTTCTGATGTTCAGAAATAACTGAATGCACTTTGGGTCAGAGCTCAGGCATGGCAAATTTCAGAAGGATGCAAAATAACTTAAAAAGGAGGCTGCACTAAATGCTGCTAGACCAAACAAGAAGCAGTAATAACCTGCAGGCCCTAAAATGAGAGGCCTCTCCTGATTGACAGGAGCTCTCAGACAGAGGAGGAGGAAAGCAGTGTCAGTGTCTGCCATTGCTTCCTTCTGACAACTTGTTGGAGGGAAGAGGGAGGGAAAACCAGTGCAAAGTAAGTAATGCCAACTGTCTTATTCCTGCAGTGCCAACATCTCCATGCTTAGGGCATGCAGCTGTGCATGATTCTATGTGATTCTGTGACAAATGTCACAGAATCATAGAATGGTCTGAGTTGGAAGGCACCTCCAAAGGTCATGCAGTCCAACTCCCCTCTGCAGTCAGCAGGGGCATCCTCAACTAGATCAGGTTGCCCAGAGTCCTGTCAAGCCCTGTCCTTTACTCCAACCAAGTGCTAGTTCCCTGCCCACAGCCAGCTGTTAGGCTGCCAGCACATCCCACACAGGTGACAGCCCTGCTTACATTGCTCTTCTGCCTTCTGAAGTCTAATCTGCTAAGAGATTAATATCAGAGGCTGGAGGGGACCTCAAAAGATCATCTGGTCCAGCCCCCCTCCCAGAGCAGGATCACCTAGAGCAGATCACACTGGAACATATCCAGACGGTTCTTGAATAGAGAGGGAGACTCCACAACCTCCCTTAATCTGGCAGTCCTGGGTGTGACCATGTCCCCAGACGTGGTGAGGCTGTTACACTTCCTTTCACGTTCACCCAGATCACTTGAAAGTGGGGACTTGGGCTTGAGTCTCTTAAATTAGAGAGGACAAACATCAGATGGACGTGGCAGAGATGCAAGTCCCAGCACACCTGAGTTACCAGCAAAGGACACGGGGGAATAATGCTGCTGTTTTAGTGCATGCTGCCTTTCCTTTTTGATCGCAACGAGAGCGCTGTTCATGCTGCGGTCCCCCAAAACTTCTGTCGCTGTCGTTACTTAGCTGAGCTAGGAGAGGGACGGCTGTGAGGAGCAGCTGCTGTTGTGGCTGCTGCTGCTGCTGCTGCTGCTGCTGCTGCTGCTGTGCGAGATGAACCGATGAGTAATACCTGTGATTTCTCTTTCCCTTGTAGTTGCACTCTGCTGTGACCAGGATCCAAGTTCAAAGACCTGGTTTCAATTACACGTTTGCCCATATATGTATCCTGAACAATGACAAGACATGCATAGTGGACGACATAGTGCATGTACTGGAGGAATTAAAGGCTGCTCGCTCTTCTAACCGAACTAATTTTGCAATCACTTACCCGATTACTCACTTAAAGGATGGCAGGGAAGTGTATAACGGGCATCAGCTCGGTGGGGTCACTGTGCACAGCAAAGACCGGGTGAAGTCTGCAGAAGCCATTCAGCTCACCTACTACTTGCAGGCAATCAACTCCTTGAATGACATGGTGGCAGAGAAGTGGGAATCCATTTTTTGTGACACTGTTGAACTTTTCCAGAAATCCAACAGGAAAGTCAAAATGTATCCTTTCACATCTTCTTCGCTGAAGGAGGATTTCCAGAAGACGAGCAGGGTGTCACAACGCTACCTGATCACAAGCTTGGTCCTTGTGGTCACCTTGGCCATTCTCTGCTGCTCCATGCAGGATTGTGTCCGCAGCAAACCCTGGCTTGGCCTGCTGGGATTGCTGACTGTGACCCTTGCCACTCTGACTGCAGCTGGGATCATCAATCTCACTGGTGGGAAATATAATTCCACTTTCCTGGGAATCCCCTTCGTCATGTTAGGTAACTATCTCCTCTCTCCTCTCTCTTTTATGTGTTTGTGCCTCCCTGATGCGTTTCCCAGCAAGCAGAGAAGCATCACTGCATGGCTCTTGGTGCCTTCTCCCTACAACACAGCCCTGTGCCAAATCCACACAGCCTCTTTTACTAAACTGTTTGGACTGCACTGGGACATTAAAATCCTGCCTGGGGCTCTGTTGTGGCACAGCACCCTGCTGCAGGGTGTAGTGCCAGCGCTAGTGAGGTACAAGGATGTGTGAATGCTGTGCCTTGTGCAGAGGGGGAGCCCAGCTGCTGCTTTTCCCTGTGTGTTTGATTCTGTTTTGGTAGCCAAAATCGCAGGGAGTCCTTTACAGAGGTGCCCGTGCCACAAGGGCAGTGTCAGCTGTGCCAGCAAATCAAAGGGGCTGTGTGCTGGGCATTTAGAGATTGCCAGCTCCTTCAGAGTGTAGGGCAGTGCTGGCCTGGCATGGCAGGCACCTGTCCATGATTGGTTCTGGGTGGCATTTCTTCTGAAGCTCCTGTGTTGGCGGAGTGAGGTTAGGGAGGGTTTCAGTGTCCTGGGGTGGAGAGCTTTGCCTTCCCCAGTCAGAGGCAGACCAGTGCCAGTGCATCCTGTGGCAGAGGGCTATGGATGGAAGCAGAATGAGCCACTCCCTGCTTCTGGTGCTGGCAGAGACATCTTCATCTTCACAGTTTTCATACCAAGGTAGTTTCATTTTGGTTTGTTTTCCTTGAGGGTAGGAAAGAGGAGAGAAGGGTGGTCAGCTTGCTTCTGACCCAAAATCCACGACCTCTCCTGTTTGGCACCAGGGCGTTTGTGGGAACACCGCTCATTGTATCCCAACAGGCAGGAGGACAAAACGAGAGCTCTGGAGAGTTCCTTTGTGTTTGGTTCATAACCACTGTGAAAAGCTTTGTACACCATAGGTGTTTAATGTGTCCTCGTTCATGCCCATTATTCATTTGTGGAGAATAATAGAAGGCATCGACTGGATCCCAGCTTCCCCAGCTGCAAATCAGAGAGGGCTCAGTAGTGCTGCAGGTTTCAAGTGTAAGGAGAGTGTCTCCGCTGACTTAGTCACATCGTGTAGTGATATGACACGTTTCAGCACTGCTATTTTTAGACCCAGCAGCAGGTTCCTGTGCCATGCCTGTGCTGTAGCTGTGGCACTGTTGCGCTTTAATCAAAGACTTAGCTTCAATGCACTGCACTTGCAGTTAGCCTACAGAATATATTCAGTGACAATGAGGATTCAGCTCTCATTTTCAGATGGCATCCATGAAAATTAAGCTGTATTATAATCTAGATGAGATGCAACACAAGAAAGCCAAGAGTCAAAAAAAGAAGTTTGCTTTCTGACCCGAATCTTTGGTTTGTTTTCTGGTTTGTTTGGGGTTTTTTAATGCTTGTATTATAAAATTCAGTACCTCAAACAAAGTTGTCTGTGTTGCATAGGAATAGGAGGGGATTTCCAGATGTGCTGCAAGAGTAGCAGAAAAGCAGCCTAAATCCAGCTATAATGAACTGAAAGTACCTGGGGAAAGCCACTCAAAAAAATTGAAATATTAGCTCTGTTTAGGGATCAAAGCATCTGCTTGCTAGGACAACCTTTCAGATCTGTAATTCACTAATAGTGACTTTGAAATCCTTGAAGACTTATAGCTGAGAAGTTTCACTCTTCTATTTTAGTGCTCCTTTAACTGCTGAGCTGTATAGCCAGTCCTACTTTTCTTCCCCCCACCCCCCTTTTTTTTTTTAATAACTGAGTTCTTTTTTGGTTTTGCTTAGTTCAAGTACTCCAAAGGAGTACATTTCAAATATGCAGCTAAGCTTTCACTGTGAACAAGTCAAGATATGATCCTTGAGGTCCCTTCCAACCTTACCATTCTATGATTCTATGAAGATAGATCAGCCAAGTTTGTGTGAATTTTGCCTGCTTCCCCAGCTGGATAAAATCTCCTGAGGGACAGGAGTATCAACAGGTAAACAGAAGGCACTGAAGACATTCTGGAGTTCTTAGTGAGAACTGCTTTAAATCAGCAGATATCTGGAAAGGCAGAGGTGCCTTCTTATTTTTCCCTTGCAGTACAATAGAAGGATCATGCATTTCAAAATGTATTTCATGCCTGCTTCAGCAAGACTTGGACAGAATGAGAACTGGGCAAATAGGAACCTCATGAGGTTCAACAGGGACAAGTACAGAGTCCTGCACCTGGGAAGGAAGAATAAACTGCACCAGAACAGGTTAGGAGGTGATCTGCTGGAGAGCAGCCCTGTGGAGAAGGAGCTGGGAGTGCTGGTGGGCAGAAAGTTCTGCATGGGGCAGCAATGTGCCCTGGTGGCAAAGAAGGACGATGGGATCCTGGGGTGCATTAAGAGGAGTGTGTCCAGCAGATTGAGGGAGGTTCTCATCCCCCTCTACTCTGCCCTACTGAGGACCCACCTGGAATATTGCACCTAATTCTAGGCTTCCCAGTTCAAAAGGGACAGGAATCTACTGGAGAGAGTCCAACAGAGGGCTATGAGGATGCTGAAGGGACTGGAGCAGTGCCTGATAAGGAAAGGCTGAGAGCCCTGGGGCTGCTTAGTCTGGAGAGGAGAAGGCTGAGAGGGGATCTGAGCAATGTCTAGAAATAGCTGAAGGCTGGGGGTCGGGAAGGAAGGGACAGGGACAGCCTCTGTTCATTTGTGCCCTGAGATAGGACAAGGGGCAAGGGATGGAAACTGCAGCACAGGAAGTTCCACCTCAACATGAGGAAGAACTTCTTGCCTGTAAGGGTGACAGAGCCCTGGCACAGGCTGCCCAGAGAGGTTGTGGAGTTTCCTTCTCTGGAGCCTTTCCAGCCCTGTCTGGATGTCTTCCTGTGTGACCTGCACTGGAACCCATCGGTCCTGCTCTGGCAGAGGGTTTGGACTTGAAGATCTCCAGAGAGCCCTTCCAACCCCACGTCCTGTGATCCTGTGTAGTGTTTTGCTTAGAAGAGATTGGTTTACCTTGAGGTATCTAAAAGCTAGAGACACAAGCCAGCCTCTCTTAGAGCCTGCTGAACCATTTCCACTTAATTTCAGTGATGATCAGATTAGATCATAGATTAACTGACCTTTAGAAAGCTAAAAGATTTCTGGATAGCTGTGTAGCCCCATAGCTATTACTCATAATTTCATGGCTAAAAGCAGAAAGTTAGATAGAAAAAAAGATTGCGCTGGACACGTTTCAGGCAAGGCCCCTTTGCTATTATAAATCATTAATGAAGTTTCCCCAGTTTATATCAACTGAGGATTTTTAACTTTTCATCAGCATCATGGAAATGGAGAAGGCAGAGGAAGATTCTCTGCAGACATCATCTGTCCTCTGCTGCAGGACAGGATTCTATCTTTCCTAACAGATGCTTCTTGCTCTGCACTTTGTCTCCTCCTTGGGCCCCATCCACCTATGTCTCACTGCCCTGGTGCTACAGCATTTGCATCATGTCTAACCCCAAGTCCCCTTTTGTAACTTTACTGTCCTCTTTATTTCCCTACTGCATCTGGAAAACTATTTTTTTGTTGTTTCCTTTGCGTATTTGAGACTTGGCCAGTCCTGTTCCCTGTCATCCCACATTTCCTCAAGACAATGCTTACCAGATTTCCAGCAAGCTTCTTGCTTTTGGCTGCTCCGCATCTGTGGAATGTGGCGCCTAAATCTGGGTGTAGGATTCAGGCTAAGCCTTTCAGCAGTGAGCAGAGTAGGAGGATGATTTCACACATCTTGCATATGGCACTCCTGTTCATACGTCCCCTTCTGAAACTCTGTTTTTTGGGTGTTTTATTTTTCTCAGCAGGATGAAATGGTTGGCATTTGGTTGGTGCCACATGGCAATTCACAGATCCTTTGTGTCACTTTCTACCCCTGTTTGGTTCCAACCAAGACAGTTACCCTCGTGCTTGCCGAATTACAGTTTGTTCATCTTACACCATTTCTCCTGTTCATTAAGTTCTTTTTGAAACCATCACTACCCTTCTCAGATGCATGAAGTGAAGCAGTGTTTTTCAATTAAATGCTTTTTTTTTTTTCATCTTTTCCAGAATGACTTTCTAAGTAGTTGAAATGCCCTGTCCAGTCACAAACCCTTTCTAAGAATTCAGGTAATGTCTGCAAAATACTCAGTTCAGTGTGGTCTTTAATACTGGATTTAATTCATCCTGTTTTCTGTCACACCCCTTCAGCACCAACCCCTTCCAAGAACAAACAAGGTAAAGTGAGGGGTAGCAGCCTCTGTAGGTGATGGATCCTCAGCTTTTGAACCAACAGGACAATTTTCAGTTACACAATGACCCTGGCTTACCAAGCTCAGGCTGTGTAAGTGTAAGCAAAAAGATCTTTTGCCTACCCCATCTGTTAAAATATGACATATTGGTTTAAACACTTCATGCCTTGGTCTTAATCACCTTTACGGTAGTTTACTCTCATTTATTTCACTCTTTCATTAAGGCAGGTTACTGTAGTCCAGCTCACAAAAGATAACTCACTAAGTCAGGATAACTCAGTCGTTCATCATGGAATCATAGAATGGTCTGGGTTGGAAGTGACCTCCAAAGGTCATCTAGTCCAACCCCCTCTGCAGTCAGCAGGGACATACTCAACTAGATCAAGTTGCCCAGAGCAAGCTGATTGTACACGGCCTGAGTAAGGCACTAGCGTGATTATGTTTATGTTGTGGCAAGTCTCTTTTTGGCCCTCATGCATTGCTTAATTGAATGACAAAAAATGAAGCCAGGAGAGATGTTGCCAGTTACCAGAAGAGCAGGGGTCTCCTTTGGTCAGCAGAGGTCCAGCTGTGATAGCAAGGCATGAGGCTATGCCTGCCAGAGCCTGTTTACCTGTGGCCCAAGTCCCTGCAGAGGGGTTATGCTGGGAGCAGGCTTTGAGAGGAGGGCAGGCTGGTTGCAGCCCATCTCTTCTCTAGGGATATTTTGTCAAGTCAAACTGGGAACTTTTCAGCTCTGGATTTGCACAGGTACTCCTAATGTGAAAGTTAAGCCTGAGAGACCTGTGAAGCTTGGCAGACTGCCACCATTTGTCTGGGCATATTTTGAATTAGCATGTGCCTCTGTGGGTTTTTCAAGCTACCAGTGTGTAAATAAGCAATTTTACTCATGTCTAGTTCACGTGGAGTACTTTGCTAAATTCAGGCTATTGAATTTTTGATCCTAAGGACCAAGAATTCAATTCTTCCATTTGGGTTGAATTGTAACTAGCTGATTTACAGCATCAGCTGAAAAACAGAATTTAAAACTCTGATTTCCTCTTGCCTGCTCCATTAAAAAACTACAGATGTTTGGTCTGGCACAGATGCTAACATATTCATCCTAAGTTTCCTCTACACATTAGAGGGTGTTTAATAACTGCCAATCCTTGAGAAAAAAATAACACTTCCCTCAAAAAAAAAAAATCAACCAACCTTGCATTACCAAACAAACCAGCAGCACAGTTTTTGGCATGACCTCTTCCTACTTCCCAAAGGTGGAGAGCAGCATTTAGCTTAGGGACTCAAAAGAAAATTGCAGTATTGCTCTTTGCACTGAAGAGAAACCCAGCAACCTGTTTCCCATTCCTCCAGAAACTCCTACAGCTTGTTTGGGGAGAGGCGGAGCTCTTCAGCTGCCAAGTTCGTGAAAAGCATTGGCACTGTGAAATCACAGAGGAATGCCAGGCACTGCCAGATACGGGCAGGGACGTAGGGACAGCTCCGTGGGCTTATATTTAGCCGCTGATGCTGGCAGGGGAAAACCAGTTAGCAGTTACGAGAATGGCTTGAGCTTGCAGCTTGCTGTAAACACAAACCATAGCCTGCCTCGTGTGAAGCTCAGCAAAACAGAGATGAATGCAAATACCTCTTCTGAATGCCTCCCTCCGTCCTTCTGTTGCGTGCTCTGTACGGGTGTTGCATGCTCTGTAGGCTGGTACGCTGTTTCTGGGAAGAGGGAAGGGGGGCCAATGGTCAGCAGAGCAAGTCCAGGGAAGGCTGACCCTTTTACAAGGGCCCCCCTTACAAGAGGGATATGGATGTGCTGGAATATGTCCAGAGAAGGGCCATGAGGATGCTCAGAGGGCTGGAGCACCAATCCCATGAGGAGAGACTGAGGGAGTTGGGGCTGTTCAGTCTGAAGAGGAGAAGGCTCCCAGATGACCTTATTGTGGCCTTTCAGTATCTTAAGGGAGCCTACAAGAAAGCTGGGGAGAGACTTTGTAGGACCTCAGGTAGCAACAGGACTGGGGGGAATGGAACAAAGCTAGAAATGGGGAGATTCAGACTGGATGTTAGGAAGAATTTTTCACCATGAGGGTGGTGAGACCCTGGAACAGGTTGTCCAGGGAGGTGGTGGGTGCCCCATGCCAGGAGGCATTTAAGGCCAGGCTGGATGAGGCCAGAGTCTGATCTAGTGTGAGATGTCCCTGCCCGTGGCAGGGGGGTTGGAACTAGATGGTCCTTGTGGTCCCTTCCAACCCTAACTGATTATATGATTCTATTACAGCAAAGGAGAAGGTGGAAGTGTCAAGCAGGATGCAGGCAGGGTCCTCCTGAAGTTCAGAACTGGGTGAGGGGAAAGACAGGGGGAGAAGTAGACCTCACAGGGCTGCATCTGTCAGGAGAGGGCAGAGGAGCAAATGAGGTGCAGAACACTTTAGGAAGTACCTGGAGTTACCAATGCTCATAGGAACACCTCACAGATGCACAGAAGTACTGATCCCTTCTCAGGAACACCAGTTCCATGGATGTACGCAGTCTACATGTGTACATGTTGAATCACAGAATCACAGAATGTGAGGGGTTGGGAAAGACCTTGAAAGATCATCCAGTCCAAGCTCCCTGCAGAGCAGGAGCACCTAGACCAGATCACACAGGAGCTCATCCAGGTGGGTTTGGAATTTCTGCAGGGAAAAAGATTCCATAACCCACCCCGTGCAGCCTGTTCCAGGGCTCTGGCACGCTCACTGTGAAAAAAGCTTTCCTCATGTTTCCATGGAATTTCCTATGCCTCAACTTCCACCCATTGCCCCTTGTCCTGACACTGAGCATCACCCAGCAGAGCCTGACTCCATCCTCTTGGCACTCTTCCTTTACATATTCATAAACATGAATGAGGTCACCCCTCAGGCTCCTCTTCTCCAAGCTAAAAAGGCCTCAGTTCCCTCAGTATCTCCTCGTAAGGAGTGACCTGAAGTGTCTGTACAGGGGCTTCATGGATGCAAAACACTGGAGCAACAAAGGTGTGATCTGAGGTCTCAGACAGGAAAGAAGGTCAGAACATTAGGAAACAGGAGAAAAGAGGTCAGCGTGTTTGGAGAAGGGAGTGAAGGAGGGCAAGTGAAAGGATTGCTGAAGGTTAGGGACTGTGAAGGCAAAGGGTAGCTGGACCAAGCAGAGAAGCTAACAACCAGCATGAAAACCTTGTGAGGACAGGGGTGCTTGGGCCAGCACCTGCCAGCACTTGTGTCTCCCTGGCACCATGCCTCAGTGCCAATAAGGCACCCGGCCCAGCTCCTGCTTCAGTTTTCTGGACGGAAGGTGCTGCTAGGGAATTGCAGCATATGCCAGATTTGTACACCCTAAAAGCATTCATTATCCTCTCCAGCAAGCACCAAGTGTTTGCTGTATTCAATAAACCACAAGTGTCAACACTGGTTACATATGGAGAGTCTCAAAGAGAGAGAGAAGCAGCTCCAGTGCAGGTCTCCCTGGTGCTCTTCAGTGCACACATAAAGGCAGTGCACACATCCCCCACACCCCCCCAATCTCTGACTTTGTGTAGTACTTTCCCACTCATTTTCTTGTTGTCATTTAATAAAAATGTGAAGCTTGCCAAGTCTCTATTGTTTTTATTCCCCAAGCTCAGCTTTCTCACTCTCCCTGTCGGGCTGCCCCTCTGCCACCTCCTCATGCCAGGAACAAGTGCATCCTCTCTCAGACAGCTGCCTCCGCTTGTTGTCCCCCTGCCCCTTTTTCCCATCTCATCCATCTTGTTTGCAATCTCCTGCAGGTCTAACCTCTCTCCCTACCCCTCTTTCCTGGTGCCTCTCACCATCTGCTCTCCCTAAGCTTCTTTCCCCTTTTCTCTTGCTTTCCCCACTCCTGCCAGAGTGCCCACTCTGCTACTTTGTTGTTATTTGGCTTTCTTTTTAATTTCTCTCCCAACTCCTCAGCCACAGCTGGGCCCATTGCTCCTACCCTATATTCTTCAGTAACTTCCTTGGCTCTCAAACAGGTCTCCACCATACCCTGCTTCAGCTTTCCACCATTCATTCTTGCTTTTTTCATGCTGGTGCCCTGGAAGTACACTTGGGTTTTTTTTCACTCCATCTTTTCAGCTTTCACAGCTCAATCCTGCTCAGCTCAGTTGCAGCCCTACAGCATTTTGTATTTTGTCCCTTTCATTATTCTTCTAACAAATAAATTGAATTAGTCTGTTTTTATCTACCCTGAGCAGAATTCCAGGTTCTTCACTTTCCTCTTCATTCCTTTTTCCTCTCATTTTTCTCTCCTGAGTCCCTGAGTCTCCTCCTGAGTTCTCTAAAGAGACAGGCATCTTCTGCAGTTCCTCAGGCATCACCCAGCATTTCTGTGCAGGAGAGAGCAGAAGTAGGCCCCCAGGCCACCCCTCCTCGCTCAGTGCACCAATGAGACCTCTCACCAGTGTTTTCCACCCAAAGGCAAGGTGACCATCTCCTCTTCCTGCTGGTCTCCTTCACTCCAGTTCCCATACTGAAGGATGATGCCCCAAGGCTCTTGAGGAATCCAAACACCATGAAGCCACTTATGCATGGAGAGAAAAAAGGCTTAAAATGCACATAGTGGCAGAGTATTTGAGACACTTGTGCCAGCCCTCTCCCTGCAGTGCAAAAGCAGGTGGCAGAGCTTGCCACCAGCCAGATGTGATAACCACACAGCCATCATGTGTCCATGTTCCCTCCTCGCAACCACAAACCCCAGTGAAATCCTCACGTAGATGCATGCTTCTTGACTTCACAGGAGGATTGATGACTCAGGATATGAGATGCTTTTTGGAAAAGGGGAGCTGTATCTGCAGGAAGTCAGTTCAGAGAACAGTTTAATACTGAATAAAGCGGTGTACGCTCCTTGAGTGAGATTGCCTCTTGACTGGTAATTCTCCAGTATGCACTTATTTCATATGAAAAATGTGTTGCAGGTGATGCAGTGCATTTCATAAGCATTCCTTTATGCAAACAGGAGCAGAAAGGTGTTTTAATTTTACTGTCTTCAAGTAGTGAAGTCCCTCAAGAGAAACTTCCACATATATAAAAATATATTGGAAGTTCACAAGTTAAAGAAAAAACTTTTATTATCTCTATGCATACAGGCATGAGGTACTTTGTGGTCTATTTTGCAGTACACTGAACTGGGATGATCAAAGAAAACCAGGGGAAGGCCAGCAGGAACTGATGTGATTTCATTTTTGGGTCTGCCTTTGAGAGAGGTGGCGTCCATTTTGTGCATCTGATAAATGTCATCCCCCAAACATGCAACAAACAAGAGGCCAGGGGGAGGAGGGGGATGTGGCTTGCCATTTTTAGGTCATGAGACTTCTGCATTCTGGCATAGGACACTGGTGGGGATGGATTAAGTTAAATTGGAGTAAGTTAAGTCTGGGTGCTTGGTGGAAAGCCTAAGCTGAGTTCCAAAGATGAAATGACTTATTTATTAATTTGTTTTCAGTTAAAAATAGTTAGGTCTTACATGCTGTAACTGAAGCTTTGCAACTTCCTGAACATTGTTTCACAGGCTCGAGCTGTAGGAGTAAGGCTGATGTTGAGCATTGCTTAAAACAGGAGAATTTAAGGTTATGCCTGAGAGGTTTTGGTTGCAGCTTTCTCACTAGGAAAGGGGAACTTGAAGTGTGTTAAACTAATCCATATCCCACTAGGAAAACACTCCCAGAAGCAATCAATATTTTGGGTTGGGGGCTGAGATATTTGAAACATGACTTTGCCCTAGATGTACTCAGTGTCTTACTCTGCCTTCAGGAACTCTCATGTCACTTGGCTATTCAGTACAATAGTAAGCATTAACCTTATGCAGATGGTTGCAGGTAGCTTTCATCCACTCTTAAGTAGTATTTATATTTATATATATATATATATATATATAATAGAATCATAGAATGATTTAGGTTGGAAGGAACCTCAAAATTATCTAATTCCAACCCCCCGCCATGGGCAGGGACACCTCCCACTAGAACAGGTCATTCAAGGCCTCATCCAACCTGGCGTTGAACAACTCCTATTCTGAACTGTAAAGAACTTCCTAGCATCCACTTTAAATCTCTCCTCTGCCAGTTTAAACCCATTGCCCCTTGGACCTTGTAAATAGTCCCTCCCCAGCCTTCCTGTAGGTCCCTTTCAGATACTGG
>VWZE01007064.1:0-67635 GCA_013396675.1 Eubucco bourcierii | reverse complement strand
GCAGCAGCAGAGATCTGATCCATGATCGCGCAGCAGCAGCGGCGCAGATCCATGATCACGCAGCGGCAGCGGCGGCGCAGATCCGCGATCTCGCAGAAGCAGCAGCAGCGGCGGCGCAGATCCGCGATCTCGCAGCAGCAGCAGCAGCGGCGGCGCAGATCCGCGATCTCGCAGCAGCAGCAGCAGCAGCAGCAGCAGCGGCTCAGATCCGTGATCTCGCAGCAGCAGCAGCAGCAGCGCAGATCCGTGATCTCGCAGCAGCATCAGCGCAGATCCGTGATCTTGCAGCAGAAGCAGCGCAGGTGTGTGGTTTTGCAGCAGCGCAGATCCGTGATCTCGCAGCAGCATCAGCACAGATCTCACAGCAGCATCAGCAGAGATCTCACAGCAGCAGCAGCAGAGATCTCACAGCAGCAGCAGTGTCTGCCAGCGGCAGGCTCAACCAGGCTGACTGAACACCACCACCACCACCTCTGCAAGTCCTCCTCCGACTGCTGGTTCAGAAAGCTTCTTTTACTGACATCAGGCAGCACACACAATTGGTACCCCTGCGCCACGAGAAGTGATGCCACCAGAGAGATGCACATAGCGTTCAGGAGTGATTTCTGTGATGCTTCTGGAAGGACACCAGAAGCCTGATCAAGCAACTCACGAATGCTGTATTTAATCACAGATTAACTTCAGAAGAGCAGGCGTAGACGCCACAGTCCCTCACGCCGATATCCCCAGAAAGGCCTAAGCTGCTCCTGCTGCACTCCAGGCCTGCAGGCCAACCGTGACCGACTCTGGCCGGGTGACGGCAGGGGAAGCCCCAGATGGCTCCGTCGAGCGGCAAGAGCAGCGCGGGCGGGCAGCGCTGCGCCAGGCCCCGTGCCCGCAGCTGCCCCACGGCCCGCCCAGCGCCGTCGCTCTCGGCGCAGGACGTTACTGCAGGACACAGTGCCCGGGAGAGACTAGGCAAGGCCCAGCCGGCGCGGCAGCTGCTCCGCCCGCCGCTCACCCTCCGAGCCACTGGTGGCAGCGCCACCGGCAGCCCCGGACAGCGGCCGAGCCCGCTTCCCTCGGGCAGAGACTCCATAGGCGGCTCCACCCTTACGCTGCCCGGGAGGGCAAGGGAGGAGCAACGCTATGCACTCCCTGCGCTCCCTTTGTTCAGAGGCCACGGGCGGCGCTGCGCCTTTAAATAGTCCCAGCGCCAGCCCTACCGGCGCGCCGAGCTGAGGGCGCTGTGCGATTGGTTATGGCGCCTCCCTCCGATTGGTCTCCGGGAGGAACTCCATGTCCCGCCTCCCGCGTCTAATAGGCGCCCCAGGCCGCTCGTCCGGAGCGTGAGCCGCTGAGTGGGTGAGGCCGCGGTCCCTGGAAACAGTTCCGGGAAACCCCGCGTGTTGCCGGGGTCGCGCCGCCGTCCATGAGGAGAAGGAGGAGCGCGCGCCATTTGCCGTCGCTGCTTGGGCCCGAGCTGCGCCGCGCAGGCCCCGCTCCGGTGAGTCCCTGGGAGGCGCTGGGGGTTGGTCTCGCGCAGAGGAGGGGCGCTTCGCGGTCGGGGGCGAGAGCTCCCGCGCAGTCACCCTCCGCCACCGCGGCGTCGCGGGCACCCGCGGGCTCTGGGTAGGCCTGGCGCTGGCGGAGGGTGGGCCTAGGGCGCTAGCGCCGTGTAGGAGAGCGGGGTGGGAGCGTCGGTGGGNTGGATGGGGAGGGCGGCGCGGCCGCGGGCTCCGGCCGTGCGGATTAGCCTTGCATGTGGCGGGTAGCCGGGACGCGCTCTTCTCGCGGTACTGCCGCGAGGAATAGCGGCAGTGCGGCCGTCCTGATTCCCCGAGCCTGTCCAGGTTCTGCGGAGCTGTAGTGCCGTAACGGTGCGGGCGTTCTGCTAGGCAGCGTTCCCGGCCGCTGCCCGGTCTGCGCCGCGCTGTGCCGGCGGGGACCGAAGGGAGCTTTCAGTGGAACACCGCCGCTGCTGTGGCCCTCTCTACATTTGCGTAGCTCGTATTGTGATCGAGCTGGCTCCAGGGAGGGCAAACCGCGGTGCACGCAGCGCTCAGGGCGCGTTTGAGTCTTTGATTGAACAAGTAGCAGCTGACAAATGCTCCGAGGGAGAGACGCCAGGATTTTGTTGCAAAGACGTTGCTTTTCTTAACCATTCTTTCACCAAAGACCTTTGCCAAATATTCCGGAGTTTTGCTTAAATAAATTATTGCTGTTACTTTTAAAGTGAGGCCGTTGTGTCTGCGTCTTAGGAGCCTTGTTATCTCTCAGTTGTTGAAGGTAGCTAATTCTGTATTTAAGCTATGCCAGACTTCTCTTTCCGAAAACGTTGGTCGGATTCCCTTTCCCCTGTATGGCACAGCAAAGAGTTCCACCGGCAGTTTGTGCTGCAAAAGCTGTGAATGCTCATGAAGCTGAGGTTTTGGGAGTGTGGGGGTGTTTTTCTTTTTTCCTTTGAGGAAAACACTTAGTTTTTACCTGTCTTCTGAAAGCATAAGTAGTCCAATTAGACTTTTACATCTTGCAGTGCAATGTTTGGGTTTGGTTTTTTTTTTTTACTAATCCAAACTGATGTTTGCAAAGTCTGCTTGATGATTTCGTATCTTGGAAACTTTTTTCCCCATGAGTACTTTGTATCCTTACCTCTCAATTTTTCTGTCTAGATGTGAATAATATTTGGAGTAATAGTTGAGTCTCTTGCTAACATTCGACTTCCTAGTTTTGTCAGAAAAAGACAACATTCCCTGCTTGCTTAGACTTGAGATCTGAAAAGTTCTTCAAGGATAAATTCATCAGAACAAAACTAATTTTTTCGAAGTGTTGCTTTGAACTGGAGTGACATGAATGTTCTGTACAGCACAGACAACCAGAGGAGCTTTGAATGGCCAACTCCGGTTAGAAACAAGCAGGTGCAGACTTACAGGTTAGCAAAACGTAGAAGCTGCTGATGCAGTTAGTGTTGTATTCTCATGGCACTGATGTGCACCTCACTAACAAGTCGTGGTAATCTCTTGGTGGTGCTTGTGTAGATGTTGAAGTGTAGTTTATGTGCGGACTATGCTAATCTCTTGCTTAGTATCATGATAGAAGTTCTCTGTTTTCATTCCATTGGGTTTTGGAGTGAGAAGGGCTGAGAACTCTATGCTGGAGGGGTAAGGGTGATAGCTACAGTTTACTCTAAGAGTCTGCCACTGAAATGCTGGTATGGAAACCTGGCTAATGCATATGGTCTTCAGAGTGGGATAAATTTGAAACAAGGCTGTAATTCATACTGATAACCTATATAGTATACTATTAAAACGTGCCTTCTGTGATTGATAAGGTTGGGTACAAGAGAAATGGCTATTACAAACAAATGAGGCCTTAGTAAATCCCCATTTTAATCTCTTAATGTGAGTTCTTATCTTCCCCTCACTCATGTGTTTTGATTCTTCCTGTTCTGACAAGAATGTTTTTGAAGTCTGAGGCTTAATTATAAGGAGTACCTACGTTTGTTTTCTTGTGGTCATAAAAAAATCTATACAAAACCAAAAAACAGTGTAAAGAAAAAAATGCCCAAATTCTCCTGAGGGTTGTTTTTCATGCCTGTCATGAAAATTGGATTGAAGGAATAAACTAAGGAATAAGCAAGTCGAATTACTCTGGTGTAGAGTTTTTATGTCTGTATTAGTTATGCTTCCTGTGCATGTAAGCTAAACAAGTTTAGTTCCTCCGTGAAATCAAAAGTTAAGTAAGAAGGCTGAAAACAGTATTGATGCATAATCACTGTGAAGTTGGTTATGGTAGTTTGAGATGATGTCCCTTTGCAAGAAACTGCCATTCCTGTTCATATAAGCTGTTACACTAAGCATGTTTTGAGTTACCTAGTCTGTGAATTTATAATTAATCAGATGGAGTTATACTTAGTCTGTGGGTGGCAACCTCTGCTAAGAGGTATGGTCTAAAATGCAGGAAATAGTAACATCATGGTTATTTAACCATGATTGTTGGATTGAGGCTGAGATCCAGTTTCTGTTTTCAACATCCCATACACAGGCCCAGATGTGTTGGTGTTTTGTGTGTGGTGGGTTTTTTTTATATATATATTCCTCCTTTCTTCCATCCCTCTAGGAAAGTATTTGAGTTAGTAAACATGAAAAGCATGAAAAAGAAGGTTGTTCCTGGGTAATTTAGTAGCATCTGTAGTTTTAACCTCTTGTATGATTAGAGCTTAAGCTCTTTGCAAGCTGCTCTTTGCAGGAATCCTGGGTGAAAGGCAGTGGATGGGTAAAAATGTGTTTTAAGCCTGGAAGTGTTCATGGTCTTCAGAGATACATTGTTGGCAACAAGTGTGCAAAGTTTGACACAAGACTATACTGCCTTTCTCTGTGCACAACTCTGAGATGGTGAGAGGCAGCCCCTCGGGTACCCGTGGAAATTCTCCTTGCATGTGTGAAGTTGCCCCCAGTGTGTATTTAGTGCTGCTGCGTATTTCATAAGCAATTTTTTGCATACACTGTTTTGAAGCCGTCCATTTCTGCATGCTTTAAACCCAAGTATGTACCTCAAACATCCTGATGTACTTAGTCTTTTACTTACGGTCCACACTTAAAATCTTTTTGATTAAACCAGTCTCTCTGTTTTCTAGATACTTGACTTGCTCAGTGCAGATGAAACACTTGAGTGCTTGTGTGTGCCCTTCTGTGCAGCCTGGCCTGTCAGATGCTGTCACATGGACACACTGCCCATGCAGACACAGGCATCACTCCCCTCTTTAACAGGCCTTTAATGGTTTTTAGAAGACAATGAAACCTTTAGTAAAATAATGATCTGTTTTCCTTACTCATAAAATTCAGTTAAAAATATTTCTCTTGATAGCTGTGTGTAGTTTGTGTTCTCTAGAGGGAGAGCCAAATGATCTTTGTCAGCTGTGCCTTTCACCCACGTATCTCTGCTGGACTCAGAGTGCAGATTCAGTATTGTAGGAGATGTGATTGTGCCTGTTGGTGATCGTTCAGGAGGAAAAGTCAATCTAATCTCATGTTTCAGGCCAAGCTTGCAAAGCCAGGAGGGAACCTATTACCATGTCTGTGAACAATATATTTCTTCTGGATGCTATCAGGACCTGAATATTGTGACAGTTCTGTCACTTCAAAATTTTCCAGAATAAATTGCTCTAAGAAAGTCTCTCAAATTAAGTTTCTGTGACAGGAAATAGGTAACGTTTGAACACCAAAACTAAACTCTCTGGCTGGCGAACATGTACTGCATTCGATTTTTTTTTTTATTTTTTTTTTTTGAGGATACTAATTCTTAACCCAAAGTAAACCATATAGGTCATGAATTAAAATGCTGAGACTTAATTTACCTTGTCTCAAAGCTTACTTTATAAAGCATTTGGTCAACTGTAGTCCTGTGCAATAATCTGCTGTCTAGGAGTTAGGTAGTGCTGCAGACACTGGTGCAGTTTGTGATGCAGGTAGATACCTTTCCATGCTGCTAACTGTTAGACTTTCCTGTCAGAAGTTGGAATTACTGAACTGCAGGTGAGGGCTTTGTTCAGCCTAGTGATCAGCCTTATGTTCAGCTGTAGACACCACTGAGAACAGAGCTAAACTTTGGCATATGTGACACTTGAAAGCTAATTGGGAAATAAATGTGTCCTGGAGCATCACCATAAGCTGGTAAAGTTTAGAAGATGCTTGTAAGTGTTTCAGATAACTTTAGGTATTAGTCTCTCAGTTCTTGATGGGCTGTTGTGGTGGTTGTTTTTTTTAATGTTGTTGTTTGTACAGAAAAGGCCTTATATGTGCAAGTAGTTGGTTTTATGAGGCAGTATAAAGGTGAACACCAGAATACTGCACTCTGTATATCTCTTGTATGCACATCATCCTGTGCTTTTTTGAGAAGAGGGATGGAGAATGCTCCTGTACTTACAACGTTTTCAGTTGGACTAAACCCCTCTGCCCTGCTGAGTTTGGTATTTCAGATCTTGCAGGGGCTCTCTAGCAAGCAGACATCTTACTGATTTTTGTTTTCTGTGACTTTTGTAACCTGTAGAAAGTTGATATCCAGTTGGTGGTTCGAGGGTGCAATTAATAACTGTAGTAGGTGAGCATAACTGTAGTATCCAGGTAGCTTTTTTTTTCTTTGTCAGCAAGCAGTTTGTCTGGTAAGAGAATGTGTGTTTGTGTACACCTATGTACTCTATAGCTACAGAAAACTTCCTTTATTTTCCTCTCTAATTGCCTAAAGAAGTGACATTTGACAGAGAAGCAGTATTAGGTGTCTCTAACATTGCCCTTTGTGCCAAAACAGCTTTAGTAGAATCATGACTTTTCTATTTGAAGAAAAAAAATATTTTTTTTCCTTTCCCTTGCTCAAGCTTGCAGGTCTTCATAGGATATCTTCCAAAAAGTTCCTGAGCTGTAGCCTAGAAGGGATGGGCATAGAAGTGACTTTAGAGGTGTGGTTGTGTTTGGAGCTTCACTTTGCAGCATAGTAAACAGCTTGAGGCTTCAGCATTTTAAAAAAAAACTCTGGATCTTGAATCATCTCCATACCTGTATTCCAGTACTTAATGCATTGCTCCCACCATACTGCATGTGTGTATCCGGGTATCATTTCACTGCTGATCATCACTTCTTCCCTGTCTTTTAAAACCTGAGACTCATTTAATTTCTGAACTTAACAGCTGATCATCACAATATTCTCTGCTGGGTAGTTGAATTGTCTCTTGTCAGCCTTTTTATTTGCAAGTACTAAATATCAGCTGGCTGACTAATTGAGAAATTGAAACTGTTTGTAATGAGTTGGGCAAAGCCCACTGGAATTGTCTGAGAAGGTATTTGTGCATTTTTCAGTGCACAAATTTGTAATCAGTTTGTTAATTCTGAAAGCAAGTCTTTCAATTAATATATGAACTATAAAGATGCTGCAGTCATGACTTCCTTTTAAACCACTAAGTTATTGTGAAATAGCTAGCTGTGATTTGTAGAGCTCCTATTTGAGTAAAACGTGGAAACAGTTCAGTTGCAGCTACAAATCCTAGTGTGCATTAAGTGCAATTGTCCTTCTGTCCTCACTGAGTTCTGACAGCACCATCAGAAAGTGTCTGGCTAGTGTTCTGCAGCGTGCTGGGTTTGAAGGAAGACATGGCAACAAGCCAAGAAAGTGGAAAACTAGCAGCAAGTATTGGCGGTTTTGTACGTGAAGCTACCCTGCAGGGCTCTGTGTTCACTACATTTAAAATGATTGTTTTTAAAAGTAGAGGAATGGGAAATGCAAATAGTGCTAGAGCTCTTCTGATTCTGGTTGAAGGATGTTGTTGTCGTGTCCCCGTACATTCTAGCTGCTATGGTAACCAGTTAACTTCCTGCAAATCAGCAGATAAAGTTTAGACTTTGTTATGTACATGAAGTCCATTTTTTAAAATGATGTAAATCCTTCCATGTACATTTGCCACAGTATGAAGAGTTGTACTTTTTCTTTTGAAACTTAGATCAGCTGCATCCAAAAAGTATTAAATAAAACTTTTGATACAGGTCATTTGCAGCATGTATACAAATTAGTTTAGATAAATCATGCATTGTCCTACAAACTAGTTATTTCTGGCTTATTGTAATATAGCTCCTGAATTTTTTCCAGCAGCATAATAAAATGGCTAATCAGGTGAATGGTAATGCGGTACAGTTAAAAGAAGAGGAAGAACCAATGGATACTTCCAGTGTAACTCACACAGAACACTACAAGACACTGATAGAGGCAGGCCTCCCACAGAAGGTGGCAGAGAGACTTGATGAAATATTTCAGACAGGTATAATATGCATTTCTTGTTTCTGACTGGTTATGAAAGTGAGGGCATACCATTTTCAAATTTTTATAGATTAAGGTTTAAAAATTCATTGTTTTTGATCTGTGCAGCTCTGAATGTTTTGCTACTTTGACTTCCCTAAAGGCAAATTGGGTTTGACATTGACTAATACTTGACACATCCTTAGTGTTTAATGTGATAGCTGCTTTAGGGCACAGAGCACTAGTTTCCTAGATGCTGTCAAATGTGTGTTGGAGCATACTAAACTGTACTTTTATTTATTTTTTTTTCCCTCAAATCATCATTTTGCTTTTACTTTTCTACTGTCAATTCCTCACAGTGGTTCTTAAACACTGAAAGGCTGATTTAGATGACTTAGTGAGGGAAGCAACTAGCTTGTCTTGCCTGGGACTACATTTGAATTGAGTCTGCGTGTGGATTTTTTGTTCTCTCTAGTTCTGAGTGGACAGTTTAATCCATGCTGGTTATTCCACTGAAATGTTCAGTTTGACACAAACTGCTTTTCAACAAAGTTGAGGACTAAGCTATCTAGCAAATTGAGTAATGTCTTGCTGGTAGCAAGTGTCTCTGCAACTTCTAGAAAGGCTTCTTCATACATACAAAGGTTTTGCTATTTTGATTTTGTAATCTTCTTATGATTTTGTCCTATAGACAGAGGCTTCCCTTTCCTCTTTAGAGTGTGTTCTGTGAACAGACAAGAAGCAGTAGAACTGCTCTGTGTGCTGATCTTGAGTGCCTTGGTGGCAAGATGACAGTTTTTGTTGAAAAGAGTCAAAATTGCACTGATGAAGTGAAGGCAGTTCAAAAACAATACCTTATCAATCTCCAGTGTGATACTCTGACTCACGTGGGTGGTATCTTTTGAAGGTCATTCACAGTGAGCTCTCATCAAGCTTTCATTAGCTTTAGACATGCACTTTCTAACTGGGTCACAGTGATGTGCACTTGATGGTTTGAGAGAAGGTGTAAATGCCTGGGCAGAGGAACTTGTGGGGCTCTAACACGTGTTGGAGTTAGGTTGTGTTATAAGGAGTTCTCAAGGGATTTAAAAGCTTTTCATCCCAGAATCTGACTACTTAGAATTACACTGCATGAGTAACCTGAAAACATTTATTCACCTTTCCTTAATGACACTGAAGATGTTTGCATTGTGCAGGGGCTTGTCAGTGAAGCACACTACTTTTGAGCTAAATTTGGGGTTGAATTTAGGGATTTTTAATCTGAGGTCTTACATGAAAGATACAGGTTCCTTCCGATATGCAGGATCACTTCTGAAATGTAGTCCTTGGGCTTGGCACTACTGTGCATTTTTAAACTGAAGTATCAATTCAGTAGTCTGTGTATGCTGGAGATCAAGCTGTTGCAACGTGTGTGGAGTTCTTGGTATCTGTTCTAAACTTTGCTGTGTAGTTTAAAAAGTGCAAATCTTAAAGTCTAGACTTATCATGCTCCACAGCTTATGCAAGTGCATAAGGAAAGATCCCTAAAAAGATGAAAATGCTTCAGAACTGTTCCAGTGTTTCTTGGGGGAGTCTGTACCTGTAAAATTAACATCAGCTTTTTCGGGTACATAGCAGGGCTCGAAATGATACATTTTAAAATTCTGGCTCTTGGCACTGCATAAAGCAACAAAATGGCTAAAAAAAAAAAATACTGTTTTAGACACACAGGAAGTCCACTGATTTTTGCTTTTTGAAGTTGGAGGAAGAGAGCGAACAAACCATTCTGCTTCTGAATATCTTGTGGGGTAAAACTTCCTAAGTGTTTGATTGCCAGCTAGGTAGCTCCTTTTCAGGGACAGTAGGTAGAATACCTGCAGTGCTCACATGTCAGTTTACTCCAGATTAGCTCCACTCCAGAAAAGGAAGACTGAGCTTCTTAAGTCAAAGACGAACAAAATCCAAATTATTAGAAGTGATCCAGAGTTCATTGTTTCAAACCCTGGTGTGTAATGCTGCTTTTATGCATCAGATTGGGGTCCTGAATGTTAGAAACCTTACACATGGGGTATAAGCTTTTGCACATCAGCTAGTGCTTAGGTATATACATTTTGATTTTTAACTCTCTTCATTGTTGTACTCATGTTCTTTCATATACTTGTATAGGAATGTGTAATGATATTAAATGTTAATTCTGTTGCTATGGAACGTAACTTTGTGACTTTAAAAGCAAACTGCTTAGTTCTTAGTTTAAATGAAATTCAATAGAAATCTGTAACTTCTTTATCTTTAACTTTTAGGGTTGGTAGCTTATGTCGATCTTGATGAAAGAGCAATTGATGCTCTTAGGGAATTTAATGAAGAAGGAGCCCTCTCTGTATTACAGCAGTTTAAAGAAAGTGACCTGTCGCATGTACAGGTAAGGTGAGAGCTCCAGGAGTGTGAGCACTTCAGTATAAATAGTGTTCTGGCACTACTGGCAGGAGAGCTGTAACTTAGAAATTCATTGATGTTGCTATATTCTTGCATTTCAAACCCACATCACAAGCCTGTTAAAAATTGTCTTAAATGTCTAGGTATTTGAGTGCAAAGCAAAAACTCCCAGGTAACAAAAATGAGTGTGCAATTGAGAACAGAAGGTAAAAATGCTACCTGGAATCTGACTTTTTTCAGTCTGACAAGTTTGTTCAATGAATTATTGTATTTTTCTGAAGGATTCTTTTGACGTGTTGTTCATTGCATTGGGTTGATAGTGTGGCTTCGTGGTATGGAGTGTAAGATTCAGGATTCTCAGGGCTTATCATACACACAATTGAATTATTTTGTAAATTGTATCTACAGAACAAAAGTGCATTTTTATGTGGAGTTATGAAGACCTACAGGCAAAGAGAGAAACAAGGCAGCAAAGTACAGGAATCAACGAAGGGACCAGATGAAGCAAAGATTAAGGTAACATTCAGAAGGACACTGATTATTCTAATTGCACAGAGAAGTGATTTTGGATGCACTTACTGGGTCTATGTACTCACTGTGGTCTTGAAAGAAATGTGTGCATGATAGTGATTGAAAAGAGAGCTTGTTTGAAATGCACATCTTCCTGGTGACACAACTGCCAAAATGCCTGAGCTTAATGTTCTGTAAGGGCTACGAAAACATTGATATCTATTTAAGAACAGTCTTTTTGTTAAAGCTTTTGTGCTTACAAAACTATTTGGAGACTAATGGGACGCTTCTGCAAGTTACTGATGTGTTAAGAAACACTTCTGTTGTGCAAAAAACCTTTTGCACAGAGTGGGTGAAAAGAACGGCCTGGTGTTCTGGAGTTCTTGTGGTGCTGCATACAAAATGGAAAACAGAAACACCTTGGAGTATGGGGAAAGTGTAACTGTTCGTGGTGGTGGTTTTTTGAACTCCAAAAATAACACTTGTTCTGTAGGTTCTGTCTGTATATAGCTTGTTATCAAATGTGGTAAGGAGTAGATAAAGAAATTCTTTTCTTAGGACACTTCTGATTTTTGTATTTTAACCTCCTATCCTCCCCCCTGGTAACTGATGCGACACATTTTTTTTCAGGCTCTGCTAGAGAGGACTGGTTACACTTTGGATGTAACTACAGGACAGAGGAAATATGGAGGTCCTCCTCCAGATACTATATATTCAGGTGTGCAACCTGGTATTGGAACAGAGGTTAGTATCTACAGACTACTCTGATGGTTTTGTATGCTTGTGCAATCTGATACATGAAAAAAGCTTGGAACAAAGCTTGTAGTACAAGTTTACTGTAGCATTCTTCTGTGTGTCTTCATTGGCCTTTATTACTCTTCAGTGTTCTGCAAAAGCCAGGATAATAGGTTGAGAGGGGAAAACCAGGTGGAATGTAGTAGGAAAGGCTAAGTAAAACTTCTTAGAATGTGATATAGGTCAGGAAGCTGTCAGATCTGATGGCCCACACTAAAGCTTATGGTCCATGGTCCATCACATAACAAGTGACCAATGTAGGTGATGACCATAGATAAAAGTGGGGTGCAAAGGTCTTTGCTTACGACATAAATGGAATTTAAGTGAAAGTGACAAGATCTGTTTCATGCAGTGTGCTGAAAGTGAAAAGGACTTGGGTGCTGTATAAAGATACTGGTACAAAGTTTGGAGGAGGACAGCAGAGATGAGTCATTACTGAGGAATTGTTTATTTGCTTTTGTTTTGGTCTACATGAAAACATCCTTGATGCTTGTATGGACAGATAGTCAAACTGCCACACTGAAGGAATCTGTAGAGCTTGCTTCCTGGTGTAAATCTTTGCATTTCTGTGTTCAGAAAGATGGCTTAGGAGTTGTTTACCAACTTGGTGGTGTTGCCAGGGTGGTTATGTTATGGTATAAAGTGTTCTGTAATTACACTGTTTGCTGACATTAGGAAGCATTTTTTTAGCTGAGAGGACAGTTAACCCCTGGAACAGGCTACCTAGGGAAGTGGTTGCTGCCCCAAGCCTGTCCCTGTTAGGAAGCATTTGAACAGTGCCCTCAGTGATGTGCCTTGTCAGCCCAGAGGTGGTGAGGCAGTTGGGCCGGATGGTATTGTGGGTCACTTCTGGCTGAACTGTTCTATTCATGCCTGAAAATGCATGACTGATCTTAAGTCAGTATTAGCAATGGCTACACTCTTCAGGAAGGAGCAACAAAACCTGTGCTGTGCTTTAATACTGTTAAAGAGTAGATTTTGGTACTGCTAAGTTTTCTGGAGTTTGCTGGAGTAAATAACTTGTGGAAGCTCCCTTAAGACAAGAAGGTAAATGCTTGTGCACTGCATCAGCGTTAGTGACTGTAGCAAAACCCAGCCAGCTGCTTACAGAAACCATACTTCTACCAAATTAACTTACTACTGGCATTGTACAGGATTACTGCTTCAGACAGGCTGCTTGATTTGTCTGGCTGAGATGCTGAACACCTTGCTGAAGCTGATGTGTGCTTAGGTAAGTTTAGTTCTTAGCTCTTGCTGTTGAACTCTGAGGCACAGTGAGTCTCGGAGCATCAACTAAGATGAGCATCAACAGCATCAACAAAGATGTGATTTATAGTTTGGTAAATGAGGCAGAGCAGGTTGGAATAAAGTGACTGGGGGGCTTTGTGGCTTTGTTTCTCAGACTAAGATTGATGTATTTCACTGTGGTAGGGTTTTGTTGATTTGGGGTGGGTTTTTTGGGCTAATTGTTTAGTTTGGGGGGTGTGTGTGTTGTTTCTGTTTGCTTGGTGTTGGTTTTTTTCAGTTTTTTGTTTAGTGTTTTTTTTGTCTCTGAGCTTTTTGAGAACCGCTTATGTTTTCTCTTCAACACTTGGGGAGGAGTGTAAATGCTGCTTTTCCACTGTTGTAGGTAAAAACACAAAAAGCCCCAAGCTGTATCCCTTTGGATTGTGACAGTGAATGTTTTGTGTTTGAAACTTAATACTGACACTCCCATAGCTTGTGCAGTGTTCCAGCACCTTCATGGTGCAGAACTTGTTCCTCACATCCAATCTCAATCTGCTCTGCTCCAGTTTGAAGCCATTGCCCTTGTCCTGTCCCTTAAGGCCTTTGCAAACGGTTTCTCTCTATCCTTCTTGTAGGCACCAAATAATGAACAGTCTTAGGGTTGTTCAGTGTGGTGAACACTCACAAATCATCACAGTGACTGCTTTGCTGAAAGGATTCAGTCAGTGAAGCTGTGCTGTGTATTCTTTCAAATTCCAGGAGCAGCTGGACAGTTTTGGAAGGTGACTTTAATAAAGACAAAGTAGTTACAGCTGTGCAGAATTGAGGAGGAGGAAGTACTTGCATTAGGGTTTGCTATTGAACTTTTGAGCATTCATTGTAGTTAAACCCTTCCTCCTCAAATGTGAAACATTTTTCTTACAGTGAGGCCTCATTATGTTGATGCATGGAGATTTTTATGGGGTGAGAATGGAAGCAGTTCTTTGGTGTTTTTTCCTTTCTGCCCTTATTATTTGTATCTGCTAATACTGGCTTATCCTTGAGGGGCTTGTACAGTGCTCCTTGGTTTTGCTTCAGATTTCTGAGACCTTTTTTCCTCTGCCTTTTTATAGAATCATAGAGGTCTTTTCCAAGCAAGGCAATTCTAAGATCATCAATCCAACCTTCTACTCAGCACACCATGACTACTAGACCTGAAGTGCCACATCTACTCATTTCTTGAACACCTCCATGCTATCTCCCTGTGCTGATCCTGACCACTCTTGCAGCAAATACATTTTTCCTCATCTCCAACTTAACCCTACCCTGACACAGTTTCAGGCCATTTCCCCTCCTCCTATCCCTGAGACTAGGGAGAAGAGACCAACCCTGACTCCACTGCAGCCTCCTTCCAGGAAAGTATAGAGTGCAATGAGGTCTCCCTTCAGTCTGCAGGCTGACCAAACCCAGCTGCCTCAGCTGCTTTTCCCCAGCCCTGTCCTCCAGACCCTTCCCCAGCTTTACCCTTCTCTGGACTTACTCCAACCCCTCAGTGTCCTTGGAGTGAGTGGCCCAGAACTCAAGATTTAGCCTCACCAGTGTGCAGTAGAGAGCCATGATCACTGCCCTAGTCCTGCTGGTCACATTCTTCCACACACAGACTGGGATGTTGGTGGCCTTCTTGGCCACCTGGGCACACTGCTGGCTCATCCTCAGCTGTGGTCAGCCAGCATCAACAGCTCCATTACCACCAGGAAACCTACCAACCACTCTGTCCCAAGCCTGAAGAGTTCATGGGGTTGTCTTGACTCAGGTGCAGCACCCTGCTCTTGGCCTTGTTGAACCTCATACAGCTGGCCCTGGCCCATGGATCCAGCCTGGCCAGATCCTTCTGTACAGCCTTCCTCCTTACCCTCAGGCAGATCCACACTGCCACCCAAATTGGTGTCCTCTGCAGCCTTGGTGAGGGTACCTCAATCCCCTCGTCTAAGTCATTGATAAAGATATTAAACAAGGTTGACCCCAAAACTGAGCCCTTCCATTTCCTTACCTTCTGTTTTCTTTTAAAAGTTAAAGTTGGTTAGAGTTTAAAAGTATTTTTTATAGACTTTTTTTTTTCCCCTCCCAAAGACAAGGCCTGGCCATTAAGCATGTTTGGGAATTCAAGGTCATGGCTGCCTCTTGCTGGCAAGTGATAGCAGTCTTTGGTTTGCCTATGAAAATGCCTGAGCTGTGTGCTGACTTCTGTCCTGTCTTGCAAGGCTCTGGCAGCCTGTCCTCTGGTTTACTCTAGGTGATTTGAATGTTCTCAGTCACACTGTTGTGACTTGTCTGAGAAACAGAAGTTTTGGAGATTCTGTAAACCACCAGATTAGATGAAAGAAAATGGTCAACTCCTTGAATGTCTTTCAGTTCTATAGATTAGTTTTGCCTCTTTTTGGATGCTGAAGCTTTTGTATCTGCTGTCAAGAATGTGCTTAGCAGTGTCACAGTAAAAATGATTTCTGAAGAGATTATTCATATTCCACAAATGGAAATAAATTCCTTGCTGAGGAGAGAAATGATTAGCCTGAAATACAGTAACTGATGTTTTGTAGGACTTCTGAAGCTCTGCTTTAGTGAGCTTGTTCTATGCTAATTGTAATTTATTGTTTTACTAAAGTGTATATGATAGAAATGCTGAAAAAAAAAGATTACAATCTAATATTTTTATTTTTTTTTTAGATAAAACTACTTGAAGTTGTCCTGCTGTGGTTTAAAATACCTCAGCTGTTTGTTCAGCAGCACTGGAGGGAGCACAGCACAGGCAGTATTAGCATCTACACAGCAATTTCAGTAAGTTGTTGAGATCCAGTGCAGACAAGACAAGGAAATGTTAGGTTTCATTAAATTCAGTTACAAGCAAGGAGGAGTTAAGAAGCAAAAGGAGTTTTAATCATAAGTCCACTACTAGCTAGGGGTGCTGAAGCTTGGATGCCAACCATACAGTCATTCAGTGTCCCAGCTGGTGAACACTGGGTGGGAAATCCAACATCATCTCTAGTGTCTGCACGCAAAGGAGATTGCTAAACAGGTTAAAGTACAAGTTTGTCACTCCTGATCTGAGGAGCTTTTAGCTGTTAAAATTCAGGGAAGCTAAAGGCTCATTATTTTACTTCGTATATAGATATATGTATGTAGTATATATGTGTGTGTGTGTATATATGTATGTATATATGTACATACATATGTATATATATATACACACACAGTCTCTTAATAAAGTGGTTATTATTTCTTACATATCTTTATAGCACTGTGGAAAAAAGAAAATCTACCATGCAGGTGGCCTGTCCAGATTAATGTTACAACAGCAATTCAGGAAGTGACTGGTGTGCCACTTATTTCCATCCTTCACCTTCTGGTGTAAATTGATACAATACCATGTAAGACAATGTGAGGAACAGGAGGCTTCACTGATAATCATAAGATACCAACCCTGCACCCCCCACAATGACAGGAACTGGGGGAAAGCACTTCTCAAAATAGGCACAGTGCAGCTGGCACGAAGGAAGAAAAGAGCAGATTTAGGTTTGATGTTAGGAACAAGTTCTGCACCATGAGGGTGCTGCCACACTGCAACAGGTTGCCCATGGAGGTAGTTGAGGCCCCATCCCTGGAGATATTCAAGGTGAGACTGAACAGGGCTGTGGGCAACCTGCTCTAGTGGAGGATGTCCCTGCTGAGTGCAGAGGGGGTTGAACTGGATGAGCTTTGGAGGTCCCTTCCGGCCCATTCTGTGATGAGTTTGAGTCTGTGCTGAGTATAGGATTGGTTTCAGTGTTATTAATGGGTTTCAAGATAAAGTAGAAACTTCTGAGGCTGAGGCACCATTCATTGTTTGATACGAAATAAAAACTTAAACTCTGTAACTAGATTGCATGCCTGTAATGCACTAAGGTGATATGCAAGCTTAGATATCATCTGTGATATGCAAGCTTGGGTTGGGGATGGTGGGGAGATTGCTGCATGTCCTTTTTAAAGCTGGAATTGATTGGGTAAGTATGAGAGAAACATCATCTCTGTATTGGAACAACTGTGGGGCTTCCAGATCCTTGCACTGTGCCAGAATGATTTTCCTTTCTTTTTGAAGAAGATTGGAGATTGAGATCAGGTGAAGTAGTCCTGCGGCCTACATTAATTAGCACACAAATCTGGTATTTGGGGAGGTTTGAGTGCAAAGCATACAAAGAGTACCACTGAAAGGATGGGTTTTGAAGAAGCTCTTTGGAGCACTGTGGTACACTGCTCATAGCTTGCCATGGCCACAAAGAGGCTCAGCTGCTGGGATAGCTGAAGAACACATCCAGAGTGCCCAGGAGCTGCACTCCTTGGGAATACTCTACAGAGTTGTTCAGGGAACTGTAATTGAGTTGTTTTCTAGTTAAGACTTGGCATTATCAATCCCAAATAGTAATAAGAAGTAAAATGAAGTACTTCCTACAGGTCTTCAGGAAGCAAAACTGGACAGAGTCTTAGTGCCAGTGGTTATAACAAAGGCCCAGAAGTGCTGCAGTTACATTCTGATGAGACAAATGTCTGCTATTGGCTCATTGATAGGGCCAGGTTCTGGAGGTTATCCACGGTACTCATGGCTCTAAAAAAGGGAAGTGGACCTGCTTTTGCATTCTTTGGTGTTTCACAGAATCATTAAGGTTGGACAAGCCCTTCAAGATCAAGTCCAACCATCAACCCAACACCATCATGGCCATTAAACCATGCCCCACAGTGCCATGGCCACATGGTTCTGGAACACCTCCAGGGATGGGGACTCTTATCTCCCTGGACAGCCTGGGCTGTCAACAACTTTTGCTGTGAATTAGTGTTTTTCCTCATGTTCATCCTAAACCTCCCCTGGCACAACTTGAAGTCATTTACTCCTATTCTGTTGCTTACTATTAGGGAGAAGAGACCAGCCTCCACCTCACTGCATCTTCCTTTCAGATAGTTGTAGAGAGCAGTGAGGTCTCCCCTCAGCCTCCTCTTCTGCAGGCTGAGCACCCCCAGGTCCCTCTGCTGCTTCTCCCTAGCCCTGTTTTCCAGACCCTTCCCCAGCTTTGTTGCCTTTCTCTGGACCTGCTGCAACCTGTCCATGTCCTTCTCTGAGTGAGAGCCCAAAACTGAACCCAGTGGTGTGGGTGGCCATGGTGTGGCCTCACCAGTGCCCAGCACAGGGGACAATTGCTGCCCTGCTGCTGCTCGCCACACCGTTGCTGACCCTGGCCAGAATGCTGGTGCCCTTCTTGGGCACACTGCTGGCTCACCCTCAGCTGCTGTCCACAGCTCCTTTTCCACCAGAGAACCTTCTAGTCCATCTGCCCAAGCCTGGAGCATTCATAGGGTGGTTGTGACCCAGGTGCAGGCCTCAGCACTTGACCTGGTTGAACCTCATACAGCTGACCTTGGCCCATGGATCCAACCTGGCCAGGTCCCTCTGCAGAGCCTGCCTGCCTTCAGCAGATCCCACTGCCACCCACTTCGGTGTCATCTGCAAACTTGCTGAGGGTGCCCTTAATCCCATCATCCAGGTAATTGATGGCAACAGCTGAACCCTGGGGGACACCAGTAGCGACCAACTGCCAACTAGATGTCACTCTGCTTTAATTCACCTGGTTTTCAGCAACTTCATTCAAGCATATAAACATATCTAAATTAAAGGGACTGCAGATGTTTCTTCTGAGCCCAGTGAGGTGTTCACCTGCCTTTTTGTCCTGCCCAGTGTTGATCCTGTCTTAATGGACATAGTAAATTTACAGGCTCAGAGCAGATTCACTTGGATATAAGTAACTTGCCCAGGGCTGAGTAGTCCTGTTCCCACTGCAGCCTCGAGCAGAGGTCAGGTGGGAATGCATTCAGAGTTAGTCCTTGGTTCTCTTTCTCATGCTGGTTTCCAGGGCAGATTGCCTGAACTGTCAGAGTGGTCTGATGGAATTTGCCATGGTCTAAGCTTTGTAGAGTGACTGGAGAGACTGGAAAGAAGGGAGAAGTCAGAAGTGCTTAGGAATGTCAGTCTTTGATAAACAATTGGAAAAGTAGACTTGGGCTTAGGGACTTTTCTTTAGCTTTCTGTTCTGATGGAGTTGGTGGCATCTGAGACACAGAACAAAGTGGATTTCTTACATGAGGTTGACAGTTACTGTTTGTGGAGAATTCAGCTGAGTGTCTCAATAACAACTTAGAGTTCTTTCCATGGTGGCATCAGTCTGCTTTATCTGCCAAAGCTGCACGTGGGTTTTGGAATTAAATGTTGTAGATGGAGTGACAGTGGAAGTTGTGATGTCGTGACAATCCTTAACCGTTTAGCAGGGGCTTCTGGACTTTGGGGAGATGACAGCAGGAAAGCCTGTTGGCTCTGTCTTTACATTTCCACTCAGTGTAATAAATCTTTTCCCTTTTTTCCTCAATAGCAAATAAATCATGGACACTTGGCATTCACACTGAGCTCAAAGAGGCTAAGCTAAGTAAGAGAAGTGTTCTGGAAGCTGAATTTTAGGGATCTAAAAGTTCGACCTTTTCGTTGGCGGAAAATAATTTGTTTTGCACACTTCTAAAATGAGAGCCACGAAGCTCTCTTCATGGTTGTTTTGATGTCAGGTGCTTTTAGCTTTGGGGTTGTCTGCTGGTCTTTCAGTACCAAATGTGACTGGTAAGACCTTTCCCAAATGGCAGAGGCTGACTTCTCATAGCTTTCTTTAATGCAAAAAAGATTTCAAGTTAAAATCAATAGAATTTGACTTTTATGTGGTTTGGAATGTTTTGCTTGTATCATCAGTTCAGAGTTTTTTGACAATTCAGTGGAGAGCTGCAGTGATTAAATAATTTGGAGGCAGGGAGCTTCCTCAGCTGAAGAGTTCCAGCTCCTTAACAGACCTTTAGCAGTCCGTTGTCATTGCTTTGTGCAAGGTACAAGATAAGAGGATTCTAGATTTTTCTCAGATATGAAAACATCTTGTTGGTGGAACCTGAAACAAATGCAGACTAGAAATAAGACTGCAGTGTATATTAAAGGTGGAAAATGTGCATTGGGCAATGTAAGGATTTGTTTAGACTTTTTTTTCCTCTGTAGCTTTCGTTACAGGACTCAGAGCAGGAAGTGCTTCACCTGCCTTAATCTGGACACCCAGCTAGGTAGTCTTTGTGTTTAGTTGCTAAAATTCTAGCTGGGGAAGAGCCATTTACCTCTTCAGTGGTGGAAATGTTTCAAGAGAAGTTCCCTACCCAGGTTTTCCATAGATTAAAAACTAGTGCTAAGAGCGGGAGGTTTAGCAGACTCGGCACCTTGCTCAGTGCCGCAGGCTGCAGTGGCGGCCACAGCCTTTGCTTCCAAGGTTATACTGCAGTGGTCTCCCTTTCCCAGAAACTTCCAAGTGCTAAGGACATGGATTTCTGAACAAACTTGGTTTAAGTGTCCTCTTCCTTTTTAGGTTTTTGTGGGTAAGATTCCCAGAGACCTGTATGAAGATGAACTGGTGCCACTCTTCGAGAAGGCTGGTCCCATCTGGGATCTGCGCCTCATGATGGATCCTCTTTCTGGTCAAAACAGAGGCTATGCTTTCATTACTTTTTGTAGTAAAGATGCAGCGCAGGAAGCAGTCAAACTGGTGAGTAACTTCCTTTCAGATTGGCCAAGGTAATGCAAAGAGCAAGCACACTGGTGATCTCTTCGGTACTCCAGTCTTGGTATGTTTCATTCAAGCATCCATTCTGCTTCTAGCACCACACTCTGCTGTCGCCCCCTGCAGTTTGCTGGAGTACCTGGGAGTCACAGGAAGAGTTTACATGACTACCACTGGAAAAATACATTCTTTAAGCTTCCCTGTGTTTATCACCCTTCCTACCTAAAGAGGTGATTAGAGATGCATTGTTGTGCTGCTACCATGGAGGAGGTCTCCAGCTTAGTCTTTATGGTTCATAATGCCCTTTGATTCTTTACAGTGGCAGTCATGAGGTCAGCTCCCTACATGGAAACCTGACTTAGCCAGCGCTGAGGTGGTTTGGCAAAGGACATAAAGCAAGCCCTAGAGAGTTAACAGGAGGCACAGCAGCTAGAGCCTGGTGCATTTGGCCTTGTCTCTACATGAGAGGAACTAGTAGAATGAGACAGATCAAAGTGAGCCTCACTAGGTTTTGGATTTGGCTGTGAGATGCTGCTTGCACTTCGAAGCAAAACAGAGGAAATGTTCTTTCTCATTTGCCTTGACAGAATTCAGCTGATCCTATATGAAGAAGGGAGGGGGAAACTTAAATACCTAGTAAAGCTATGGGGAGGGAACCTGGACAGACTTTCAAGTGCTTCTGCTGCCTATTAAGGGGTCGTTGCCTCTAAATGCTCTGGACTTTGTGCCTCAAATACTTTGCTGTGTTGCAGGAAAGTTGCATTTTTGTTAGGCTCTTCTGGGACTGGAAATGGCCTGTCCCTGCTCAGGGTGTGTTTCCTTTCTGGAACTTACTTGGGTGTTTCCTGAATGGTTTTGCAGTGGAATGCCTCTGGGACTCAATATTTGAAGGTGGTGGATGAGTTGCTGTCACTTAGGAGGAAAAAAAAAATTAACTTGTTGGGTGGTTTTGACCAGGTTGAAGATGTTCAGAGCTGTTACTTTAAAATTTTATTGATAGGAGATGATGAAGGGGAAGGTACTGAAGTAACAGGACATGTAGCAAGAGATAGGCCACTGATGGTGGAGTTTTCTTTCAGAAAATGCACTTGAAGTATTGGAGTCTTGGTTCCTCTATAGCAGCTGGGCCTTGTGCTTGTGTTTGCAGGTAGCAGTGGGAATGGGGTTGATTGCAGGTCATATGTCTTTGTAAGGTAAGACACCATTTGAAAAGCAGACTCAGATGAAGTTCATGCACTAGAACACAGAGTTCTGTTGTGTTAGAAGTCGGTCTTGTATATGCAGCAAAATTCTGAAATGCTTTTGTCTTCCTTTAAAGTGATCTTACTTGATGGCTTGTGGTAGCTTAACATTGTCCTAGCTCTTTTTGAATGAGGATTAGTGAAAGTTGTGCTGCCACCTACCTGTGTGGCTGTGTCTCAGCTGGGGGGGAAAAAGGCTGAAAACATGATTTGAAAGAATTGGATGAGATTTTCAGGAGCTGGCTGGTGATCAAACACCCATTCTCTAAAGCTGTGTTTGAAAGGTGATGTGTGTTTTGAAGGGATTATTTTGGCTTCATTTTGTTTGCTTTTTCTTAAAGCTGAACCCTTGTACCTTTAAAAGACCTATTGGGTTGTTGGTGTTCAAAGAAATCCAGCTGTGGGCACAAGTGTGAAGCAGTGGACTCAGGATTTCTAAATGGAAAGTTTTAAATTAACAGAAATCCTATAAAGGCCTGTAGCATCTACAAGGTCCCAAAATTCCCTGCTGTGGGGTTGGGAAGTGGTGGTGCAGACAAGGTCAAGCACTGATGGAGGCTTGAGTGTCACAGCACATATGCTCGGTGCTTAGGATCTCGAATGCTCTGTTTGCTTCTTAATAACAGCAGCAGCAGCTGAGACTGAGCCCCAGCACAGGAAGCAGGCACAAACTGTCTAGGAAGGTCTCTCACAAGCACTGGGTGAATGAGTTGAGGCTGTGCAGTTTGGATGCTCTGGCTTGCTTCTCCTCTATCAGTTTCTTTGCAGCTTTCCCTTAGAACTTTGGGCATTCCTGTGGAAGACCAAAGCTTGGCAGCATTCTTCCAAGTGAAGGCAGACCTCAGACCTGCAGTTTTAGTAATCCTCTTGCCATGTGTTGTGTATAAAAATGGTAGTGTGAAGAAAATAGCTGATCTGATAATTTTGGGGGTCGTTTAACAGGGTTGTTGTGGCTAAAGCACATGAATGGCTTTTTATTTTCTCAGTGCGACAACTATGAAATCCGTCCTGGGAAGCACCTTGGAGTGTGCATCTCTGTGGCAAACAACAGGTTATTTGTTGGGTCAATTCCAAAGAACAAGACTAAGGAAAACATACTGGAAGAGTTCAATAAAGTCACAGGTAATACTTTCTCAGTGAGATTTCAACACCGATCCCCAAATACCATTCAGGTTCTCTGTTTTGTAGGTCTGGACGTTTGATGGCTGTGCTCAGCTCTCATTTAAACTACTCCCAGGTTGGATGCCAAATTCTTGCCTGGTAGAAATGTTACAGATCAGATGTATTTTGTGTCTGGTTTGCTGATCTTAAATGAACGATGTTGTAGATTTACAAACTGAGATGGAAAGAGCACACATTAACTCAGAAAAGATGCAAAGGACCTAATTCTGTTACAGCATCCTGTTGAAGGTTGTGGATTTGTAACTGGATCTGCAGCAGATTCTGCTCTTGCAGATGAAAAGCTTTTGAGAAGCCTCAGATAAACATAATATTGATAAGCAACAGGGTGGAGGAAGTGCTAAACAATTTAAAAGGGAATAGTAGTAATAGTTAATGACAGATTAGTTTCTGTCCCAGTCTGTCAGTATTGTTGTCCAGTGTATGCAGCAAGCAGGAAGAAGGGATGTCAGCTGCTCCTGGGAGGGATGCTTCTGCTTTAAATCAGAGCTTGGTTGCTGGCTTTTGCTCCTGTAGGAGAGTTTTAACTTGCTACTTCTTTTTAAGGATTGCTATTTATAAGTACTTCAGGGAAGTGGTGAAAACAGAAGGTGAATATTAATTTAGTTCTCTCTCCGCTTTGGAGAAATGTGGAAGAGATTCTTTGCAGCTTCCCCTGGAGGCAGGACTGGTGCCACACAGTAATGCTGACTGCTTCTCAAAAGTATAGAAGTGGTAAAACAAAATACAGGAAACTTAGTGTGAACTGTTTAAGTGGGTGTTTTACAAGGCCTAATTGTCAGGTAAGCTTACTCTGGAGAGTTTCACCTGCTGGGTAGCCTGTCTGTGTGTGACTTGGACAGGTAACTGTTACTTGGGTTGCTTTTCTTCTCCCTCCTGCTTTCAGCAGCTAGATTAGCAACTGTGTGTTACGACAAACAACGCAAGGCATTTTAAGATAGACTCTCTTTGGTTTTCGTTTTGTTTATTCTTTCCTTTTGAAACTGAATACTAAAGATTTGTTTTTCAGAGGGTTTGGTGGATGTAATCTTGTATCATCAACCTGATGATAAAAAGAAGAATAGAGGATTCTGCTTCTTGGAATATGAGGACCACAAGTCAGCAGCACAAGCTCGCCGCCGCCTGATGAGTGGGAAAGTCAAGGTCTGGGGCAATGTTGTGACAGTGGAGTGGGCTGATCCAGTAGAGGAACCTGACCCGGAAGTCATGGCAAAGGTAAGTAAAAACTTAACTGCGTGCCCTTGTGCCCAGGGGAAATGTCTTCCACAGCAATAAAGATTTGCTCCAGCTGAGCAATAGAGGCAGAGGAGGCTGTTAGAGGGCATTTTTATATTGAACCATGCAAACTGGCATGGTCCAAGCACTGCAGGGGAGTTGCCATTAGTAAGAGGTTGGGAAAGTGCTGTTGCAACCTACCCTTCACCTCTGAACTGGTAGTGTGCAACTGTCCTGCATTGGCATAGCAGGCTGCTTGTTCTCTGCTGGTGGGGATTCTGCCAGACTGCTCCTAGAGTGAGGTGAAGGTGAAGTGCAGTGCAGGGAATGACTTCCTCTCTCTTCCTGTGTTCTGGGGTAATCCTTTGTTACTCTCAGTCTGTTACTAAACTTTTACTGGGATTTGTAGCATCCCAGAAACAGCAAATCAAAAGCAGATATTCTTCTGGTCATGGAAAGAAATTGTAGAAGGAGAAAAGTTGTCATACAGGTAACTGCGAGGCTGTGGGGGGTGGTGGTTGTTTTGGGTTTGGTTTGCTTTTCTGAGCTAGTGCTGAATTCATATGGTCACCCAGAATTTCAGTGCAGAGAGGAAGGGAATCACATCTCACTAGTTTGTTAGGTTCTTTTGAGGTTTGACTTTTAAGCTTTGCAGCTTTTCATTCTTGTTCTTTTTTTTCCACCAGGTTAAAGTTTTATTTGTAAGAAACTTGGCCACTACTGTGACAGAAGAAATTCTTGAGAAATCCTTTTCTGAATTTGGAAAGCTGGAAAGAGTAAAGAAGTTGAAGGATTATGCCTTTGTTCATTTTGAGGACAGAGGTGCAGCAGTGAAGGTAGATTGATTTGTCTTTCCTAGCTAAATTGATGTGAACAGTTTTTTCTGTACCAGGTGTTTAAAGACATTTCTTTAGATTGTGTAGCTAAGATGTTTGTAGAGCTCATGTAATAAGGTTCCCCTTGTGACAGTTTTGACACTAATGATTTTGTTCCTATGATTCCAGTAGCTAGCAGGATGTGAGACTTGCAAAGGAAAAAACTGTAGCAAGTTAAACAAGTAGATGGGAAAAGAGCTGTAGACCAGTGCAGGAGTCTAGAGAAGAGGAAAAAACCCAACCTAGTCAGTTATTCTGAGGAAGCACTGACAGAAGGTATCGGTTGTCTCCCTGTTGAACGGCTGTGTGTAGTTTTGGAGTGCCAGAAGTATTGAACAGCAATTGCAAGGGGAGAATGGCACCAGCAGCTCCCTTAATCTATTGCCTGTTGTTAACTTCACATGCTCCTTACAAGGTTTCTTTTAAAGGGTTGTTACTGTAAAATTCAAAGATGTCTTCATTTGTGTCCAAGGGCAGTTGAAGGTCAGGAATCTCTGCTGTCTGTACTTGAGTGGATTGAATTCAATGGAAATTACTCTGTCTGCTTTAAATCTGAAATTTATGGGGAGAGGGAGGAAGGGAGGAGGTACTTTGCACCTGAGTGTCTTGAGCAAGCATTCCTTGTGTGGTGCATGTGGTTAAACAGATCCCAGGCTCTTTGGTTAACTGTGGGCAGCTTTTTGTAACCATTTAATCACTTAACGTTTTCCTGCCCACCCAAAGAAGGTTTAGAATACTCTTACCTTGGCTTTAGGATAAATGCCATTCAGATAATGAAGCTGAAGTCTGGTTTGGGTAGCTTTAGACCGTGTTCAAGAGAGCTTGTTAGCAGAAAGGGTAAGTCAGCAATGCCTCCTGCCGTGTTTTGTTGTTGTATGTCTTTAAACATTCTCCAGTCCTGCCTATCAGACCTTACTGCTAAATGCTCTTAGATATGGCAGCTGAAAACTCATAGCAGAGATCAAAGGCAGCACCACAGAGCATCTTCTGATGCTCATCTCTGCAATCTACCTGGACTGCAAGGTGAATGCTACCACATCTCCCTCATGTGACTGCTCTGTGGCCACTGCATTGCTTTGTGAATTTGATGAGAGACTTCTGTGTATGTGTGGGGTGGTTGTTTTTTAGTGGAAGTAGGATGATGTTCATGCCTGGAATGCATGGAATTGGTTCAGTGATTCCAGTGCCACCTTCTTTTTGTGGTGCCTTTGAAATAAATCACCATGATCCTTCAAGCTCTTGAGGCATGCAGCTGTACAGACACGGAAAGGTTGTGTTAATGTAAATATTAATACCCAGAAATGTTGAATGCTAAACAGATAGCTGCAGGTAGAACTATGGGGGGCGAGCAGTCCTTTGTGTATGTGTATGATGACCTCTGTGTGTGTGTGTTTGAGGCAGATGACATCACTTCTGCTTTTCCTCCCTTAGGGCCTTCACCAGCTTCAGTAACATTGTTTTTCCCCTTAAGTCCTCAGAAACAGTCCTCATGCAGCATACCAAACTAGCTCACATAAAGTAAACCCACATATAAAAATACTCTCTACCAGGCTCACAGGCACAGGGGGGGCATTTGTGTCAGAGCAGTGAGAATGTCTGACCCCTCTCTAGAGGGTATAGGAAGAAAAGGTGATGGCAGTGTGTGTGATTTAAAATAAAATACCATGTTTTAATCCCAGTCCTTTACCTTATGATATAAAGATTTTTTTTTTTTAAATTTTTTTTTTTTATGCTCTTTCTCTAGCTGGTGAAAAATGTGGTACTTGAAAGAATGCTGCCTAAGATCATGTTGAAGTGGCACAGGAGCTGTGTCTGTAGCATAGTTCGGCCTGGAGCAGCCTAACCATCTTGTTTCTTTCAGTAGTTGTAACTTCCTTTTGAATGGAAAAAAAATTGTTAAATATTTCTCTTTTTAATTTTCTGTACAGGCTATGAATGAAATGAATGGGAAAGAGATAGAAGGGGAAGAAATTGAAATAGTGTTAGCAAAACCACCGGATAAGAAAAGGAAAGAGCGACAGGCTGCCAGACAGGCCTCCAGGAGCACTGCGTGAGTGTCCCTTCCTGCACTACTGCAGCAGGGCAGCCCAGGCCCTGCTGTCAGAGGGGAGCTAGTTTAGGGGGACCTGAAGGGCTTCCCTCTGCGTTGTGTGTTCTTAATGGTCAAACGGAAATGTCTGCTGGGTTTGGGGAGCCTTCTGAAGATGAGTAACTGCCTGTTTCTTTCTCTTACTAGGTATGAAGACTATTACTACTACCCTCCACCTCGCATGCCACCTCCCATTAGAGGCAGAGGCCGTGGTGGCAGAGGTGGCTATGGCTACCCCCCAGATTACTATGGCTATGAAGATTACTATGATGATTACTATGGCTATGACTATCATGACTACCGTGGTGGCTATGAAGATCCCTATTATGGCTACGATGATGGCTATGCTATAAGAGGAAGAGGAGGAGGAGGAAGGGGTGGGAGAGGTGCCCCTCCACCACCTAGGGGGCGGGGAGCACCACCACCAAGAGGTAGAGCTGGCTATTCACAGAGGGGGGCACCCATGGGACCGCCGAGAGGAGCCAGGGGTGGGAGAGGGGGCCCTGCACAGCAGCAGAGAGGACGTGGTGCTCGTGGAGCCAGGGGCAACCGTGGGGGCAACGTAGGAGGCAAGAGAAAGGCAGATGGGTACAACCAGCCCGATTCCAAGCGCCGCCAGACCAACAACCAGCAGAACTGGGGCTCCCAACCCATCGCCCAGCAGCCGCTCCAGCAAGGTGGTGACTATGCCGGTAACTATGGTTACAATAATGACAACCAGGAATTTTATCAGGATACTTACGGGCAACAGTGGAAGTAGACAAGTGAGGAGGGATTTGAGAGAGTATTGGAAACATAGAATTGGCTCTAGCTCTACATCCTTCCAAGCAAAATTGGCTTAATAATCATCCTTCCGTAGCGATGGGCTGCGGCCCGCACGGGCTGAAGAACCTCTTGTGTATATACTCCAGGCTCTTAGGTTTCTTTTTTCATAACGCACTTGGACGTTACTGGGCTTGCAGAATTCCTGAACTCCCCATGGGGTTTCAATGCTTTTATCATTTTAGGCTTCATTTTAGCAGTTTAAAAGCAGGAAATGGCACACTGTTCAATCATGATTTTGCAGAACCTCTGGTTTTGGACAGGTTTTTTGTTTTGATTTTTCCTTTTTTTTTTTTTCCCTTTTTTTCCCCCCCTCTTTTTTTTTTTTTTTTTGGATTCGGGATAGACTACATAGGAGTATGCTGTACATAAAAGTAAAAGCTAGTGCTTTGTCTTAGTAGTTTTAAGAAATTACAACAAATTTAAGTTTTCCTGTATTGAAAATAACATGATTGTATGTTTTGCATTCCTAGAAGTAGGTTAACTGTGTTTTTAAATTGTTATAACTTCACACCTTTTTGAAAATCTGCCCTACAAAAATTTGTTTGGCTTAAACAAACGTCAAAGCCGTGGCAATTTGTTCCTTGATGTGATTGTATTTCCAATTTCTTGTTCATGTAAGATTTCAATAAAACTCAAAAATCTATTCAAAACATTTACCTATTTCAAATTCAATTGTGTCCTAAAACATTCTTTCATTGGTAATTGTTCTCAAAGTCTAACTGCCTATGTGAGTGATCAAATCCCTGCAAAATTTCTTGTGCTTTCCAACATGTGGCACTGCGGACATCAGACTGAAAAGTAGGAGAGATCACAGCTGGCCCACAGGGCACTCTTTGTTTAATTGCTGTTCAGTAACTTACCAGCATCTCATTTTGAAACTGATTGATATATTTTTTTTTTTTATCCCCTTTTAAGTGTTGAAATGTATCCAAACGTTCACAGATATCTAATTTAAATATAATCTTCTAATGCAATGTGGAGAAGGAAGCAGAACCTACAGTGGTGTTAATTTTGCTCTTTTGATTGTGCTGTGAAGGCCCTCCAGAGGCTTTTCTGCTAGGATCCAGCTCTATCCTGTCACTCGGTGTGCAAACACAGGGACATGGGTCTGATCTCCAGAACTTTAGCCTAATTTAGGAGAGTATTTGACTAGGAATGAGAATTACTTAGGTCCTGTGGCACAGTAAACTTCTTGCTACAGATTGCACAAACGCAACTCTCCATATTCTGCTTATTTTTGTCTTGCTGTTTTAATTTGATGTTCTGCCATGATGAACAATTTGCCTTAGAATTCTTATGCCTTGTGCTGAAGGTTGCTCCAAAAAACCCAAACTAGTACCTTTTGGGGGTATTGCTGGGGCATTATGTGTTACTTTGACCCTTGTCTTGGACATTGCCAGATGTCATTTTTAACTGATAGGTCATGACATTGCTCTTCTGTTGCATCTGAGCCATTCTGTCCCCCAAGGAAGAACATTTGCTTTTCCAGAAAAGAGAGAAACGAATTTAAACTTACTCTAAAGAAAACTATTGCTGCACCTCTAAATATCCAAATCAGATACCTTGTTCATACCTGATTTACAGCATTCCAAACACAGGCTAATGAGGAAGTTAAACTTCAGTGGTCATACTCCTCCCTTTTGTCTTCTATTCCTGTCTGGTGTCTCTCAACTGTATTATGTCAGAATGCAAAGTGAAGGATGAGTTTCCCACGCTGTACTGGTGTGGGTCTGGTACCTGACTGCATGGTTTGACCTGAACTGAAGTGAGGATGCCTATCTGCTTCTCAAAAATGGGTTTACCCCTCCTCTTCAAATTAATAGAATTGTTTATAAACAACCCAAAGTGCTTTTCAAAATTCCTATTTGTTGTGCTTCACACCCTGTTTGGATTTTGGAGTTTTAGTTTTGGTGGTGGTTTTTTGCTTTGCCTTTACCAGTTTGTTTTTGAACCTCATCAAGTGAATAGGGCCAAATCCTGTCGTCTCTTTTCTTTACCTGAGCAGTGAAGTCAGAGGGCTATTGCCTGGGTTTCAGGCTTGTGGGTGAGAGTGTGGCTTGTAATTCTGTTTTAATACAAGGACTGACTTGGAGTCAGTATGTAGTTTTTGTGGTGCTGAGCAGAACCCTGTAGTTCCAATAAATATTTCATTGTAAAGGGAGCTTAATTGGAAGCAAATTTTAAAGCACTCTCCCAAACTCTGATTCTCTGATTCTAGAAGCAACTTAATCTGTCCCTGCTGCACCTTTTCGAGTGGTAGCCCAAGAGAGGGGAAGTGCCAGTGCATGCTTATGGCGGGGTGTGGGGAGGAAGTGAAACACTTAAATTCTAAAGTTTACAAAGCAGCTAAGGAACAAAAATATTCAAATGTCTTCCTTGAGAACTGTAAAGCTGCATCTTGGATCTAGTGACTTCTGCTCCAAGCACCAGGCCTGTTCATGTTTTTACTGAACAGCAGAAGTTGAGCTATACATTTTTACAAGAGAAAGCTACAGGTAGTAGAAATTAATGTTTGCAAGGCTTACAAAGTTCTTTCATTTACATGATCTATGGATACTTAAATTCATCACTTTAAATTTGCAGCAGTGCTTTACTGATCCTTAAAGATTGCCTGTACTCCATACAGCAGGTTTGAGTAATGTGGGTATTGGACTTGAGCTTAATTACTGAACAAAGATACTGTAGCACAGTGGAAAAATCTACCCTGCCTGATGACAGATACAGAGGGAAGAATTTTGCTCTAGCTTCTGGGCAAAAAAATTGGATAAAACTCCAAATAAATTTAAATTTGCTCTTGTGCATCTGTTTTGATAATTTCTTCAGTGTAACTTAGCAGAGATGCTCTTAGAGAATACATTGAAAATGGATTTCAGCTTGTGAAGCAGTATTAGACTTTTGTGAGTGTCCTGCTGGCATTGGAGGAGGAGCCATGAAATGGGATTTTAATAATCATTTGATCACTCATTTATAGCAGTTGCTTAAATGTCTGTTTTGATAATGTGTTTGAAAAAGACGTAGCTTGACAGATTCTTAGCAATTCAGAACCTGTGCAAAAGATTCTTGCAGCTGTTGTGCTATTAGAGACTTCCTTCCACATTATTAACAAAGCAATTTACCAGCTAGGTTTTTTATTCATTCATTAAACATAATTGCTTTTTTTTTCCCCCAAAGCATTAAAAGTTTCAGTTTTTGTAGCAGTTGTTTCCAGAATCTGGTTTCTGTAGTCTTAATGCTTGAAGAATGACAACTGCATTGCTGAAACCCTTTCAGAATAAATCAGTAGAAGCTCACCACATGGTTTTGGTGACTCTGTGAATACCTGAGCACTTTTTGTCCCCTCTGCATTTGGACATGGAGCCCATTTCTGTATTTTTAACTACCCAGAGCAGAATGCAGAAGGCACTCTTCTTATAAGGCTGGCAGAAAACCAACTGAGCACAAAGGCTGAAAACTGGTAGCAACAGGTTTGCCACCTTTAGCCGTGGACCCTAGTGCAGATGTGTGCATTGTCACAAGACTTGCCAAAAAATGAAGAACACCAGAGGACAGCAAGGACCCTGTCCTGTAGATCTGTCCTGAGCAAGCCTCGATCCTACCTGACTTGAGTTGGAGACTTGGGTGATTAAGGGCTGCTTGGCCAGGGCAGGTTTGCCAGTTAAATTCTGGCATTCCTGTGCACTACTTCAGTAGATAAGAGCCTTATAGAAAGAGTCCCAAGACCTAACCAAGTTGTGGTTCCTTTTTTAAATTAAAGAGGAAATAGAGGAAAAAAGTGAGAGCTTCTGTTAACTTGGCATTGAATGAGGCTGCTGGAGCCTATTGGCCTAAAACGTGTTCTGAGACCCAGAGTGGCTAAGCGGAGCATTTATTAGTTGATAAAACCTGTGCAGCAGGGGCTAAGCCCCCTGGTTGGTGCTGATGGAAACCTTTCATTCTCCTTCAAACTAAAGAGTCCAGGTGGATCTGCAAGATTTGGTTGTTCAGGAACTGAAATTTTACAGCAGGAGAGTCCCACTGCAAAAGTGTTTGAAATCTCCGAGGTTACCAGAAGCTCTGAAAGACAGTTCAGAATAGATTGCATCACATTTGCTGATATCCAGAAGTCTGCAAGTGTCACTTTTGTGTTTTAACTCCTTCCTTTTACCTGACTATCAGGGAAGCGTGGTTGAGGCTGACCTGACATGTCATGATGTCGACTTGCTAGGTGGGGGTCGCAAGGGACATTAACCTTGGAGTTCTCGGTAAGACAAAACTTTTTCTCATTTCCTTCAGTTCCATTAAAGGGCTGGGGTGGGAGCGGGGAGGAGATGAGCTCCACAGGCCTGATCACTGAAGTATTACAGAAATCTGCCATTCCCATGGAGGGATTCCCAGCTCTGAAGGTGAAGGTTAAATGTAGCTGTGTCCATGGCCAGGGGGACCATGGCACACGTCCCTACAACTGGAAGCACTTTGGAAACAGCTGCCTTGCACTGCAGAAGAGAACTGGATGCTATTGTAGTGGTGCTGGAAGCAGAAAAGATTGCAAACACTTAAATTTTCCCTCTATAATTACATGCAGCTCTGGGGTGTTTGGTTTTTCCCCCACCATGACAAAAGGCAAAGAAGTTACAGCACAGTTCTTCCAAGTCCAACAATGCTGTTAAGAAATGAGTCCAAGTAGATGTCTGAAAAAGAATAATAAATAATAAAAATAATCAATTTTTTTCTTGAAAATAGACACAAACCTGGCACATCCTGAGTTCAGATCACTTGGTAATGCTTAGAGGGCATTAATTATAGAGGATTGGCCCTAAGCCAAGGGACAGCTGTAGTCTACCCCATTATAAACCTCTGGATTTTAGTAATCATATTTTTTTGTGGAGGGCCTGATCTGTTGGTTCTAGACAAACAAATAGCAAAAGATGAAGAACAGATTTGCAGATCAGACTTGGAACACTTGGACTTGTTGAACTCTTTGTGGCACCTGCTCATCTTGCACACTTCCTCAGCCAGAGGCATCAAGACCTTTCCTTCCTGCTTGTTCCTTTGTGCGGTGCTCTGAGGGATGCAGAGGAGTCGGGAGGAGCTTGCTAGGCTCTAGGAGCGGTCCAGGTTCAGTCACTCTTTGGACCTGAATTGCAGTTCTGATGCCAGCTGCAGCAGAAGTGCTACTGGTGAGTAGAGGTATTTTGTAAGGATTTTTCAGATCTGAACTGTTTGTTTAATTCCAGATAAACTTGGCTGGGGATGCCTTGATCCAGAAGAGTTTTGAGCCTGCGGTTATCAGTACTCTTTTCACTTGAAGTAAGAGGCTCTCTCCCCACTGGATTCTTCAGTCCTCCCAGTCACATGGAGTTACTGACAATAAGTGTGGTAGGAGTTGTTAAATATGCTCAGCTCTCTTGGAAATGAAGCAGCTGGCAAGGTTGTTGCAGGAAGAAGGCAACTGGAGCAGGTTGGCTTTTGCTGGTGTGGAATTTGGAGGTAACTGCACGAGTGCACCACTGAGCCATGCTACCTGAAACAGAAACAGCAGTTTGGTAGTAGTGAGCTCTCTGAGTTTAAAAGTTCAGAATGCTGTGATTGTATCTGCCAGGTGGCTTTAAATTAGAGAGAAAAAATCAAGTAAAAGGAAGAGCAGACCAAACTGTAGTCCTGCCCTCCTTGCTTCAAAGTACAGCTGCACCCTTTTCCCTCAGGGCCGGTGAGCATTCATCCCTGCTCAATCATTTTCCTGCTGAGATTTCTGCAGAGCCTGTGTCAGGGTAGGACACACAGAGACTCCTCTTTGCCTGCATCTTCATCTTTTGAGAGGTGGTTGCATTTCCATGGTCATTTCAAGGGACCCACTGCATCAGTGCCTCGTTTCCATGACGTGATCCTGACAGACCTTCAGACGTTTCAAACCTGGCATGCAGAAAATGCAGACCCCACTTGCATTTGAGAGGGAGTGTGTGGTGTGAGCACTGCTTTCATGGTAGGAAAGGAAAGCTAATTCTGGAGAGCATTCAGCTGTCTTAGTGCATGGGATTTTCTCTTAAATTTCCTGCTGTGCTGCTTTAACTCCTGCAGAAAATAGGAAGTGAAATGCTACCTGGGCTAAAAGTCTGTGATAAAAGTAGGTCAGGGGCATCACTGAGGTCAGGCACTCAGGGGGGCTTGGGGATGTGTTGCCTGGGTAGGGATGTTGGTGTTTCTTAGGCTCACTTTTTTAACCAGCTGCTAGATGCAGACAACTTTCTGAAAGACATCCTGGAAGCACATCCCAAGGTGCCACGTTGAGCCCTGCTGGGAGCAGTTGGGTTTAGCAGTCAGTGAGTGCACTGAAGCAGTGAGTTAGAGACTTGTACAGCTCTGCTGGCAGTAACTGTAGCACAAACACCACCAAAGGTAGGAATGCTCCAGTCTGTCTCTGGTCAGCACCAGAGATCTGCAGCTTTACCTTTGTGCATTTTCAGTCAACTACAACTGCAGATTCATTGCCATTGTTCTGGACTAGCTCTTTTCTGCAGTCCTGATCAGTGCTGGAAAGAAAATGCTCAGCAGTGCTGGGATCGCAGGAGAGGAATTCTTCCTACTGCGAGATGATAGCACTTTAGAAGAACCATTGCAATGAGCTTTATTTGCTGAGTGACCTCTGCTCTGCAGCATACAGATGCTGGAGCAAACATGCAACTTACAGGCTTTGTGCTTTGCAGTTAGGCTGAAATGCTGCTGATCTCAGCATCCAAACCACCTCAGTGAGGAGGATTTTCCCAGAGATTCTGGCTGGGGTCAGATACTCAGCACGGAGCATTCCCCTTTTGAACAGCAGGCAGAGGATGCAGAGCAGCTGAAGACAGCCCCACAAGCTGTTGCTGAGCAGCCTGTTGCTGTTAATTCATTAGTAATTGCAACCTCCCCTTACCCAGGAAAGCCCAGAGCTGACCAGTAGTGGTTCCTCCTGTCAGGCAGCAGCTCAAGCCTGTTTGTTGATCTTTTATTCAGCACTTTATTTCCCCTGTGAACAGCCAGCAGTAGTAGCTCCTAGGGTATGCAATACAGATTCCAGTCTTCCTCATGTTTCCTCTTTGCTACTCCTGTGCACTTCAGGATGTTTGCAGATGGAGAAGCAGTGAACATGTTCTGCTGAGGTTGTTTTCCTCTGGAATGTATCAGAAAGAGGAGGTAGAAAAGCCACATAGCTGGGGCAGTCTAACCTGCAGCCCACCAGCAGCAATTGTAAGGGTCCTGCTTTTAGTTAGGAGAAAAATTTTGCCTTGCCTGGCATATCTTCTGGTGAAGTTCACTCTGAAGGAATTGAGCTGGTCTGGTGCTTCCCACCAGGCCTTTGCTGCTGAGCTCTTCCATGAGTTTGCTCTGAGTGGGGAGTGGACTGGAAGTGGCCATTCTGAAGGCTGGGATGCACCTAAGGCAGAGCTTTTTTTCAGTGCAAAAGAGTAAGTGACTCTATGAAATTAACTAGGAAATATCATCTTGTTAAATGCAGAACAGACTCCTCCTGGAGATGTCTGTAGGCAGTTTTTGGGTATGGTACAGCTGCCTGTGAACCAGCACTAAGCCTGTGAGGGAACTGGGTGCGTGTTTCTCGCCACAGCTCAGAGTGCTCTGAGTGCTTCAGCTGTACAGGAGAGGCTTCAGCATCTCTGGAGTAGCTAATCAATAACCAGATGCATTAGGGGCTGGACTGGATGACCTTCAAAGGTCCCTTCCAGCTCCATTCCATAATGAATTTTTGCATTTGATGCCTCAGTGAGATTTGAGTTTCTTCTTTTGTTGGGTTGGTTTGGTTGGTGGTTTTGGTTTTTTTCTTTCTGTGGATTTTTTGGTTTGGTTTTACTTTTGGTTGGTTGGGTTTTGGTTGTTGAGTTTTGCTTGTTTGGTGTTTTGGTGGTTTTTTGTTTTTTTTTGACAAACCAGAGCTGCAGTCAGATGCTGATGCATGAGCACTCTGGTTTCCTGTAAGGAGCTGTGTGTTCTGACATCCCTGAGCCTCTGCTCAGGTGAATTGAGCTACAGTAGTCCTCACTTTTAGTCTTTAGATGAGTTTTCTTCTTGTGGCTTCACCTGTCTGCTGTGCTGTGGATGTTACCTTCATACCAAAGCTGAGCAGCTCACTTCAGTTGGTTGGCAGAGCTGTGACAGCAGTGTCACTGCAGGTGCCTGTTTCTACACGGCTGATGGGGGTGGGGCCAAGGGCCTCTCCCCCCTCCCCTCCCCCCAGATAAGCTTTATTTTTGACTATTTAGATTAAACCCCAAAGGAACATCACCCACTGTGGTCACTTTGTACAGCTCCTGGGCACAAACTCATTTTTCCAGCTGTATGATCAGCAGCCAAAACTGACTGCTGGGAATTGTAATGCCCCCGAGGAAGACTTGATACTCAGATTCATCCTGCTTACAAAAAGATGTCTCAGGGGACTCACTGGGCTGAGAGCAAGAAGAGATCAACTGTTGGGAGCAATCAGGCCATATAGAAAAGGTTGCTTCAAGTATGATCCTTTTCCAGGGTTTTTATGGGTTCAAAATACAGCAGTTCACAAAAAGTTGAAACCATTTAGTCTCAGTTGAAGGAGTTTGTGAAACTGGGTGAGATTTCTGCAACAGCAGTTGGTGGCCTCAGCCCTGGAGCAGACACTGGCTCATTCATTCAGTCCAGTTAATGATGTTAACAGTGCATGCAGGTCTGAAAAAAAACCCAAACCACAAACCCAGACTGTAAACAAAGGAAAAACCAACCCAAAGCAGAAGTCCGACCAACCAGCAGAGCCCCACAGGAAGATCAAAGCAGCCAAGGCAGCATGGCCATGGCCCCAGCACCCCTCACCCTGGGGGCTTTCCCTCCTGTGTCTGCAGAGGACAGAGGGGTTGGCAGTGGTGGTCTGCAGGTGGGGGGTAGCTGCTCAGGCAGGTGGGGAGCACTCTGCTGGGGCAGCAGGTTCAGAACAGAGATCCAGCTGAGTGGTGTTCAGTGCAGATGAGTCCTTGGCAGGGATGGCTCTGGGCAGACAGCAGCTTTGTGGGCTTGTGAGTGCCTGGGCAGGGGAAGGAGCAGAGCTGTGGGTCCTTGCTGCTTCCTGGTGTTGCAGGTGTGGTGGGGGGTGCAGCAGCTGGGGTTGCCACTGCCACACCTGAAACCTGCTTCAGGCTGTTACAGGAAGATTAAAGTCAGGAGGCCTTTGCTAAGGGCTTCATAGAACTGATGCTGGGAATCCGAAGACTGCATCCAGTGCTGGGAAGGCAGGCAGGAAGGTGGTAGCTGACTTGGCATAGCTTGGGGTTGCTGGGAACGGTGAGGAGTCCAAGCCTGGAGCAGTGTCCTTAGCTAGCATAAACACTGACTTGCTCCAGGCAGCTGAGCAGTAACTTCATGAGCAGGCACTGCTCTCTTCACTCTAGGAGGCTGAGCAGCCACCTCGACTGCCTTCTTCCAGCAGTTCTGGACCCAAAGTCAGATTTGTGGTGGAAACACCTTTAAGGAAGACTTCCTCACAGCGTTTCTGTCAGATGCTTTTCTGCTCCATGCATACCCTTTCAGCTGTTGCTTGGGGGTTTACTCCAGCAGCCCTCTGGTGAGCTCACTCCTGTTCCTGCTGCCATCCCTTTGTGTCAGACTCCTGCAACTTTCAGTGTTTGGTCTTGCTGTACCCTTTCAGAGTTAAGATGCACTGCAGTTAAGAAAGCAGGCTGGAGGCTTTTTGGTAGAGTGTTGCAGAGGTAAGCACAGAGCAGAGGGAAAAACGAAACAATTTCAGGTCCTTAACAGTGTTGCACAGAGACCAGGCTTGCCAGCAAAATTGTTCAGCTATTTCTTGTTCAACTTCAAAGCAACATTCAGCCTCCAGTGCTGCTCCCCTTGGGAAGCGGAAGTTTGCTGCTTGCAGTTTTTGCTGCTTTGTGCAAGGGCAAACCAATTGGCACTGCTAGAGGCACAGGATTTGAGGTTCCTGAGAACTGAGGGTGCTCAAAGCCTGAACTGTAGCATTTGTGGCTTGTCAGCTCTCCTCCACTGCCCATCCCTGGATTGGGTGCACTCTTCTGCTTCTCCTTCTTGGCAGACAGAGGGGAGAGAAGTGTTAGCTGCAGCAGCCTGCACACAGGCCCTGCCCAGGCAGCAACTGCAGTTTGGAGTTGCTGCTGTCTGCAGTGGACATTGTTGTCTTTCAGAGAGGTTTGTGATGTGGTCTGTGGACATCAGAACAGCACAGGATTCTCTTGAGCTGCTTTGATGTTCCCTTATCTACATGAGCTCTGAGCCCTTGAGCTGCACATTCTGTCAGCCTGTGCAGCTGATCCATGTTGCACAGCACTGCAGCCCTGGGCTCCTGAGCGGAGTCTGCATCTCATTTGCCCATTTAGTGCAGCTAAACCTTTGCTACTCCTTGTGGCTGCACAGCATTAAACCATCAATCTTCTTTAATGCTCCTGGTAACAGTGAGATGTTCTGTAGCATGTTCCTCCTGTGGCATTTCCCCAGTGCCCATCCAGGGGGGAGAATTGGGCTGGTTTGCTTTGCTCCCTCTTCATTTGTTTCTTGAGTGACTCTGGGTTGGTTTTAACTCTTTCTCTGGTGTCAGTTTTCTCAAAGAGGTTTCTCCACTTTTCAGCCATTTCTCATCTCAAAGAGATTTCTTCACCTGTGTGCTTGATGAGTGCATTTGAGGACCAGATGATCTCTGAGGCTCCTTCCAACCTAAGCTGTTCTGTGATTCCATGAGTCAGAAGGGTTGCAGCACAGCATCCCGAGTAGAAAGCTGAGAAGGGAAGTTACCTTCAGCCCAGAATTACTTGCTCAGCTCCTGTGCCTGGAGCTCATTCTGCCTTGGAGTTCATTCTGCCTCCTGAAGGTCTCTGAGCAGTGCAGGATGTGGTTTGCCTCAGGTGTGTCCAAGTTGGCAGCAGAGCAGTTGGTGTTTGGGTGCACACAGGTCCTCCTCAACTCAGCCTGAGTGTGAGACTCTTCCTGGTGCTTAGGGGGTGACAGTAACCCTGAAGTACACCAGCAGAGGCTGTCCAGGCCTTCTGGCTCTCTGCAGACATCAGTTCCCTAGCAGGTGCTTACAGCATGCTCCAGAGAACCACCAGTGGGGAGCTCCAAGAGACCTCTCAGAGGACAAGGACTGACTTTGGGTTACAACCTCCTGCTGTGACTTTCTTCCTCCTCCTGCACTTCTGACTGACGTGACATAGACTTGGAGTAGCTCTCTCCACCTTTTCACCTGGTGAGTTAAGCCCTCCCCTACTCAGCCAAGACAGGCATGAGGTCAGTTCAGGTGCATGCTGGCTGTGTTTTCCTTGGGCTTTGCTGTCACTGGAAGGGGCCACTGAAAGCAAGGGGATGGAACCATGCAGGGGCTTTCAGAGTCTCTGTTAAGATAAAGACACCTCAATAGCTTCCAGAGGGAGCACAGATATCCTGCCCAGGAGTGCTTCTGGAGCAGCACACTGCTGAACTCCTTTCAACACCTCTTGGAGACTTGTTTGTAGCCTTACTGTAATTTGTTGTATTTTAGCATCCTGTGCACCCAGGCATTGTCTTTCAGGAGTGGGCTTGTGGCTTCCTGCCCCTCTGCCTTTACAGTTCAGTTTGTAAGGTACACATCATGGCTGTGTCCATTAACCACTGGAATAAACCTCTGCAGCTGCCCTGCTTTGCCCCTGCTCATTCCAGATGTGTGCTGAGTAACTGCTGCTCAGTGATGAAGCCTGCAGAGCTGCACGTTGGCCATATCCTAGAATTGCTTTGGCTGGAAAAGGCCTCTGAGATGCTCCAACCATAGACCTAAGACCATGGCCACTAAACCATGTCCCCAGATGCCATGTCCACATGTTTCTTGAACACCTCCAGGAATGGTGACTCCACCTCCCTGGGCAACCTGTTCCATTGCCTGAACGGGGTAAAGAAACTGCAGAGAGAGTGCTTGAAAAGGTGTGGAGTACAGGAACAGGCTTGCTAAAGCTGCTAAAAGAACCATGGTCTCCCAATAGACTTTGTTTAGCCCTCCTGTCTGCAGCAGCTCTGCCAGCCTGAGGGCTGCACTCCTGTTCTTCTGAGGACATTTCAGCAGCTAAGGCTTGGACTGTTGGCAAAGTTCAGGAAATGGTCTTGGTTTTCACTTTCTCTCATCTCTGCTTTCTCATCCAGAAATCTTTACCTGATCAGCAGTTGGGAGTGAGAAGGAATTTTTCCACCAGTGCCTCCAGTCGTGCTGTGCAGAGCAGCCCGAGGGAGCCTGGCAGAGCAGGCAGCAGCCTGCACAGGTACTTCTGCTGGGGCTGTGGTCTGCACTGGGAGCTCACCTAAGGGAACCCCAACACTTCTTCCTGCTTTGGCTGCAGTGCAGGCTCTGTGCAGGAGTGACAGCTGTGGAAGGGGCAGAAGGCTGCAGCTGTGCCTAACTCTGAGGTGTGGTCCTGAGCAGGCACAGAATGCCCTGCCCGGGGCCCTTCTGAGGGCCCTGCCCTACCCTGCCCTGCCCAGCCCTTCTCAATGCCCATGGAGGGTGTGCTGAGTCCCACCAACTCCCATGGGGACTCTGGGACAAGCAGTACTTCAGCCAACTTGGTGTCCCCAGCTGGGAGCAGCTGTTCCATCTCCCTGCTGTCCCAGTGCTGTGCTCAGGTGAGGCAGGTGCCAGGGACAGAAGGTACTGCAAGGGGCCTGTGAAGAAGCTGGCAGGACCAGCTTCTTTCTTTCAGGTGGAAAGCCTGAACAGTGAAAGGATCTCAGAGGCCCCCCCTGGCAGTGCAGGAGGGGGATGGTGGACACTCAGTCCACAGGTTCTTTGTAGGCTTTCCCTTTAGATGAAATAAAATAACCTGGTGGTGATGGCTGTGCAGAAGGCTGTAAGGAGGGAGTGGCAGGGGTGGGAGACACATCCAGAGAGTGGCAGATCCATCCAAAGGCTGGCAAGGTGGCAACATGTGGCACCTCTTGTGCACTACAGGGTCAAAGTAGTGAGCACACCAGAGTATCCTGCTGCTGGCCTTCAGCTCCCTCTAAGGTATCTGCAAACTGTGGTTGGCTTCTGAGCTCTGCAGCCAGTCCCCTTCCCAGCACTGTGCTCACCACAGTACTAGCAGCAGACCTCACCTGAGTGCTTCCAGTTCAGAGGTGTCATAGGCCAGGAAACTCATCTCACATGGCTGAAGCAAAGATCCTGAACTGCAGGAACAGTTCCCAGAGGAATTTGGTGTTACTTGCAGTAACATTGAAGTTGCATGGGAAGGAAGATGTAGTCAGATGGAGATGCTTTGGGCTTCTGTCTTCTTGGGGCTTGTTGACTGGGACCAAAGCAGCAGTGGTGGGGAGAAGAGAGCCTGGGGAAGCTGTGGGGGTTTGTTATTGTGGTTTGGAGTTTGTGTTTTGTTGGTTTGGTTTGTTCATGTTGGGGTGGTTTGGGTTTTTAGAAAGTAACATCCACTTTTTTTCTCCCTTCCCTCCTTCCCCCTCTCTCTCTGAGTGCTCCCAGGGATCTGTACCTCTCCATCTCAATCCCCTGCAGGGTGATTGGTCCCACTCAGATGCAGCCTTTCTGAGTGAGGATCCAAGGCGAAGCCCTTCAGAGGTGTATGGCAGAAGCCATGGCAGTGCTGGACCAGCTCTTTCCTGGAGGCTCAGGCTGGCTGTAGGTATGGTAAGCAGGCAGAGGGAGTGGTGAGGAACAGCAGCAGAGTCTCTGTGCTGTGGTTCAGGGTGAGGTCCTACAAGCTGGAAGTGCAAAGCTGTGTTCCACATGTCTCCAGCTGCCATGGTTCTTGCAAAGCCTTCAATAATCAGTGACTGAATGCAGGGCAACCACAGGCATGTGTTGTGTAACTGTGTTTGCAAGGCCTTTCAGGTGCTGTGGCAGGAGTGCTGGGGCTGTGTAACGCCCATGGAGTCCCTGCTGGGAGTTACTCTGTTGGTAGGTGAGAGTGAGATGGTGATGCTTGGGTGCCTGAGCCCCTCTGCACTGAGGGGCTGCAGGATGGAAATACTTCAGAGGACCTGCAGGAAGAAGTGTGGGACTGACCAAGCCACACTGGTCTGAAGCAGAGAAAGGCTCCTCTGGGTACACCCAACCTGTGCCTGTGCCAGCAGTAAATGCTCTGTTCCAAACTGAGACCAGAGAGGCTTTGGCAGGAAAGATCCCACGGGCAGGCTTTGGTACCAGGAGCTTGGGCATGGTTGGCATTAGTTAGAGAGGTGCCTGATGAACGTGGAGATGTCATCTGGGGTTCAACAGACACTTGCTGTACTCCTCCAGGGGTTGTTCAGCCAATCCAGCTGTGCCTGTGGAGGATGCCTGGTGGCAGAATGAAAGCAGCAAAACCTTGTGGCTGTCTAAAATGATTTATTTTAATGTTAGTGGTCACACACTTAAGTAAATAAAGTGTTTTGGAAATGGTAGCTGATAGAACAGCAGTGGGAAATTAGGTTGCAAACAAGTTTGAACTCCTCTTTTGATTGGTATCAGTGCCTGATCCCTTGTATCTGTTAAGAGTGTTTTAGCTTCCATCCTCATCCTGGCTCTCCAAGCCCTGAAGGATATTCATGGTGCCATAGGAACTGAGCTGGCTGGTAAGTTACTTCTCTTTGTACCTCTGCAGAAGTTTGGTTGTAGGCTTTTCTGAAAGCACTTCCCCAGGCCCAGCCTTGTGCTGCAGCCTTTGCAGGCTTACAAAGTCTGCTCAGATTGTGTCCCAATATCAGCACATTGGATCATGACCATGGAATGGGATGGGCTGGAATTGAACTCCAGAGCTCATCCAGTCCAACCTGCACCCAGCAGGGACATCTCCACTAGAGCAGGTTGCCCACAGCCCTGCCCAGCCTCACCCTGAGTATCTCCAGGCATGGAGCCTCAGCCACCTCCCTGGGCAACCTGTGGCAGTGCTCCAGCAGCCTCCTGCTGCAGAACTTGTTCCTGACAGCCAATTCTAATATCTGAAGGGGACCTACAGGAGGGCTGGGGAGGGACTATTGACAAGGTCTTGCAATGCCAGGACAAGAGGCAATGGGTTTGAAGTGGCAGAGGGGAAATTGAAACTGGATGGTAGGAGGAAGTTGTTTGCAGTGAGGATGGTGAGGCACTGGCACAGGTTTGTACAATGGTACAGATTGTGGAGCACAGAATCACCCAAAGATCATGTTGGGTGATTCTGTGCTCTGCAACCTCCCTGGAGGTGTTCAAGACCAGGTTGGAGGAGGCCTGGAGTGACCTGTGCTAGTGGGAGGTGTCCCTGCCTATGGCAGGGGATTGGAACTGGGTGATCCTTGAGGTCCCTTCCAACCTTAACCATTTTATGATCTCAGTCATTGCCTGTCCCTGCAGGCCTTTGGGAACAGTCTCCAGGATGTCCTTTGAAACTGATAAAACCTTTGCAGAGCAAACCTTTGCCTGGGGGTGACTCTCAGCCTGCAGGGGGAAGCTGCATTTCAGCTCTTCTCAGCTGGTGTTTTGCAGGACACTGGATGGGGAGGGAAGGGTTGGTTATCACCTCCTGGGTTCTGGTGCTGGGCTCCATGGTTTGAAACTTGTTGAGATGAAGCTTGCTGTCACCAAGCTGTGCTGCACTGCTGCACTCAGGCTTCATTTTTGCCCAGAGCTTTTTTGACTTGAAATGGGTTAGGCCAAACTTGGTTTTGAAATATTTCTGACTGCTTTGTGTAGCTCTGCACACAAATCCTGGCTGAAGAAATTCCAGCAGATGGCTCTTCAGTGTCCCTTTTGCATTCCATCTAGGAGAGGGGAAAAAGGAGAAACTGAAAGAGAAAGGAGACAGCAGAGTGCAGGACTCTCCTTCCTCTGCAGTATTTATTGCTCTGTTTTTTCCCAATCTTTTTTCCAGGTGTTTTCTGGACTTAGGCTCTGTTGTTCTCAACCTCTTGTGGTTTCAGTCAGCACTCTTGGCAGAAGGCTTAGCTCTTATTTACCTTGCAGGTTAGAAGTGATGCTGACATAAAAAAAAACCACAACCAACCAAAGAGAAAGGAACAAAGAAAAAAGGCTCTGAAGGGTATTTGACCTTTCCTGGATTTCTCTGTCTCTGAATTGCAGTGTTCAGGGAGCTGGGTGTGAATTACTGTTACTGGAGGTGGAAAAAGAGTCTTGGTGGAACTGCCTGTTCTGATTGTCTGCGAACAGCTCTGTGGGTGTCACCTGGCTCATCTCAGTGCCTTCTGACAGCACTGCTGCTTGGCATGAGCTCAGTGATAGCAGGTGACAAGAAGGACAGAGCAGGGGGTGCAGGTCAGTTGTGTTTGCCCAGTGCCTGCTTGTTGAGCATCTGCTGGGTGAACATTTCTGTTCATCAGTCACCTGCAGCAGTGCACAGTGCTGCTTCTACTGGAGAGAGAAGGGCAGACCTGTGGGAGCTGAGGACATTGCTGAGAGCCTGGGGCAGCTTTCTTTGCTAGCTGTAGCACCCCTTGCTTTGCTTTTGCTTTCCCAGCTTGCTTTAATCCTGCTGTGGTAGCAGCATTGCAGAGGAGCTGTTGGCATGCTCTGGACACCCACAGACCCCACACCACCACCCTTGGCAGGTGGAACTTTTCAAAGTTGTACCTGTGGGCATGGTGGGAGCTGGGGCAGGGACCTCTGAGGGGGTCTGCATGGAGCCATTGGGATCCTCCTTCCTCCTCAACTGAACTGTCTGTGCTGAGTCATCTTGTTGGGGTTTGACCGGCTTGGCAGGAGCATGCAGACTGCTTGCAGTGTGGCTGCACCTCCTGAAGCAGCATGGCCACACTCACATGCTGCTGGATTGCAGCAGCCTGGAGTCGAGGGGCCTGCAGCTTCTGCTCTGGTCACACATGTCAGCTGCCACAGGGCTGTGTCCCTTCCAGCTCTGTCACAGCCCTGGTCAGAGGGACGTTCCTGATCCTCCCAGAAGGCAAAGCAAACCCAGTGTGACTTTGCCTGCAGCTTTTCAGCTGTTGGTGCCTTCTGCAGCAGAGGTGTGTGCTGTGTGCTCGGCTCTGTGGTCCTCCTTTCCCCTTGTCATGATGACTTCTCAGAACTTGCTCCCACCTCTCTCTGCAGTCTTCTCATTCTTCTTGGTGGGTTTTTGTCAGACTGGCAGAACCTCCTGGCATCACTTGGAGCCTCAGAGGACATCTTGGGTGTGGCAGCAGTGGGTAAGGTTGGAGTTGGCATTGGGAGGTGGCACTGCTGCTGTGACTCTACCTCCCTGTTCTGTGGAGCTCTTCCACCTCTGCACTGCTGAGTGTCAACTGGGAAGGATTTCCACCTTCCAGCACAGCACAAGTGGGTGGCTCTGGGGCTTTGTTGTCTGAATGCTTTTTGGTGCAATGTACACTTGAGACCCAAGGGGTGAGTTGGTTTGAGAGCTTTAGACCTCCATGCTGGCAGCAGAAACCTATCAGCTGCTGCTGCTTCTTGGAGCAGTGAATTTGTTGATCAGATTCATTGGAGTAGTCTTTTTCTAGATCCTTTGGCCTGCCCTGGGTCCCAGCTGGCTGCAAGCACAACTCTTCACCTCTTGACATTAAAAATAAACATTCACTGCTTTAATTCCTTTTGCATGGGAAGTAACCTCCTGTGAACAGGGACCTCATCAGTTCTGCAGCCCTGTTGTGTTGTACCCACTGTTTTGGGCCATTGCCCTTGGAAGATGCTCTCAGGGGGTGTGCCAAGACATTGCTTGCTGTGCTGGTGCCCTGTTGGTGGTACCTTGGTAGGTTCCTCACTTAGGCTCAGGTAAGGCAACAGGAGCTCTGGAAGCTTGCCTGTTTGTCCTCCACGTGAGTGCTCAGCCAGGATTTTGAATCCTTGCCTTGCCTGGAGTCTTGTCCCAGTAAATAACTGCATTTAATGTCCTAGCTATGGAACTGGGGCAGTGCCTGTGCAGGCTCTCCAGGCTGAACAAGTTCTGTCTCCTTCATGTGCACTTTGGAAGGAGTATTGCTCCCTTCCAAAGCAGTTGGGCTTTCTTTTTATTCTGGATGCTTAAAAGAAGTCTCCAAGGTAGAGTAGGAGAAAGAGTAAAAAAGAAAACTTTAGCAGTAAAACTGAGGAGCAGGAATTTTTATTGCTTGTCCCAGACCAAGTCTCGGAAAAACTCTGAAGACTGAAGTGTAAAACCAGCTGGAAGTGGCTCTTGTCATCTCCTGTTCAGGAAGCTGAAGCAGCAGCTCAGGCAACCTCCTCATTCCCACGTGCAGCTCTGAGCTTTAGTTTGCAGCTCTGCAGGTACAGAGCTGGAGGTTGTTACAGACAATCCCCCTGGCTGCCCAGAGTGCTGGAGCTGTCCCAGCCCTGCAGCTATGCAGGTCAGGTTGGTTGGGTCTCTGAGCAGAGAGGTTTCTAGTTGCAGATGCTGGACTGGATGATGTTTGGAGCTCCCTTCCCACTCAGACCATTCCACGATTCTATGTTCTTGCTCGTTTGGCCTCTTCCTACCAAGCAGGAGAGATCTGTCACTGGAGATGTGGATGAGCTGCTGGCCTGAAGACTGCACTGGATGGGCCTGGAGGGCTCTTCCAACCAGCTATGTTCTGTGACTCTGCAATCAGGACCTGCCCAGGTATAGTTGGTGGCTCAGGTAAAGCTGATGCCTGCTTCCCTTCATGTCCTTTGGCTTTGTGCTGCTGGAGAGGCAGCAGCAGCAGGCTGTGCTTCTCAGGCTGATTGCCCTTTCCCTGAGCCATGCCTGTGTGTCTCACACACTGCTGTTGCTACCCAGCAAATTCTGCACCACAGCAGTGAGGAGGCCATCAGAGCCTTTTCTGAGCTGTGGAGTTTTGCTCCTGTTACTTGTGGCAGAGATCTGCTGTGTTGCTTTTGTGTCTGCTGAACGCCAGATTCCTCTTGTCCTTGCAGTGAGCTTGGAGCACCTGTGCTGTGCTGCAGCCTTCTCCTGCCTGAAGTGTGACTCTGCTCTTGTCTCTTGCAGGTGCTGCAGGACTGGCACTCTGCTGGCACTGGAGGAGCAGGTACTCCTGTCTCCTCTTGGGGCTCTGACCTGTCTGGGAAAGGCTTAGGCCTTGCTGCTCTTGGCCATGGTTCTCTCTGCTCTCAATTTCTGAATTTCAGTGCTGGTACAGAAGTCTTCATTTATAGCATGTCCAAGAGCTGCACTGCAACAGAGAAGGTAAGCCTGGGGGCAAGGGGGGAGTGAGTGCACAGCCAAGCCCTCAGTAGTGAATCTCTTCTGGGTTTGCTGATCTAATCCTTGCAGTTTTATGGGCAGATATGACCAGATGGGTGCTAACCCCCCAGCAGTGGCAGCAAATAGGGCATGTTTTTAGCATAGGGAGGAAGAGACCCCATTTGAGAGTGATTTTTAACTCCTCCTGAAGTATGTTTTTGTCCTTCCAGACAGACCCAGACACAAAGTCTGCTCAGGGAGGAACTTGTTCCCTTCCTGGTGGAGAATTTCTGTCTGTGTAGTGCCTGTTGCTGGAAACTCCTGAGCTGCTCGCACTCATTTATTTCTGCACTATGAGTGCAGCTGAGTGTTGCTCTCTGCTGTGTGCTGGGGGCTGCTGCTTGCTGGTAGCTGTGCTCTAAGGACAAGAATTGCAGGTTTGGGTCAAGTGTAGGTGGTGCTTGCTCTGCTAATGCAGGTCTCACTTCTCTCCCTTGGGTGGTGTTTTGGGGCTGTGAGCCGTGCTGTGGCAGATAATTGAGTCTCTCTGGGTTTCTTCCCTGGGCAGCCAGGAGCACACTGCCAGGTGGGGCCATGTCTTCTGCTACTGCTGGGGACAAGTGTAGTGTAAGAACTTGAACCCTGGGTGACTAAACTGAACCACATTTCAGGACATTCTGTCAGCATCTTAATGCCCCAGCTTGGAAGAGTGATGTAGAAATGGTTGCCTCTGGGGCTTCCTGTAAGTGTCCTTGCAGCTGTGCACAGACTCTGCTCTCGTAGGCCATGCCTTGGAGAAGCTGTGTCCTAGAAGAGCTTCATCATCTGCCTGTGGGGGCAAGTGATGGGAGCAGAGGTTCCCCATGCTGGCAGCTTCAGGTGGGTGTGGCAGGTGTCCCCTGCAGGTGTCCCCTGCAACTGTGGTGTTTTGTGTGTTCCCTCCTGCTCTGCAGTGCTCCAGAAGCTGCCCTCTGTGCTTTGTTCCCTTCCCCCTCCTCTTGTCATACCCAGTTTTCAAATAAACGTATTTCAAAGTAATTGCTTTGTGGCTGTTTTCCAAGGCTCTGAGTGTTGCCATGTGTGCTTGTCAGTGACACATTCCCTTTGGATCTCAGATTGGTAGGGTTGGAAGGGCCCCCAAGGATCATCCAACCCAGCTTGTCAGGGAGGAATACAGCTGAAAGGAGCTGGCCCAGCACCCTGCCGAGCTGGGCCTTGAGACACTCTGGTGTAGCGGAATCCACCACCACCACCTCCCTGGGGACTTTATTCCCATGTTTAATAGTTCCAATGTTGTAAAAAAAAATTCTGGCATCCAGTCTGAATCTCCCCAGCAGCAACCTGTGCCCATCCCCCCCTTGTCTTCACCATGGGACTCTGTGTAAGAAGCATCATGCAGGGAAGAGAAGAGGAGCTCCTCATCACTTCCTTTGGGAGGGAGCTTTGTTTTAAACTGCCAGCTCAAAGTGCAAGAGACCTTTTCTGGTAGCCTCTCTGCTTTGAGTGTTCCCTGCCTGCTGCTTTGTAAGCAAACCTGAAGAAAACCTCATGCAGCAAAAGGACTTTTGAGTGTTTGCTGGGAAGATGCTGATGAGGGGAGTTGGAATGCTGACCTTGTGCTTTCAGCCCTGTGAAGTGCCAGGCTCTGCTGCAGCCACCTGAAGCTGAGTTACCTCACACTTCCATCAGTGTCAGGAGCTTGGCTTTGTCCTGCCTTCTCAGTTCCTGTTTCAAATGAAGGCTGAAATTCAGCTGCTGCACACAAATGCAGCAGGGGGAGGTCTTTCATGTGCAGTCCCTCACTCATCCATGTGGTTGTTTCCAGGCAGCATGGGCAGGGTGCCCTCTGTGCACCTCTCAGGAGGTGAGGATCTGTGTGTGTTGTGCCTGGACTTAAAATCCCTTTTTCTCTAGAAGTGTTCTGGAGGTGCCATATTGCTCAGTTCAGCTCTGGTTTGTGTTTCAACTGTGCAGACATGGCCAGAGTGAGTCAGAGACTCTTCTTTTCCCCATGCTTAATCCTTTTCCATGCAGTACTGGTCCTGCTGAGCAGCAGGAATGAACAGTTCCTGAGAACAAGAAGTGTAAATTCAGGAGCTGGCATCAGGCTGCTTTGGAGGCTTGTCCAAGAGAGCAGGATTGGGATGAGTCCTGCACTAACCAAGCTTGGCAAACTAGAACTAAAAGCATCCAGGAGGTTTGAAGTTGGAGTGGGCTCTTGCCCTCTCCAAACAAGCAAACCCCCAATACCTTGGTTTGGCTGACTGTGGCAGTGCTGTGCCTGCAGCACTAGGGACGAGCTCTGGGCTGTAAGTGCTGTGGCAGGCAGCTTGCTCCCTGGGGAGAGGCTGCTCTGAGGTTGCATTCCCTCAAAATTCAGTGAGTGTCTCCTGTCAGGGAAAAATTTGGGTTTAGATCTAAGTTTAGCATCCCCTGAAGAGCAGAGGAATTGCTGTCATGAGGTGAGAAGGGAGACACTTAGTCAGGACTGGCAGGGAGGAATCAGCTGCCTGAGGGCAAGGAGCCAGCCACTGCCCTTTGAGTGCACCGGAGGTGGCTTCAGCACCCCAGGGCTGTGCTCGAGGGACTGCTTTGTGTGAAGGGGCTGTGGGCTGGAGGCAGTCTGGTGCCTAAGTGTCGTGGGGAGGGGAGAGCAGAGAGGATGAAGGTGCACAGCCTCTGGGTGCCCCTGGGCTGCAGAGCAGCAGTTGGTGCTGGAGCCTGGGAACAGCTCTTGTCATGGTGACCCTTGGGCTGCTGGGGGTGCTTCAGCTCCTTGGAGGAACGAAATGGTGAAGAACCAAAGGAGGAGCTGCACTGCAGGAATAGGGATCCCGAGACACTACTAGGAGAGGATCACCCTGCTCAGAGCTGCTGTGTGGCAGCCTGCAGAGAATTTCCCAGAGCCTTAGCAGAGCAGCAGTGGGGCTGAAGAGAGGCCCTGAAGCACAGCAGGCAGCTTTGCCTTGCTCCAGCTCGGGAAGAACACCTTCAGGCTCTGGTGCTCTTCCTGTGTTCTGGGTCACTCTCGTCTAAGCTGTGTCCCTGTCAACTGCTGCAAGCCAAACACCAAAGGTACCTTTTGAGCAGGACGAAGCCAGGGAGACTCCAAAGGGCCTCCAGCAGCAGCTCACTCCTTGGGGAGGCAGCAGGTTCTTTTTTCTGGATCCTCTTGCTTCCAGTGTGCAAATTGCTTGGAAAGTGGAAGCAGTCACCTTGGAGCAAGCCTTGGGTAGGCAAGCAGAGGGCTGGGCTCTGCTGTGGGTTGTGTGGGTGGCTGTGGAAGCAGGTCCTGGGGAGCAGTCTGTGGGTGTCACTGAGAGCTGCTCAGTGCTCCTTGGGTGCCCTCATGACATTGCAGGGGAAATGGTGCCAAGGTAAATGCCATGGATGGCTTGGCAGAACCTGAACCACCTGGAAGTGACAGAACAAGGGTGAGCTAGAGGGAAGTAGAGGGCAATGGTTGCTTACCTGGCTATAGTGTCATGAACTGTCAGTTGTGACCTGATGATCTCATTTGAATGTGTGCCCTGTGAGCATTCCCAGTGATCAAACTCACAGGTCAGGTCTGCTTTCTTCTGTGCCCTTCACTCTTCCACTTCTGTGCTTCTGGTGTCTTCCCCTACATTTTCTCACTCTGCAGCTTCTTTTTGCCTTGTGAAATTCTTTCCTGAACCACATAAATTGATTTCCTACAGTGTTTTTTTTTCTTTTGGGGGGAGGGGAAGGTAATAAAATCTCATTGACTGTGCAGCTGCCACAGTCCCCTCTGCCTGTCTTGGAGGGACTCTGTGTGTCCACAGATGCTGAATTATGGCTGGGAGAGGGTGGATGGATGCCCAGAGATCAGCAAGATTGGGCCCTTGGACCTGGCATAGGGAGGGCAGATGCAGCAGAGGAGCTCCAGGACTGCCTCTCCTGCCTGAGGGAGGCTTCCTGAGCCTTGCAGTGGATGTTGTGCACTTCTGAGGGAAATGCTTCCAGCAGCACAGTCAGGCTGGGGACAGCCTGGGGCAGGGGGGAAGCTGGGGCCTTACCTGTTTTCCAGGCTTTGGGATGAGCTGCTCCTGTGTGAAGCTGAGGCAGCCACTGCAGGGTTCCTTGTGTGCAGAAAGAGATCCTAAAGAACTGCTTGGGCCATGCTGCACTCATGTCCTCATTACCAGCACCCCAGTGCCTGTGGGCATGTGCCCAGGGTGCAGCTGAGCTGCAGTTGTGTGCCCAGGAGGAAGCTTTGCTGGGGCTGCTGTGGTTGCTTTTGGGCAGTGCTGTGCTCCCATTGTTTGCATCTGGTTTGATCCATTGAAAGGAAGAACAAAGGATTGATAACAGAAACTGCTTCCTGTGCTGGAGGGCGCAGAGCTGGGCTGTGTTTCCTAAGGCACCTGAACTGGTGTGTTCCACATCTGCTGCCATCCTCAGCCTGACTTGGCTGCTGCCTGGCAGCACGGCCAGCAGCATGGCAGTGCTTCAGCTCTCACACTGCAGGCTTCCTGCCTGAGCTGAGCCATCAGCTGTGAGCCCTTTGCAGACCCCTGGTGATCTCTAACTGCCAGCTGGCCTGCAGCAGAATGTGCTGTGGGTGTCGGCACACAGCACTTGTGAAGGATTGCTTGACCTCAGTCTCCTACCAGAACAAGAGGGAGACGCCTCTTAGCCTGAAAGGCTGAGCCTGGCTGCAGGGTCCTGGGCACGATCCAGCAGCAACCACACAGCTCCCTCAGGGGCACGTAGCAAGCTGCTGGTGCTGAGCTGGGGACTAACAAGATTCAACATCTGCTAACAGTGTCCTGGAAGTGCCACACTGGGCACAGGGAAGGTCTCTGGGGAGAGCACTGCCTGGCTGCCAGGTTGCCCTCCTTGAGGCTTGAATTGGGGTGAGATCTGCAGAGCTGACTGGCAGCCAGCAGGGAAGGACTGTGCCACAAGGTGCAGTGAGAAGCTGCTGCCAGCCAGGGGGAAGGACTTCATCAACCTCCTCCTCTAGTTTTTATTTATAATAAACTTTACTCTTGAGTTCCATGAGTGATGCACTTCAGGCACCTGCCTTCTGTCTGAGCTTTGTGGTCTTGTGTGTCATCAGAAAATGAGTTTAACAGTCCAGAGCAGTGTGGGGTGCACATGGTCCAATTTCAGCATGAGGAACCTTCTGGGGCCCTGCCTGGGACCACTCCTGTATCCCCTCCCTCTAATTCCCGAACAGCTCCAGGCAGCTGTGCTGCTCTTTGCACCCACCACATGAAGCTCTTGGGAGGAACTGGGAGCTGGTGGTTGGTGGCATCCAGATGCTGACAGCACCATCAGTGCAGAGGTGGCTGTGTGCAGCTGTGTGCAAGGGCTGGACAGTGGCCTTGAACCTGAGCGACCTCCCATGAGCTGGCTGTGAAACATCCACCCCAGCTCCTCTCCCTGAGCAGTCTGCTGCAGTCAGCTCTCATTATCTGTCTGCCACAATTGCCTCCCACACTCATATTCTTCTACCCAGCCACCTCCTCCACCCAAACCTGAGTTGCCTTCGAGGGAGGTCTGCACAGCATCCCTGAGAGGCTCTCACTGTGCTCTGCCTGCCTCAGCTGGCTCCCTGCAGCTCTACTGCCTTTTGCTTCCCTCTGCAGTCTGGGGGTTCCCTGGCACCCTGCAGCTCCCTGTGTGCAGGAGCTGGCTGCAGCCCGGGTTACCAATCCTGCACACCTCGGGTGGGCTCGGCTTGCACGCAACTGCCTCAGCTGCCTGCGGCACTTGGGGGTGGTTTTGAGGCATGCTGAGTGCCTGTGTCCTGTGCAGTCATGGGGCAGAGGGGCTGCTTCGCAGGGCTCGCAGCCAGGCTCGGGAGGGCTGCTGGAGAGACCCACACCAGCTCAGGAGGGAAGCCTACCTGGAGCCAGAGCCTTCCTCTGTTGCTCAGCAGCGAAAGAGCTTCGCTGGAGGTGGGGGGGTTAGGGGTTGGGCACAGGAGTGCAGAGCTGCGAGGTACCTGTGGCTGCTGTGAGATCTGCCTGCATGGGGGAAGTGGATTCTGTCCATATGCTAAACGCAGGCAGTCTCCTGTGCCCAGAGAACTGCCCCAGCTAGGCCCCGCAGGCAAGGGCACCTCTGCCAGTCGTCCCCCTGAGCCATGGCATGGTTTGTCACCACCTGGGGCTGCATGTCCTTATCTTGGGCGTTTGGGCAGCAGCCCTGGATGCAAGGCACAGGATGCAACTGGCCCTTGAAACTCTTGGTGACCGTCGGGATCTGTGATGCTCCTTGCAAGAGCCCCTGGGTCCTCCCTGCCTGTGGCAGTTGTTGCACCCTCCTGGTCCTCCCCAGGAAGGTTGTGGCCTGCAGCACGAGGAAGATCAACAGGCTGCAGCTTTGTGCACTCACTCCTGGTGGCTGAAGTACCATGGCAAAAGGCTGAGGTGAGAGGTCACAGCCTGGCTGCAGGTGGCTGCTTTGTGCTGCCCAGTGCTGATTGCAGGCACAGTGGCCTGGGTTGTTTGCATGTTAGCATTACTCATTTGTTTGTTTGTTTAACTGTACAGGGAAGCTATGAAATGAAGCATGGATGCTACTCACACATTCTGTCTCTGCTCCATCCAGGGGGTTTGGGGTGCTGAGAGAGCAGAAGTGAGTTCCAGGAGCAGTTCCTTATGTGTGTTGGTCTTGGAAACATTTCCTGTATATCCTGGTGCTGGGATGAAATGCTGTGGTGTGGCATCCTGAGGAGGGTGGTGCAGAGGAGGTTGTGCCTCAGAGGGGAGGGATTTGACTATTTTGAGGTCTACAGGAATAGAAGTAGGACAAATGGGAATGTGCTGAGTGAGCCTAGAGGATGGTCCCTCCCTGAAGAGAGTCTGCACTGTGCCTAGTCTGGGACCTGACACCTTCCAAGAGTCACTTCTGGAAATGATTATAGAGAAGATTTACCCACCAGGGTCCTGTCGGAGCCATCAGGCTCTGCACAGGCATCGCTGTCTCTTTCCGATGTCTACAGGCACCCTCGGGAGGCTCCTCAGGAGCTCACAGCAGGGTTCAGGAGGTGGATGCTGCTAAAACAGCACCAGCACAGCAGCGCTCTGAGCAGTGTCTGCAACCAGTGCACCTTTGGAGTGTGCTGAAGGTAGCACCTGAGCTGCACAGAAGGGCTGAGGAAGCCTTTGCTGTGCAGCTATTGCTGCCATGTGCTGCTGGAGATGAGAGTGCAAGCTGCAGAGCTGGGGGCTGGTGTGGAAAGCAAGAACCAGCAGTCAGCTGCAGAAAAAACCTACTGAAGTAATTGCCTGTTCTGGAGCTGCATTGTGCCTTGGGGAGCAGTCTTGGGCACAGGAGACTTTTGCTGTGACCTCCTTGGATGACTTTGGGTGTTCCTGTCACCTGTGCCCACTCCTGTGCCAGGGGGCAGCTTGCTGCTTAGCCTGAGGCATTGCCATGGCCCTTGTCTTCAGAGAAGTCTGGGCTGGCCAGCAGGCAGAAGCTCTAAGCCAGGGTCTGTCTGTTACCAGGACGGAGATGTGGAGCTCACAGCTCTCTGCAGGGTTGTGTTCCAGCTGCTCAGTTGTGGTTAGAGGTAGAGAGCTCTGAGCTCTGCTCCTTGGTGGAGTCTCAGCCCCGGTGCATGCAGAGGTGTGATGGGAAGAGAGTGCCTGAAGCTTCCACATTGGAGACCTTCCAGCAGTGGCCTGGGCTGCCAGGTACTCTGATGGCATCAGTGTAGCCCAGGGTCTGCTGTATCCAGAGGCAGCAGCTTCCCTACAGACTGACCCTGGCAGTTGCACTTGGACCCAGAGTGAGGTGCAGGCACAGCAAAGGCACAAGGAGTGGGCAGAACTGGGGTGAGTGACACACAGGCACCTCCAATGATCAAGCTATTGCAGGGCCATTTGCAGCAACCCGGGGCTGTCTTGGCAGCCTGTGCCCTCTGCATGGCACCACGGGGTTTGTTACTCACTTCTTTAATGCCAGTCCTGATGTATAGCAAGCAGGAGGTTGTCATGGTGCAAAGGCATTTCAACTGCTGAGGCTTATTCCAGGCAGGACCCTGCTGTGTTCCGTGGTGCTCTGCTGCCTGGCTGACGGCTGCAGGAGAAAGCTGGCAGGTGCCAGAAGAGAAAGGCACTGATGGAGGAGCATTAGCTGTGATTTCCTGAGCTGGCTGAATGAAAGGATGGCTGCAAACAGGAAATGTGCTGCTGCTTATGCTGCAGGAATTGTTCGATGTGCTGTGGGCAGAGAGCAGTGTGGTGCACCAGAAGGCTGAGGACAGGGTTTGTGCAGCTCCTGGGGTCTGGTAACACGTAGCTGATTTCAGAGCCGGTGCCTCTGTGACAGGACAGTGGGATGCAGGCAGCTGGGAGATGCTCCTGAGCAGAAACCTGAGTTACAGGAGCTGTGATGCTTCCTGTTCAAGCCCAGCAGCCCTATGAGGGCCTCATTCTTCCTTGCAGATGCCAGGAGCTGAAAGCCTCATTTTAAAAACGAGGACACTAAAAAATCCATCAGACACCTGGAGAGAGGCAGTGACCGCTGGATGGAGTGCAGCAGAGCTCTCCAGCTGCTGCAGGAGTGATGCCAGGTGTCAGCAAAACACTGAAGTTAGTTAATAAGTGTCTCAGCAAATAAGGTGGAAGCGTTTTGAACTGAACTGAAAGGCCTGAGAGCGAAAGGAACAGTGCTGGAGCTGCTAGGCTGAGATCAGGGAAAGGAGTGGCAAGAGGAACTCTGATTACCCCAGCAGAGCCTGGGTATGATGCTGAACATAAGTTTAGGGCTCAGTCTGGAGCAGAGAGCAGGGAAACCACCAGAGAAGTGACTTTTGGCATGGCCTGGTTAGCACCAGGATTTGAGTCAGTTGTATTTAATGTCTGATCTGAGAGAGGTGACTGGAAGGGAACAGGAAGAGCTCATCCTGGAGGTCAGCTCTAAGGGAATGGTCAGGAATAGCCAGCATGGAGTCACACAGGGGAGAGCAGGCTGGAGCCAGCTGAGAGCCTTCTGATGGTGGTGTGGCAGGCTGGGCAGAGGAGGGGGCAGCAGTGGCTGTTGTCTGCCTCAGCTTCAGCAAGTCTCGGACCTGTCCCACACCATCCCCCCAGGGAAGCTCAGTCTGGGTCCCAGCTTGTCCAAGGTAAAGTGGGGGGCAACCCTCCAGTGCTGCCCCCCCAGTCCTCATCCCGGTCACCCCTCAGGCTGTGCTGGGTTTGGCACTGCCCTGTGCCTCATGGAGAGCTCCTGGCTGTCGAGATTAGTCGTCCTTGGGGGTGTTGATCCTCTCTGCCTGTTAGAGCCATCCCCAGCCTCGGCGCTGGCATCACTGTCAGCAGCTCAGAACTGCTGTCGGTGGTGCACGCAGCACTGCAGCAAGCGACAGCTCCCTGCTTACAGCAGCCCTTTGCCCACCCTCCTTACACCTTCCCCATCCCCACGCTGACCTGGTCCTGATGCACACTTGCCTCAATTCGTGCCAAGTTAAGAGTCCTTCAGCTGGCAGGGAGGAGGCATTGCCCTCCCCCCACTTCACACAGGCTGCCTGAGTGCAGAATGATTTAACAGGGAGGCAGAGAAAAGTTCAGCAGCAAAGCAGAGCAGCAGCCATGTTCGAGGGAGGGCAAAGTGCAGCATCAGGGCCTCAGAACAGGGCAAGCAGAGTGCCAGGAGTCTGGTGGATGAGTGCTTGGCAGGAATTGGCTGTGCAGTCCGAGCATTGTCTCAGCCCAGACCAACCACTGCGCTGCTGTGCTGAGATCATGGTTGTAGGACATGGTCCTTGGTCCCTGCCCTCCTGTCATTCTTGGTCCCCAGCAGCCAGGGTGGCAGTGGAGGTAAGCAGGAAGCTGCACTGGAAGTGCTGTAGATGATTTCTAAACGTCCCTGGTGGAGCCTCAGCAGACCTCACTCCCCTGAGTCAGCAGCCCAGCCCTGACCCCTCCCTCACTCCTGTCTTTCCCTGCAGCTCCCCCACAGTCGCTAAAGAAGCTTTTGCCTTCAGCTGGCTTTGACTGGGGGCTGCCATGCAGCCTTCAGATGCAATATGCACCCCTGCTGCCTGCCCTTTCACCCTCCCAGACATCCTCTGTAGCAGTGGTTGTGACCCTGGGGGGTGTGAGGGAAACCCCAAAGGAAACTCTTCTGTCAAAACCAAAACTGAAACAAATACAAAAATACCAAAGCAGCGAACAGTACCTTGCAAAGTGGGGAAGGGCCCAGGCCAGCAACCCTGTGTGTGCTGTGGGGCTGCTTCAGACAGGGACTGGGGCACTCACTGAGGGGACACATCTGGTGTGGCTTGGTAGTGAGGGTGGTAGTGCCTTCACTGGAGCAGGGGGAAGAGCCTGGTTGCTTTGCTAGGTGTAGCTAAGGCCCTGTGAGCAGAGTTGGCTTGGCCCTTGACACGTGCTGACCTCACTGCTTATTACAGAAATACCTTAGCACATTCTCCATGCCAAGCACCCAGGGGGCAGCAGGAGTCTCAGGACACTGCTGCAGCAGCCACCCCTCTGGACTCCAGCCATTGCAGGTGTAGGTGCCATGGCCAGGTTCCTGGCTGGGCCCTGGAACTGGGGCTGCACCCACTGTTGTGCTCAGCCCTGGTGATGCAGCTGTGGCTGTGGCAGACGTTCTGGCTGTGCCCCACAGAACTGCAGAGAAAGCAGTAGGGGCAGGGAGAAGACCTGAGTTACCTGCAGGGAGCTCGAGGCAAATGCCAAGGGATGCTCCCGTGGCAGACAGGGCTCAACTCTAGCAGGCACTGCTGAAGGGCCCTTTGGAGACCAACAGGAGTCTGTGCAAACCCAGGGTGGGTGGATCACTGCAGCTACCTGAGGGACAGCCTTGCACCTGAGCTCACCTGGCTGAAGAAATTCACTGCTGCCAAGGTGCAATGACTGTGTTGGCATCTTTGACAGAAAGAACCTCAAGATTCTCAACAGGGAAGGGGAGGGGACAGGGACACAAGAGTAGGAGGCAGGAGTCACACTGCCACTGTGGCCTGCTGAGCCTGGCCTGGGCTTCCTGGGTCTCTGTCAAGGACAGGGATGAGCTGTCAGAGCACTGCAGGAAGGTTTGCTCCTTGCTGCAGGCTGCCTTTTGCTGCCTTTTCTCCACCTTAAGGCTACATCCACCTTGGCACCTCATTTCTTTCTGCCTGAGGTGATCTCCCCTAGCTCCCCACATGGACAGTACCAGGCAGGGGCTGTCCCTGACCAGCTCAGTCTGCGTCTGTCGTGGAGGTGCACAGCAGCACCAGTGCTAGCCATGAGGCTGTGCATGAGCTGTGCCACCACCAAGCATCTCCAGGCCTAACAAACTGAGTTGTGACCACTGAGGCACAGACACTTCACATCCCTGTCCTGGGCAGCACAGCCCACTGCAAACAATGTAAGCAGCTGGAAGGAGAATCCTGTGGCCAGTCTCCAGCTCACCCTCCGGGGGACATGAGGGGCTCCTTTCTGCTGAGGCGGAGGGCACAGGAGGGTGTCTGCAGCTACAGACTCAGAACTTGCACTGCAAAAAGGCTCTTCAGAGTACCCACTCAGGGAGCAGCCTCTCTGCACTCCCAGGTCTGCATTGCCGTGCCAGACAGACCCAGGGCACCCGCGGGAGTTGCTGGCGGTGGTTTCAAAGCCACTGGAGGCTTTTGGAGTTTCCCCTGGGCTCTTCTGTCAGGGTGCTGAGGCTCAGAGCAGTCTCTGACCTGGGGGTGACTCCTCCCAGGCTGGAGGGTGTCAGGCAGAGGATGTCTCACTGGTGCACATCATGAGGCACTCAGTGCCTTCCCCTGGTGAACCTGAGGCACTGCAAAGCCTCCAGGTGGACAAAGTTTGTGCTTCGAAGCTCAGCTNCAGGGCAGGGCAGGGCAGGGCAGGGACCCTGTTGTTCTATTTATTTAGTAGCTCCTTTGGCCACAGAGATCCACCAACCAGAAGGGCACCTTGTCAAAACTGCCCACATTAGGAGCAAGCAGGAGCTTGCTCACCCTGCTTTGGGAAGACACAGGCCATGCACAAACCTGTGTGCAGCTTGTTCAGCACTGCCAGTCAGAACAAGTCTGGGTCTCTCCAAGCCTTTTCTCTTCTCTCCCATATTCTGCTCCCCCCCCAGAAGAGGGAAGGACTGAGCAGGAGTCATGTCTTGGCCAGCCAGGACATGTATTAGGCCTGTATTGGCCTTCCAGGACAGAAGTGGAGGGCCTGTGCCCCTCCAGTACCTCTCCTTTTCTGGCCAAGGACTTGTGCTTAGAGGGGAAAGCCTCCTGCTGGGCCCATGCCCTAGGCCCCCTGTTGCTCACATCTCCAGGAAAAGGACCAGGTTAGCAGACACTGGTACCAGGAGGAGGCAGAGCCGCCTGGAAGATGAGTGCCTTGGTGTGAGCTTTGCTCTCTGGTTCTGTCTCCCTTCTCCACATTGGTTTGGGCACCCTCCTGCCCCCAGATCAGCCACTTCACCACCCCACCCCACCAGGATTTCTTGTCAAAGCACATCCTGGATGCACTTCCCAACTGTTCCCTGTCCAGCCTAGCCCAGGAAGCAGAGGTAGTGCTGGTCCCTGCAGTGGCTGTGGTCAGTTCCATGCAGCACCTCTGATACTGTGTGGGTGCCTCCTGCAGCACACAGAATTGGCATCTCCTCCTGCAGTGTCTTTCTGGTTGGCAGGTTCCACCTGGTGCCTGGGGTTCACTTGTGCAAACCTAACAGCCCAGCATGCTCCAGTGCCACAGCTGTACCCAGCACAGACCCCTGTGCCACAACTGGTGAAGTGCATTGCTGTGATTCCTCAGCGCCAGCACAGCTGGAGCACAGCAGGCAGGTGTCATGCTGGGAGCCCCACCCTGCTGACTGGTGCCAGGCTCCTTACCCACAACAGGGGCAGCCCTGCCTCTGTGGGCCTCTTCTCCATCCTGGGGCTGTGGTGGAGACCACCTTGTCTGTGGGCACTGTTTGATACTATTTCAGCAGCAGATCAAAGGTGAACCCATCTGTGCCTCACGGGCAGGCTCCCTCTGCTCCATTTGCTGTGGCTCTGTCAGAGCCTGCTCAAGCATCCCAGGCTTGGCTGTTCTCTTGTTTAAACCCTGCCCAGGGAGAAGCCCCCGCTGCAGGGAGCCCTGCTGAGCCCACCCAGAGGCAATGACTCTTGTGGCCACTCCACTATCTGGGTCACCACAGCGGGTGGCTGGCTCCATGTGTTTAGGATGGTGACCATTTGTACCCTGCCCTGGGCAAAGGCTGGGGCTGTTAAACAAACCTCGGTGCTTTGTAGCACCACCTCCTGTGACACTCTGGTCTCCAATCTCAGAGCCATGCCTCTAGTTCAGAAATGGTCCCAAGGTTGTGTGGTCTGCCCTGGGGAAGACAGCAGCAGGAGAGACCTCAAGGAGCTGCAGGATCTGAGGGATGTCAGATCAGGCAGGTGCCTGTTCCTGCCCCTGCAGTGGAATAACTCCACTAGACCAGGACAGGTGAGGGAGAAATTCCTGGGGAGCAGCTCCCTGAACACCTGGTGGGCAGCAAGTGCCAGGAGGGAGTCCCTGTACTGAAGGCAGTCAGCCACAGGCTGGGCTGTGCCAGCAAGAGCCATCCAGAGCTCTAGGGAAAGGATCTGACCCCCTGGCCCAGCACCTGCAAGACATATCTCAGTATTGTGCCCACCTTGGGTGGAATGTTTAACAGAGGGCACTGAGATGGCTGGGAATGGGACATCTGATGAGCTGGGGGAGCTGAGCTTCTTCAGCCCAGTGAGGAGTGTTAGGGGCAATAAAACTTCTGTCTTCAGCTGCCTGAAAGGAGAGTGGTGATGGAGGTGGCACTCATCTCACAGCTGCATGGGAAAAGGACATGAGGTAGCTCTCAGAGGGTCACAGAAATGTCCAGGTTGGAAAAACCCCTCAGGATCACCAAGTTCAACCATTGACCCTACTCTACAAGGTGCATCCTAAACTAATATCCCCAACTACCACACCCAAACAACCTTTAAACACATCCAGGGCCGGTGACTCCACCTCACTCTCTACCTCCAGGTATCTGTAGAGAGTGATGAGGCCTGCCCTCAGCCTCCTCTCTTTTAATCCAAACAGCCCCAGATCCAGATTGCAAACCCAATGATTGTACATCAGTTAAAAACCCCAAACTGAGAGGACATCAGCTACTGGAAGGGGAGGCCAGAACTGGAGGAGATTGGAGCAACCCTGCTAGAGCTCTGGATCTGAAGTTAGCCTTGCTTGGAGCAGGAGTTGACCTCCAGACATCTCTGCCAGCCAAAGTCTTTCTGTCATTCTGTTAGGAGATCCAGATGCCTCAAGCAAGGGAAGCCCAAGGCCATGACTGATTGTTAGATCAGAAAATCATTCAGCTGCAGAACCATGGAACTGTTGAGGCTGGAAGAGTCACTTGAGATGATGGAGTCCAAACGAAGGACTTGAGTGTGGGTGGCAGCAGTCACTGCAGCCTGGTGTGAGGGCAGGGGGTAGAGGCAAGACTTAAAACAAGGCAGGGGAAGGAGCACAGCAGGGAGCTTAGTTCATCAGGGATAAGAAATCCTAAGGAGCAGTAACAATTTTCATGCACACTTTGCCCTTTTAACCGTCTACAGGGCAGAGATGAAGCTCTGTGAGATGCACTGCTCTGAGATGCAGCTCCAGTGACTGCTCAACCAATCCTGTGCACCTGCACACAGGAGGGCCTCTGGAGGGGTCCTCAGTGTCCCCCATGCCCAGACTGGGGTGGATGAGGCAGTTTGCAAAGGCTCTCCAGTGAAAGGTCTCTTCTTCAGTTCTGGCTCTCAACAGCTCAGTCACTTAGCTCTGAAAGAAGTGGGGGTCAGGAGAGGTGTTCGGTATCTTTGAGGCAAGACATCCTCTGCTGCACAGGAGGAGCATGGACTGGAGAGGGCTGCACTGGGACGAGACAGCAGCAGGAGGTGTCAGCAGTGGGAGCTGTGCAGGAGCAGCAGTGAGCTCTGCCTGCTGCACACCTCCACTCCCTTCTTGTCCAGCTCCAGCTCCCATAATGTGCCCTTCACAGACCTGTTAGGCTCAAGATCTATTTCAGTGCCTTTTCAAGGCAGAGCTTTCCTTCTATCCCAGGTAGTCCCATTTAGGAGGAAGACATTAGGAGGAAGCAGCTGCCTCCAGTCCACTGGAAAGCAAATGGCTCCAGCTGGGTGCTGAAGGCAGAGGCCATCAAAGTCCAAAACTCCCTGAGCACTTCCCTCAGCTCCCATGCAGTGTCCCTGGGTGCCTCCCTTCAGTCTTGAATTCCTCATTTCCCAAGTCTTCCCATTTCAACCTTGGGAAGGTCCCAAACAGAAGTACCTCTCCACAGTCTGCCCACTGCAGACACTCTGAGGGGACCTCAGAGGAGCAGATCAAAGCAGATGGTTGCCTACACTGACAACTGAACAGCTGCTCCAGGCAGGTCCTTTCTATCTGTCACCTCCACTTCTCCAGTGAATTCCTGCTGGTTTGCCCCTTGCCCACTCTGCATTCCCTCTGCAAACCTCCATCTTTGCCAGCTGCATTATGCACTTGAACAGCAATCTGAGTGCAGCCTCTGCAGAAGTCATCGACTCATCCAGCAGTGGATGTGTCAGGTTCAGCCAAAGGTCAATTCCTTTGAGAAGCTTCCTCAGCCAAGTGCAGCTCTCAGCAGATGGGCAGCAGATGGAGTCTGGTACAGAAAGGAAGCAGAAGAGATTCCTTCATCCTGTGCTTTCTCCTGAGGGGAGCTGCTGGTGGTGCCTGCATGAGCAAGGAGCACAAGGGTGAGGCAGCACTGCCTGCCCTGGTGTGTGCTCAAGTGTCTTCAGGGCCACTGCTGGACATGGTGGGACCTGAGGTCTCTCAGCTGCCCTGTCCACACTGTGGGGCAGACCAGCCCAGCTGGCAGGACAGCAGGTGCTTTGTTGCCAGCTGGGCAGGGAACAAACTACAACACTACCATGGGCCACTGCCCTTTCTCCTTGCTAGTCCTGCCTGGGCAGAGGTTCCTGGCCCAGGGCAGCAGAGAGGGAATTCCTGGGGCATTGTCTTCATCCTTTTCACATCCTTGGAGCCCTCTGATGTCCCTGAGCTCTCTCTCCTTTTCCTACCACCACTTCTCTCATTCCTCCTACATCCATGCTCATTAGTTTGGACTCTGTACAAGAGCTCCTCCTCTGTACAGAGTGTCCTCCTGTGCCACCGCTCAGGCTATTGCCTTGGAGCAGCAGGCAGACTGCGAAGGCACTGGGGCCTAAACCTCCTCCTACTTGGTATGAGGCCTTTAACAGCTACTCACTTCCAGGCCCTTGATTTAGTTGTGTCAATTAACAAGGCAAGAATTATAAAACATGTAGTTATTTTATTTCCCAAAAGCCCCACCCACAGACCCTCTACAAACCAGTTAAATCTGGGTTCTACTTCAGCCAGGGAAATTGCCACAAGGATGCTGATGGACAGTTTAGTCACTTAGGAGAATCAGAAAATCAAAAGGTTTAGCCACAAAATGGCTTTGCCTCACTTATAAATAGGCAGCCTGGAGCCCTAGGGAGGGTCTGTGCTGCTCATGGCAGTGCAGGAGGAATTTTGAGGTAGTCTCTGGCTCCTTTATGGAAGTGTTGGAGCTGCTCAGTGTCTTGATAGCTATTGGGAGGCTTCTGGATCTTCCCAGACTCTAGCAGGGTGCTGGGAAAGAGGCAGAGGATCTCTGACCTGATCCTGGTTCTTCTTGGCATGGAGGTTGGCAGAGATGCAGGCAGATCTCCTGCAGGTGTGCAGAGAGCAGTGTCTGTAGCACTTCTCATCATGGTGTGAGGCACTGAATGCCTGCTCCTGGCAAACTTGAGCCACTTCAGTTTCTGTGTAGTTCAAGCCCAAAGCATCACGGCTAAGCTGGTCTGAAGCACAAGGCGGAGCAGAACAGGTTGTCCAGGCTGGGAGCAGTGAGGCAGAGCAGAGCACAGAGCAGAGCAGCACACACTGAGGCAGAGCAGTGAGGCAGAGCAGAGCACAGAGCAGAGCAGCACACACTGAGGCAGAGCAGTGAGGCAGAGCAGGTTTATGTGAGCAGAGCAGAGCAGCACACACTGAGGCAGAGCAGTGAGGCAGAGCAGGTTTGTGTGAGCAGAGCAGAGCACAAAGCACATAGCAGCATACACTGAGGCAGAGCAGTGAGGCAGAGGCAGCAGCAGCACAGCTGTTTGCAGCTTAGCTCCATTTGTATGATGCCTGAGTGCAAAGTCTCCTTTGGGCACAGAGATTCACCACCCAGAATGGCATTTGCCAAGCTGACCATAGCAAGCGAGACCAGGGTTTGCTGACCCTTATTGGGCAAGACACTCACAAGTGCCTAAACCCCTCTGGGTGCCTGTTTGGCACTTTGGGAGGGGACATAATGGCCTAAGCCTTTGTCTTCCTCCCACCCTTGCTTCCCCCATCAGCAGAGGGTGGGGCAAGCCAGGACATCTAATAGGCCTATCAGCCTCAATACCCTGCCCTCATTCAGCAGAAATCAAGAACCTCACCTCAGCCCAGACCTCTGGCCCCAGGCTCATAATTCTTTCATCATCAGTGATCCTCTTTGTGTCCCCCTGGGCTGAGTGGAAGGAGGCTCCTTACACCAAGGTGTGAGTGAGCTGTTCCCTCACAGATGCACTCAGAGCACACAACCAGGCTGGCCTACCAAGAACAGCTCTCCTCAGTGTCTCAACCAAAGGCATGGAGCAGGACAAAGCCACCATGTGTGGCACCTCCAGAGCCACCCAGACCATGCCCTGAGAACGCCACAGCAGTGTTCAGAGAGCCAGAAGGGAGTCTTGACTCATCCAGAGTAGCTGCTGGCAGCAGTGCTGCAGCATGCTGTGGACTTGGCTCCAAAGCTCTCTTTTCTCAGCAGACAGAAGAAGAGCTTAGGATCAGCTCTTCACAGCAGAGCATGAGGCTCGCCCACCTGTGCCCAGCGCTTTGGGCTCCCTGCACTCGCAGTGCTGCTTTGGGTGTTCAATCAGTGAGCCTCACCAAGCCTTCTTGGCTCCAGCTGAGGCCTCCACTTTTCTTCTCCTGTGTTTTTTGAACTGGTTTTCACCAGGGCAGCTCTCAAAGCCAAAGCACACCGAAAAAAACACCAAAAGGTCCTAAAAGTCTAAGGGATGGCTACGTTCCTTGAGGTATCTCAGCTAGCAGGGGACACAATGCAGGCACACAATCTGTGCTGGGAACTCTGCTGGGTGCTTCAGATTATTATTCAGATTATTAACCTTCCAGGATCTGAAGTGGGCTACAGGAAGGCTGGGGAGGGACTACTGACAAGGTCCTGCAATGCCAGGATAAGAGGCAATGGGTTTGAACTGGCAGAGGGGAGATTGAAACTGGATGGCAGGAGGAAGTTGTTTGCAGTGAGAGTGGTGAGACACTGGCACAGGTTGCCCAGGGTGCTCATGCTGAGTGGTGGCTCTGGGAGGTTCCATCCTCTCTGATCTTCTCAAGCCTCTGTGATGGTTTGGGAGTTCCCTGCCCCCCACACTTTGTAAAATGACCCAGACTAGAACTCAGCCAGCTGGAAGTTAAGGCCTGAAGCTCTGTTTACAGCTCAGCACAATGTACAGCAGAGATAGACACAACAGACAGGAATAGTTACAGACATAGACAAGTTAAAGGGAATACAGCAACACAACTCCCCTCCCAGAAATCAGAGACCCCAGCAGGGGCTCCCAACCACCCTTCCACCTTCTCCCCACCCCTGTACCTTACCCCAAGGTTTGCCTTATGTGCAAGGTGAATTAGGAGGATCGGCCAGGGGGGTTAGAAGAAAAGTGGTTAGTGAGGATTAATTGGCAGAGGAGCCAGAACCAGAAGCTGCTAGACCACCCCAGAAGCTGTGCTGTGTCCCCAGAGACAGACAGACAGAGAATGCCTTAGCTATGTTTTGGTTATTTTTTTCCCAAGCAATTTTCAGCAAGCCTATGAGTGAAGCAGACATCATCATGTTTTCCTTTCACAGCCTGTAGTGTAATTTTCTCTATTAAAATATTCCAATTAGCCTCAAACCAGCACAGCCTCCCACAGCTCCTTGCCTCCCCAGGCAGTATCCTCACACCTACTCCTCTGGCTTGACAGCAGCCAGGAGGACAAAGGGAAATGGATTTAAACTGAAGCAGAATAGGTTTAGATTGGATCTTAGGAAGACTCTGCAATGGGATGTCCAGAGAGGCTGTGGATGTCCCCTTCCTGGAGATGTTCAAGGCCAGGTTCGATGAGGCCCTGAGCACCCTGGACTAGCTGAGAGGTGTCCTTGCCCGTGGCAGGGAGTGGATTGGATGACCTTTGAGGTCTCTTCCAGCCTCAGCCATTCTGTGATTCCATAATTCTGTGCTTCTCTACCAGTTGACACATGGCAGCACTGAGCAGTGAGCTGAGGCTGTCACCCATACCCTCAGGTCAACTGGAGCTGCTCAATGAAACAAAAAAATGCACAGCAAAAGAAGCCCAAACAGCCCCAGATGGGTCTGAAGCCCTGTTGGCAGCAGGGCTGCTGGCATTGGCAGGGGCACTAACTGCTGACAGCTCACCAGGGACAGTGACACTGGGGTCATGTTGAGTCATGGCAGGAGCAGCACTGCCAGAGTGCTCTGAACAGCTTCAGTGCACCCCCAGAGAGTGCCCTGCTGCCACTCGGGCCCTGGGCACCTCAGGCTCTGCTCTCCCATGCCAGCAGCACATCTGGGCCACCAGAGCTCACTCTTTCCCCACATCTGCCCACATCAGCTGGTGTCTCCTCTTGCTGACAACACCCGAAGCCATCAGGGCTGCACTTCAGGAGCAAGTAATCAGCAGTGCAGACTTCATGGGAAGTTTGAAGGGCAGGGAGAGGCTTAGGAGCTTTGGGATTTGAGCTTTGGGATTCAGGATGTCATTCACCTCTCAGACTACCAGTGAGAAGTAGGGACCTGACAGGATCCCAGGGTGTCAGGGGTTGGAAGGGACCTCAAGCTCAGTCCAGTCCAACCCCCCTGCCAGAGCAGGAGCAGAGAACACAGCACATGTCACACAGGGACCCATCCAGATGGGACTTGAAAGTCTCAAGAGGAGACTCCACAACCTCTCTGGGCAGCCTGCACCAGGGCTCTGGGACCCTCACACTCAAGAAGTTCTTCCTCATGTTGAGGTGGAACCTCCTGTGCTGCAGCTTCCATCCCTTGCCCTTGTCCTATGCCAGGCAGCAGTGAGCAGAGCCTGTCCCTGTCTCTTCATTCCTGCCCCCAGCCCTCAGCTTTTGACAGACATTGCTCAGATCCCCTCTCAGCCTTCTCTTCACCAGACCAAAAAGCTTCTGGTCTCTCAGTCTTTCCTCACCAGGCAGTGCTCCAGCCTTTTCATCATCTTCATAGACCTCTGCTGGACTCTCTTCAGTAGATATCTGTCCAGTAGATCCCTGTCTCTCCAGTAGATCCCTGCTCCCTCTGGGGAGCCCAGAACTGGATGCAACATTCCAAGTGAGGTCTCAGTAGGGCAGAGTAGAGGGGGAGGAGAACCTCCCTGGATCTGCTGGCCACCCTCCTCTTAATGCCCCCCACGACCCCATTGCCCTCTTGCACATTGCTGCCCATGGATGTTCTCCACCAGCACTCCCAGGTCCCTCTCCAAAGGCTGCTCTCCAGCAGATCCCCTCCCAGCCTGTCCTGCTGCAGTTTATTCTTCCTCCCCTGGTGCAGGACTCTGCACTTGTCCTTGCTGAACCTCATCAGGATCCTCTGTGCCCAGTTTTGTCTGTCCAAGCCTCGCTGAATGGCCTCACAGCCTGCAGGGGTCTCAGCCAAGCCTCCCAGTTTGGTGCCATCAGCAA
>VWZE01007062.1:36543-66533 GCA_013396675.1 Eubucco bourcierii | reverse complement strand
TATATATATATGTTTATATACATATGTGTATATACAGATATACATATCTGTGTATATACATATATATGAACTTGCATGCATATCTTTCACTGAACTTTTCATTTTACATACATATTCCTGTTCCTGCTTGCACTTGTTTCACTTAAAAGTTTACATTCCTCATTCACTGGCACCAGTGTATCAGATTATATTTACACACATATATCACAGTATCATCAAGGTTGGAAGAGACCTCAAAGATCATCAAGTCCAACCCATCACCACAGACCTCAAGACCAGACCGTGGCACCAAGTGCCACGTTGAAACCCACCTTGAACACCTCCAGGGACGGTGACTCCACCACCTCCCTGGGCAGCCCATTCCAGCAGTCAATGACTCTCTCAGGCAACAACTTTCTCCTCACCTCCAGCCTAAACTTCCCCTGGCACAGCTTGAGACTGTGTCCTCTTGTTCTGATGCTGCTTGCCTGAGAGAAGAAGGTAACCTCCTCCTGGCTACAACCACCCTTCAGGGAGCTGGAGACAGCAAGAAGGTCTCCCCTGAGCCTCCTCTTCTCCAGGCTAACCAATCCCAGCTCCCTCAGCCTCTCTCCATAGGGCTGTGCTCCAGGCCTCTCCCCAGCCTCGTTGCCCTTCTCTGGACATGCTCAAGCACCTCAATGTCCTTCTTAAATTGAGGTGTCCAGAACTGGACACAGGACTCATACTTTTTTTTTTGTGTGTGTGTGTCCCTTCCCTGTTCACACAAATGTACATGCAGGCACACCAAATTATGTTAGATGCATAGTACATAAATGCAAGTTTTAATAGCCTCAGACAAAGAATGAAAAAATAAATGTGAGAATAAGGTGGACATAAAGTAGATGTAATTAGTTCAAAAGTCATCAATGGGACAGGAAGCTTCACAGGGTTCTTCTCTGAATCATTTATTTTTCATTGACTTGCACTCAGTTTCAGTGGCAAGGCTTCAGTGTATCAAACATTTACAACCTCAAACCTTTTAAAAACCATTTCTACTTTCTAATAATCTCTCTGTGCATTTCTGGACAGATATTGTAATGTATAATGCATCACACACTGGTACAAATAGGCAGCTGCTTCTGGTGCTATGAAAATGAAATTTGCAGACATGTAGTTTCCTGTTGCATCTTCTAAAACAAATTGTTATCTTGATGATAAGTGTACAGTTGCTGTTGTGAGCTCAGAACTTGCAGGTTGCAAAACTTGAAAAGTAATGTTCTGCTGTTCCAGTAAGGCAAATAGTGGCCCAGAGGAGGGCCACGAGGATGATCAGAGGGCTGCAGCAGCTCTCCTATGAGGACAGACTGAGAGAGTTGGGGCTCTGTAGCCTGAAGAAGAGAAGGCTTCGAGGAGACCTTAGAGTAACCTTCCAGGATCTGAAGGGGGCTACAGGAAGGCTGGGGAGGGATTATTGACAAGGTCTTGCAATGACAGGACAAGGCACAATGGGTGTGAACTGGCAGAGGGGAGATTTAGACTGGATGTTAGGAGGAATTTCTTTACAGTGGTAGTGGTGAGACACAGGCACAGGTTGCCCAGGGAGGTTGTGGCTGCTCCCTCCCTGGAGGTGTTCAAGGTCATGTTGGACAAGGCCTTGAGTAAGCTGTACTAGTGGGAGGTGTCCCTGCCTATGGCAGGGGATTGGAACTAGATGATCCTTGAGGTCCCTTCCAACCTTACCATTCTATGATTCTATGAGTCTATAGTCTTGGCAGTTCTGGTAAAATTAGGCAAAGGTTACCTTATGTACTGGAAATTCCGACACAATTTTGTGTGAAGAAATATCAAACAAAATTCTTCTATAACACTATCAGAGGAACAGGGCATTTAGCTTTCCAAAGTGTGTGTTATTGAAACTGCAGAGGACTGCTCAAATCCTAGCAGATGAAGTACTTCCAATAAGCCACAGGATACTTAAGAGAACAGTAATGTTTCAAAGGTGGTGCAGTGTGAGCTGTATGAGTCACACTGGCAAAAAACTGAAACAATTAGATAGCCTTGGCAGTATTTATATCTTTTCCTTTACATTCTAGAGCAGCAATAGTTGAATTAGAGCCTCCAGCTAGTGTTATCTGTGGAGCAAACAGAGATGCTTCATTGAGTCAGATGATGATGCTGTAGATGATGTCAGAAGCACAAGGCTCTTCCTAACCTATTTATGCTATGGTACCATACTACTGTGTAAGTAACAATAATCCTCTAAGTAGAATATCTGCAAAACAAAGACCTTCAAAGCTACTCAGAACAGAATTGTCTCTTCTGTGGTGATGCTACATGCCACTTCAAACAACTAAATGGAAAGGAAAAAAGAAAAAAATAAAGAAGATAAAAATTAAAACACCAGGTGAACTGATGAGAAACAACACAAATTGTGAATGTTCAAGGTTTGCTAAGTGACACCGAAACAAGAATGCAGAAGTAGATATTAAATATTTAAGGAGTATAAATTGTTTTGAGTGATGCATTGAGAGCACATAACTGGGAATATTGATCTGAAACCAAGATTAAGTAAGTTTAAGCTGAAAGAAGAAGCAGTTTCATAAAGGCAAGACTTAATAAACTGTGGAAGAGTCTCCCCAGGAAAGAATTGAAAACATCCTTGCTTAGCAAATTTAACTCTGAACATATTGTGTGGGATTATGCTGTACTGGCTGTGAGACAGACAAGAGGGGATTAGGTAATAGGACAAATATATTGAAATTCATACCTGCCAGTTCTAGTGTCTGTGATCTAGTTTATACATAAAAGGGTCTTGAGGGGGCTTAGTCCCCAAAAAACTTAGGGAATTTACTTCTGAAGAAAGCAATTGGTTAAGAAATTGAACCAACTGGAAATTTTCAAACAGTGATATTTTTCTAAAGCTGTTGCAGAGAGGAAAAGTGGTGATCTGTGCCAGGCAAACCACTGTAGCAATGCTAGCAGCTTGCCAGTTACTGATGCCATTGGCAATAGCTGTCCCCAGTGCAACCAAACCAACAGTAAAAGCTGCTTCTATTTCTGTCGTGGTTCACATGGCCACGAGGAAAGGCAGCTTGGGCAGCTTGATTTTATTTCAGTCGTGTCCTAATCGTAGTCCGATCTTTGTATCTTTCCCCATATCCACGCTTCTAAACCCCACACAATTTTCCATACTGAATAGAAACTGACATTTCAAGTGTGCCAGGGCTTGTGAAATGTTAATTAAAGCTTCATGTTGCAGATGTGACGCAGAGATTATCTCCCATTCTTTTCTGCAAATTATTTCTTCTTGGCATTTTTGCTAGTATGTGCACTACGCCGCTTTCCTCCTTAACTTTTGTCAAGGATCCTGTCCGAGCTGGGACTGACTCCAAGATGTATTATGGCTTTTGTAGCTTTTGCTTCTGTGACTTTTTCTGTTAATTGCTCCTGTGGTTCAGAGCTGCAGCTAAACCAGATGCTGAATGCTCGGGACAACAGAGCACACAGCAGACTGTGCTGCTTCACAGCCTCCTTCAAACCCAGCCGGTTAAGTTGCAAAATGCTAGCTTTGAGCTATTACTGACTTACTAAAATCAAGTCTAATAAACAGCATATCAGTTAACTCCACTTTTTTTTGGCCTCTAAATAACCTTCTTCCCTTAGTGAAGGGAAGACAGAGATAGGCAAGTTAGCTTTGAACAAGTACACGTGGATATTAGGAGCAGTTTAACGATGGTGGTCCAGGATTCCACGCAGGTAATTTTACACAGTTCTGAGGCAAAGCTCAGACACGAGCCTGCAGTGTGAGTGCAGCCCAGACAGCAACTGAATCCTGGGCTGCAACAAGAGCAGTGTAGGCAGCAGGGCAAGGGAGGGGATTCTGCCCCTTTGCTCTGCTCTCCTCAGACCCCACCTGGAGTCCTGTGTGCAGTTCTGGAGCCCCCAGCACAGGAAGGACATGGAACTGTTGGAGCAGGTCCAGAGAAGGGCTACGAAGATGCTCAGAGGGCTGCAGCAGCTCTGCTATGAGGACAGGCTGACAGTTGGGGCTCTGCAGCCTGGAGAAGAGAAGGCTTCCAGGAGACCTTAGAGTAGCCTTCCAGTATGTGAAGGGGGCCTCCAGGAAGGCTGGGGAGGGACTATTGACAACGTCTTGCAATGATAGGACAAGGGGCAATGGGTTTGAACTGGCAAAAAGAATATTTAAACTGGATGTTAGGAGGAAGTTGTATGCAGTGAGGGTGGTGAGCACAGGCTGCCCAGGGAGGTTGTGGAGCACAGAATCACCCAATGTTATCTTTGATCACATTCTGTGATTCTGTCCTCCACAACCTCCCTGGAGGTGTTCAAGGCCAGGTTGGAGGAGGCCTTGAGTGAGCTGTGCTAGTGGGAGGTGTCCCTGCCCCCTGGCAGGGGGTTGGAACTAGAGAATCTTCGAGGTCACTTCCAACCTTACCATTTTATGATTCGATGAGAAGCAGGAGAAATCAGCCAAGGTAGCATGCAGCATGACATGGCTTTATTCCTTCTGTCATCCAAATGTGGTCATTTAGAGTTCAAGTAGTTTTTCACACACCAGATTGTACAATTAAAGTACATTCTGTATTAAACGCTGCCCACCTGCACAGCACAAAAACTCCTACTAATAGCTAGAAAATCTATGATCTGCTTCTTGTTGAGGAGAGAAATTTTAAAATATAACATCTTTCAAATCTACACTGATTTTGAAACTTCCATGCAACTCCTTTTGGAGCTTTAGTAACACAAATATTGCTTATCTATACGTAGTTGCTTTTACAGAAGCTAACATATCAGTCTGTATTAATAAGTGTCTTTGGTATTCAAGTGTATATCCTTTTCTAATGCACAACTTCATACACTTCTAGTGTATGAAGTTCTACACTTCTACATTTCAAGTTTCATAGTAATGGAATTTCTCATCTCATATACACAACTACATAAAACTGATACAGAATTATGCCACTTTTGAAACAGTAAAATGTGGACATTCAAATTATCTGGAATATTGAACCTACTGGATAACATTAATAAAAATTGCTCTGAGTTCCACAAGAGATTTTGGTTCTGCTGCTAACTGAGCCAAGATGTGTTTGCCCTGTGATTACCTCTAATCAGACTTGGCATAATTTAGTGTAATTATGATTAACTCCATATACTTAATTGGCCAATGTGCCTGTGAATTGATACTGCATTCTTTTCCCTCTGTTCAAGCTGTAATATGTAAGTAGCCAATACTCAGCATAGCACAGTCGTAGGTTGGAGTACTAGAACCTTTCTGTCTGGGTAGTGAATTACAGTATCAAGGGTTTCCTTGCAAGAACAGTTTGGGTTTTCTCTTTGGTGGGGAAGGAATACATTCAGATTTTGGAGTGGAAAGAGTTTTCAGAAGTGAGTGAGATTCTCTCACCCTTTTTGGCCTTAAAACCAGTAATGGGATTGTGGAGAAATTGTTTAGAGTCAATTGTCTCTGTTCTTTACAGTCCTGGGGTAAAATCAATTTGTTTAGGTAAGTCAAACCACTGCATCTTATCTGTCCTAAGTCTCTATAAGCTAGTGAAAAACTTTATAATGTGTGTCTGTAAATGTTTCTCTTCACCTCTAACAGTAACTGAGATTTATTCGGTGCTCTCCAGTGGGGTACAGTTGTGTAGCACAGCACGGTTTAGAAGAGGGGGGACTGGTGGGTCAGGTTGATGTATGTGCAAATCAAAGTCATTCCTAAAGTCACCTTTGTTAATGCAAAATTTTATGCAGACCAAAGGGTGGGTGGGGAAATGATAGAAAAGAAGGAATGACAAATCCAGGTCAGACTTCTGTAGGTACTCATCCAACAAAAACCTTAGGCAGACTTCTCTAGAAATGCTGAAAGATTCTATGTTGCCCAAGGAAGTCAGCTGAAGTAGTTGAACATTTCTAGTGAAGTTTTTATTTGCCTTATGGGATGATTTTAGTTTGACATAGTTGATTTTTGTATAGACAGGTTTGCACATAGGTAGCCAAATCTCTGTTCGCTCTCACTGCAGAGGACAAATCATATTAGGTGCTGTAGGTGTACTCATGATTGTGCAAAGTAGTTGCATAGTGAAATAAATTAACAACCCTAGCTGAGATACAATAATTAACTAGTACTCCTAGTGCAATACAAAATGCACAGGTCAAAGCCACTGATGGGGAAAAGCCCTGGAGGTCTGGGGTGATGAAAAGCTCAACATGAGCCTGCAGTGTGAGTGCAGCCCAGACAGCAACTGAGTGCTGGGCTGCAGCAAGAGCAGTGTGGGCAGCAGGGCAAGGGAGGGGATTCTGCCCCTTTGCTCTGCTCTCCTCAGACCGCACCTGGAGTCCTGTGTGCAGTTCTGGAGCCCTCAGCACAGGAAGGACATGGAAGTGTTGGAGCGGGTCCAGAGGAGGCCACCAAGATGCTGAGAGGGCTGCAGCAACTCTGCTGTGAGGACAGGCTGAGAGAGTTGGGGCTCTGCAGCCTGGAGAAGAGAAGGCTTCCAGGAGACCTTAGAGTAGCCTTCCAGGATCTGAAGGGGGCCTCCAGGAAGGCTGGGGAGGGACTGTTGACAAGGTCTTGCAATGACAGGACAAGGGACAGGATGTTAGGAGGAAGTTTTTTGCAGTGAGGGTGGTGAGACACTGGCACAGGTTGCCCAGGGAGGTTGTGGAGCACAGAATCACCCAATGTGATCTTTGATCACGTTGGGTGCTTCTGTTCTCCACAACCTCCCTGGATGTGTTCAAGGTCATATTGGAGGAGGCCTTGAGTGACCTGTACTAGTGGGAGGTGTCCCTGCCTATGGCAGGGCTTTGGAACTAAATGATCTTTGAGGTTACTTCCAACCTTACCATTCTATGATTCCATGAAGGTAATTAAATTATAGTGCTTTTATTTTTAATCAAAGCTCTCTGGGAATTGTGGGCACTGTTTCAGGAGGAGCTCACTGGCAGCATCTAGATGCTGAAGAATATTAAGTTTTCAGACCGTCGTAATGCAGTTTCTATTTTCAGAGAACTGCCAGGTTGGAAGTAGATGATCTTTGAGTTCCCTTCCAGCCTTACCATTCTATGATTGCATGATCTTATTGGTGTTTTGGTTACAAGTCAACCAGAAAGCATAGAAACTTTTTATTTTTATGTAATTTGAGTCTTTAAAATGTGTAAGTTTTTACTACTTTTTGGGTTTGTTTGTTTTTTTTTTCCAATCATGCGTCTTGGGATCACCCATTGTGAGACTTGGGGTCAGAGATTGATTTCTTACTTGCTTTTAGGGTATAGCATGAACAAAGTTAGTTGGATTTTTGTCTAATGATAGAGTTGATTATTTTGCTATGTTGCTGTTTTACTGAAACAGTGAAAGAGATTATGTGGATGGTGAGAGAAATAGGAGGGAAGGAGGTGAAAGGAAGACATCAGGACAGAGAGAGTGAAACGTAGGTGGGTCAGTCAATGTGAAGATGTGTTGACAGTCTTGGTTGTCAGCTCTTTTACCTTGCTGGTGATTGAGCACTTGCCACTTCAGCCAGAGCTCAGGCAACACACTGCTTCATGCATAAGGAAAAAAAAATGTTATAGCTGAGTCTCAAAAAAAAAAAAAAAGTTCTGTTCATGTGCCAGTTCAGTTTTGTTTGAAAGCTTTGGGTTTTATGATATTTGATCCTAACCAACTTACCTATCTTGAGTCAGTAATATGCTCCTTGCTTCTAGCAGTGGGTCAGATGGAATTTTGCTATTGAGATCATCCATCACTGCAAATTGCTGTATTTTCTTTTTTTTTCAGACCAGGGTCTGAAATAAAGCTGCCTAGAAAGAAATCTGGGTTGGGATGTGCAATAGTCTTGAAGTAGTTCCTGTGTGAATTGTAGTATATATCAAATGGCAGATTGGAGAACAAAGGATAGAAAATATCTTCAAGTTTCTTATTTCAGAATCGATTCTTATTAGTTAAAATGGAGACAGTGTGGTCTAATGGTGAGATGAAAGCATAGAAAATGGTTGTTAGATGTTACTTATTGCTGTTACTTAAATCTGGCACTGACAGTGTTTGAATGTTACCCAGAAAAAACAGCAAAGCCCTTTCAGCAGTGTAAATGTTTTTAAAATTTGGCTGTTACTCCGTTCAAAGTATTAGTGCATAGATTTAGAGAGCAAAACATCCCCCACTCAGCATTTGTAACCCATCTCTAGTAAAGAGGGTGCTGCAGTTGTGGATGGAGATATGCTGGGCAGAGCTCTGTATTTGCAGCCTTTCCTTTCTCAGGAGCACTATCAATCTGTCACATTTTATGAGCAGTAAAAACCTCACCCAAATTATTAAGAGAAAAATAATAATAAAAGCTTAATAAATTTCCTATTTCTGACAAGTAGCGAGTATGAAAAAGTGCTATCGGAGAGCTTTCTGGCTCCTGCCTGCACCACCCAAATGCTCACTTCTAATCCTTCTGGTCATTTTTTCCCACTAAGACATTGTATTTATTTCTGCCTCTGACAACTGTTTGAAAAGTTGTGTGCCTTCTGCACAGCGTAGTATTATAGACGATGTATTAGGAGTCATATATCCAGCATGCCTTCTTTGTGGGTACCTAATAACTGTGCCTCTGCTCCATAAAGAAAAAGCCTGTGACAGGTTTATTCATCTTTTTATTTCCTTGTTGTGCTCTGCTCCCTGCTGAAAAAAAAGCTTCCTTTTCAATTCAGCATCTTTTTCTCTTCTCTGGTTGGTAAATCCCAGGTGAATTTCATTTGCACAGACACTGGTGGGAATTGCTTTGCTGCCCCACAGACTGCCAGTCACAGAAAGGAGATACTACACAAGCTTCTGTTTGCAAGGATCAAGAAGTTTTGGACTAGAGGGAAGAGCAAGCAAAGTACAAGTGACAATCATCGTTCCTTTCACGACCAGAAAGGACACAGTAGGAAAAGCACTTAAAACATAAGCCAGCCCATATCTATGCCTTCAAAGGTTTTACTTTTGATGTGATCCAAAATAGGTAGAGCCTTCTGGCCTAGCTCATATCAGCTTCCAGCCAGCTTCTTGTGGAGAGGGAAGCTTTGGGGATGTCTGGAATGTTTCCCCTGATTTCCCATTCCAAAGACCCCACGCTTCAGGCACGTTCCAGATACATGATGGGAGTTAAACCCCAAACACCGGCTTCATGAACAAGAATATTGCAGATATAGCAATTCAATAACCTGACTCTGGAGGAGTGAAAAGACCTAGAAGAGTGGGGTGGTGTAGTGGAGGGGTAATTAATGAATGCGAGGTGATCTTTTTTTAAATTAATATTGTTTATTAATGCTCAATATTCAGACCTCTCACCACCCCCATCACTAATTTTAATAACAATCAGTTCTTTGCATAAGTCATGGAAACTTTACCACAGGCTCTAGCAATCACTACTGATAATACCTAACATGAATTGAACTCGACTGAACTGGCAGAGAAGGCTTTGTGGTCAGTGCACTGCTTGCAGTCAATACTCCTCTTGCCCACTAGACGGCCTCAGGGAGCTCCTTTCTGCTTATGGCAGAAGGCAATGGTGAGTTACAAGAGGCTTGAAGGGTTTACTCACAAAATATTATCAGACAGTACCCAAAGCACGTGGAGGGGTTGCTGTCGGTGCTCTCAAAGCTGTTAGAAGCTTTGGAGTCTTCCCAGGCTCTTTTCTCAGGCAGCTGAGAGTCTGGCACAGTCTCTGACCTGGTTCCTCCTGATTCAGCAGAAGCCTTGCAGAGAGGCAGGCAGGATGCAATGCTGTGCACAGGCTTGGCATAATGTCACACTGGCTGTGCAGGCTGAGCCCCTTCCTGGTAAGCTCTTGGAAGGCAGTTTCCAGGGACAGGATACAAGGCAGTAGGTGCATGCACAGAGAGCATGGANCCCCATCACTAATTTTAATAACAATCAGTTCTTTGCATAAGTCATGGAAACTTTACCACAGGCTCTAGCAATCACTACTGATAATACCTAACATGAATTGAACTCGACTGAACTGGCAGAGAAGGCTTTGTGGTCAGTGCACTGCTTGCAGTCAATACTCCTCTTGCCCACTAGACGGCCTCAGGGAGCTCCTTTCTGCTTATGGCAGAAGGCAATGGTGAGTTACAAGAGGCTTGAAGGGTTTACTCACAAAATATTATCAGACAGTACCCAAAGCACGTGGAGGGGTTGCTGTCGGTGCTCTCAAAGCTGTTAGAAGCTTTGGAGTCTTCCCAGGCTCTTTTCTCAGGCAGCTGAGAGTCTGGCACAGTCTCTGACCTGGTTCCTCCTGATTCAGCAGAAGCCTTGCAGAGAGGCAGGCAGGATGCAATGCTGTGCACAGGCTTGGCATAATGTCACACTGGCTGTGCAGGCTGAGCCCCTTCCTGGTAAGCTCTTGGAAGGCAGTTTCCAGGGACAGGATACAAGGCAGTAGGTGCATGCACAGAGAGCATGGAATACAATGGCAGAGCACACATTGTGCTCCCTGCTCACCTCCTTTTATCCATACTGCCCGAGACTAACATACCTTTGGACACAGAATGGCATTTCGATCAGAATGGCAGTTCTCCAAGCCTGACCATATTAGGTGAAGCCATAGGCTTGCTTTACCCAAATTTGGGCAGAGCACAGCCTTGCACAAGGCAATTGTGTGTGCCTTGTTTACTGCAGGGTTCAAAACAAGTCTGGGCAGGCCACAGTCCTCAGACTCAGTGGCTCCAGGTTCTTTGTCCTCTTTCCTGTGGTTGCTTCTCCCCAAAACAGAAGGAGAGGAGAGCATGGAAACCTGTCTGGGCAAGCCAGGACATGTACAAGCGTATTTTGGCCTGCTTAGTCCTACCATGACAGGTGGCCTGTTCAGCTGCATAACAAAAGTATGTCTTAGAGATTATATACTCAGATACTCCCAAAAGCGATAGAAAAGTTCCCAGTCATGTCATTCTGTTTGCTGTAACTACTTCTCAGACCCACACCCATGCTCATGTCTGTGTACTACACCCTCCCACACATCATCTTCCTCACCCACATCCATCAGTGCTCTCAGGTACAGCAAACTCCTTCCCACAAGCAGTGATCTCATTCAGCAAACCGTAGGCTCCAAGGAGCACATGCGTGAGCCCACGCTGGCACTTAGCACGCGCGGTAGATGCAGCTTCCCACATGCGTGCACAACTGTACTCACATCACATCAGCACAGCCCTTGAAAAGCTTTCTGTGATCTACAAGTGAAGGCAGAAGGATCACCTCCAGAAAACCTCAACCTCTTTGTCTTTGAAAAGAGAGTGTGGGGAGGCTGTAAAGCAGCTTTGTACAGAAGCCAGCGGGACTTCATCGACTGGGCTAACAGCAAGCACTTGAATGTGATTTAGGACTTCTGTGCAACTTCTATTTCATATCACTGCTTTTCCCTTTCACACCATTTCCTTTTCAGCTCTGATGTGGATAGGAAGAGCTCATGTAAATTGCAGGCAAAGGGTGATGATTGCTTTAAGAGAAATAGCTCTTAATGAGGCAATTCGTTCTGCTGGGCTGCCATGTGCTAGCTCCCCATAACTGTTTTAAAAGCTGGTAGCAGCAGTCTTCTTCTATTACTGTAAAAGTATATCTCACATAGACATTAGCAATCCTCCTGCCAGCTTAGCCTGGGGGAATTTTTTTTTCCTTCTAGTTCACTTGAGAGAACCACTGTCACAGAAGAGTGCAGCATCCCAGGCATAGTGTTGAACTCTGCATCAGTTGTCCTGTTACAGGCAGTAAGAAAACTGCATGGCTCTTATGCCTTCTGCTGCCTTCTCGGTGCTCTGATCAGTGTGCAGTGATGTGGTTGTGTGGGGATTGATTGTGTTGCTTCATAATGCTGATGTATTACTCCCAGTAGGATAACCCCCACTTTCTATCTTCAGCCCATTCAGCACAGTAGGAGTGAAGGCAATCAGTATATTGTAGCAATAAATTTTGAGATTGCTTTTATTGCCACTGTTTGCTGTGCATCTACAGGTGCCTACCCAGAATTTCCACTGTAAGGTGCTACAGAATAATTCTTAACTGTGGTATGGAGCAAGGAGAAGCCTGAGTGTTATGGAGTTGAGCACTGCAGGAATGCAAAAATAGTGGAAATAATAAGAGCAATTTATCTAAAGAGTAATATGCGGTGGTGATGTTATTTTGTTTAACTACTACTCCAAGGTATGAGTCCAATAATTACTATAGTACATTGCAGTTTGTTTTGGTTTCTTTCTTTTTTTAATGTCTTTCATTCTAGAAACTCAGAAGGCTTTAAAATTCAGTCTTCTTACCCATCATGGTGAAAATACAATTCTATCTAGAGTTAACCGAGGTAGTGGCCATTTGAGAGGATTTAAGCAAAGAAGAAAATTCAAAACCTGAGACTTGGGAGAATAGAATCAGTTCATTTCATAGAATCATAGAATGCTAAGGTTGGAAGGGACCTCAAGGATTATCTAGTTCCAGCCCCCTGCCATAGGCAGAGACACCTCCCACTAGCACAGCTCACTCAAGGCCTCATCCAACCTGGCCTTCAACACCTTCAGGGAGGGAGCAGCCACAACCTCCCTGGGCAACCTGTGCCAGTGTCTCACCACCCTCACTGCAAACAACTTCCTCCTAACATCCAGTTTAAATATTCTTTTTGCCAGTTCAAACCCATTGCCTCTTGTCCTGTCATTACAAGATCTTGTCAATAGTCCCTCCCCAGCCTTCCTGGAGGACCCCTTCAGATATTGGAAGGCTACTCTAAATTCTCTTGGAAGCCTTCTCTTCTCCAGGCTGAAGAGCCCCAACTCTCTCAGCCTGTCCTCAGAGCAGAGCTGCTGCAACCCTCTCAGCATCTTCGTGGCTCTTCGTGGCCATACTCTGGACCTGCTCTAACACTTCCACGTCCTTCCTGTGCTGGGTGCTCCAGAACTGCACACAGGACTCCAGATGGGGTCTGACGAGAGCAGGGTAAAGGGGCAGAATCTCCTCCCTTGCCCTGCTGCCCACACTGCTCTTGCTTCACCCCAGGCTGTCTGGACTGCACTCACACTGCTGACTCACGTTGAGCTTCTGTTATGAATTTCCCATATGATCTTAAGGAAGACAGTTAGCCTTTTGGTACCTTTGTTCTCTTCCTGAAAGTGAAGTTAAAAGTCTGTCAGCTGTGAGGATAAAACACAAAAGGTGCTCAGATGCTGTGATAGTGGTGGGTCTATAAAGTCAAGTCTGATATCAGAGCCAGCAGCAGAAACTAGAAGTCTGGGCTTCTGTCTCTGACTAAGATAACTAAATTACACTTACCTGTAGCTTTGTCTTTGGCAAAGTTTAGTAACAGCAGACACCATGCTTTTGTTCTGTAAATTCTGCAATAATACAGCTTTCTATTGTTGCTGAAATCTCATGGGGACTCATCTGATGTTATGTGTGCAGTCATTATTGACCACATGGAAGTCCTCTCAGCTTCTCAGCCCGGAACTGCATCTCTTTACCTTCAGAAATATCAGTTGCCATACTCTGGGCTTTGCTTTTGTTTTGATCATCTTGGAACTGTGAATCCTTTTGCTTGCCTACAAGAAGTGCCAAGGACAATAACCTGTTGAATACATTTGCATGTGCTTTGGGTAATGGAAGGAAGCAACATTTGTTGTGGGTCATCACTGTGACTTTCTGTTCACGTGTGTGTCTGAGGAAAGCGAGGTCCTGGCTAGAAGAAAAAGCACACAAAACTTGTGCAGAATCATAAGAAACCTTTCTACTCTGAAATTCAGAGGTTCAGTCTCCTTAAAGATTTATTCAGGCATCTTTCTACTATGAGAACTCCCCAAGTGCCTGCTGCAGCCCTTGCAACTTCAAGCAAGTATTTGTGAGTGTCATTTTCCTCATCCCTCCTTTGCAAGATAGTAACGAATTATTGAAGCTATTGAAGAGGTATCAACTAATAAAGAAGTAGAAAACTGACACTAATTATCTGATGTGGATTTCCTGGAGGGACCTTAAAAGATTTTAATTCCTCAGACCACCTGCTTGTACCCCCAAGCTGAGGCAGTTCCCTTACTCAAGGCATTGCTGAAGGACTCTGTGTTTTTTATACAAAAGGAAAATGGTGAGGAAATTGAAATCCTCTTCCCAGGACCCTATACAGTCAGGAGCTGGAGCAGCTCTCCTATGAGGACAGGTTGAGAGAGTTGGGGCTCTGCAGCCTGCAGAAGAGAAGGCTTCCAGGAGACCTTAGAGTAACCTTCCAGTATCTGAAGGGGATCTCCAGGAAGGCTGGGGAGGGACTATTGACAAGGTCTTGCAAGGACAGGACAAGGGGCAATGGGTTTGAACTGGCAGAGGGGAGGATTTAGACTGGATGTTAGGAGGAAGTTCTTTACAATGAGGGTGGTGAGACACTGGCACAGGTTGCCCAGGGAAGTTGTGGCTGCTCCCTCCCTGGAGGTGTTGAAGGCCAGGTTGGAGGAGGCCTTGAGTGAGCTGTACTAGTGGGAGGTGTCCCTGCCTATGGCCGGGGGTTGGAACTAGATGATCCTTGAGGTCCCTTCCAACCTTACCGTTCTATGACTCTGTGAGATGGCTTTTGTGTTGTCTTTTTCTTTTTCTCAATCACATCAAGAAAATTGATTCTAGCAGTTTTGAAATCAAGAAGATTAAAGCAGAGGTTACAGGGTCTTGTGGTTTTGGTATGTCTCGCACCTGTCTCTTTTGTAACTATCATCCCTAATATAATGGCACATGTGGGAGGCCCTTTTACCCTGACCTTTGAAGAATCACTCCTAATAGCTCTGGCATTTGCACAATCACTGTTCTTTTGCATTTAAGACTCACTTTAGCAGTAATACCTAAAGGATATTAGTCATCTGGTAGTGATTATGTGGAAGAGCATACATGGATTAAAAAGAATCATAGAATCATAGAATGGTAAGGTTGGAAGGGACCTCAAAGATCATGTAGTTCAAACCCTCTGTCATAGGCAGGGACACCTCCCACTAGTACAACTCACTCAAGGCCTCATTCAACCTGGCCTTGAACACTTCAAGTTTCAAACATCTTTCCAAACTTCACCTGCTGTTTGACTTAAATGACAAGACTTTTACAGTGAATCCTAAACTACTTCTTGCTTGAGCGCACCTCAGCCAAATGGTGAATAACTTAACAAATATCCATCTTTCAAGCCATTGTGTGCCCTAAGGATGAGGAGTGCCACAGAATGATTTTTTTTTTTTCTTTCATCCCAGGGAAGTTCTGTTTGCCATCAACTCTCACAAATCACCACTTGAATCAGGACATCATCTCTCAGTTGTGCTTGCAGTTCTGTCCCCAGGCTTTGCAGAGAGCCACACTGCAATCATAGAATGATAGAATGGTAAGGTTGGAAGCGACCTCAAAGATCATCTAGTTCCAACCCCCTGCCATAGGCAGGGACACCTCCCACTAGTACAGGTCACTCAAGGCCTCATCCAACCTGGCCTTTAACACCTCCAGGGAGGGAGCAGCCACAACCCAATCACATTGGGTGATTCTGTGCTCCACAACCTCCCTGGGCAACCTGTGCCAGTGTCTCACCACCCTCACTGCAAACAACTTCCTCCTAACATCCACTTTCAGTCTCCCCTCTGCCACTTCAAACCCATTGCCCCTTGTCCTGGCATTGCAAGACCTTGTCAATAGTCCCTCCCCAGCCTTCCTGTAGGCCCCCTTCAGATACTGGAAGGCTGCTCTAAGGTCTCCTGAAACTTGACATTGTTCTACTTCTCCCTGGGCATCTCAACTTCTGTTTTTAAGGAATATTACCTTGTTGTACAACTTGTTGCTGTGCAAAGAATAACAAGGGCACCCCAGTTTACCTCTCTTTGGGGATGTTAACTTTTTATCACATTGAGAGGGAAACCAATAGAAACACTTAAGACTACTGAATTTCTCTCAGGTTTCCCTGCTTTAAACAGCAGCTGCCATCTGGCTGGGGATTTTTATTCTTGTACTAGGAAAGTTTTGAAGATCAGGCAGTATAAGAAAGACAGCCAGGAGCAGGACGAGACGCTAAATTCAGCTGTGCAGTTGGGAAGGCTCAGTGAATTGCAATTTTTTTTTTTCTTTCTTTCTTTTTTATTTTTTTCCCTGCCAGTGGTTATTAAACTCCTCAAGTAATGGCTGCAAGCCCCAGGAGGCTTCCAGGTGAAAATCATTCAAGCTTTTGCCTAGCAGGCCTGATGTGGGGAGAGCCAGCATGTGTGCGAGCTTCAATTCCCAGGGCTCTACAATTTGGCTTAACCTTCTCAGGAACACAGGGGTGTGTGGCAGCAGCTCAGCCATCTGCTTCAGCGGGTGTTCAGCTCTGGTGCACTCTTCTCCACACTCTGATTAATTGCAGCTGTGTACAAATTAGTTTTCTCCAAAAGCTATTTATCGCTCTCAAATTAACCGCGTAGGCAGCAAACCTGAAGCAAGCAAACAAACAGACAAAATAAGAGCAGTAACATAGATGTCCAGCTTGGAGACCTGGCCTCATCTTGGACTTGTGGCAACAGTGCATGAAGAGTGATCTCAGGCTTTCATGATGACTGAGTAGCTGCTGTTCTCTCTTCTATCAGCAGTTAATTAAGGCCCCAGCATGGTGCTGTAAGCACTGGGCTGCAAAAGGTGATGACAGAGACACAGCAGTGGCACCTGTGCTTCTGGAATCTGGGATAAATGGTTCTTTTCTGTAGTGGCAGAAGGCATTACAGGCAGTCCTGCACAGTCAGGTGTGGACAGTTGTGCACGTTCCCTGAGCTAGCTGCAATAGAAAGGCCATCTGGCTGAATTAACACAGGACAATGCTCCCAGATGAAGCCCAGCTGTGAGGCAAGACTTCTTTGAAGAGGCACAGTCACAAGGTAATGTGTCTAATCATCTCTGGGACCAGAGCTGGGTACTGCCAGGTGGTGGTTTAGACTGTGGGATTCTCTGGGGTCCTGTCTCTTTGTGTGTGCGTATGGAATATTTGGTCCAATCCACAAAGGCTCTTACAAGTGTGAGATAACATGGAACTCCACTGAACTGCCTTTCAAAGGAGGTCTAGTCATATTAGGTTGCTCAGGGCCACATCCATCAACTACTGAACACCTCCAAGGGTGGAAGCCATAGCTGATACTGTGGTTGTGGTGTCCATGCACAGTGTAAAATATCTGCTTCATTTTGTGTGGAAAATATTGACTTCATTTGAAAATGTGACTTCATGGTCTGGTGTGATATAAAGGTGTCCTAAGACATATCTTGCAACTGGAAAATATTACTGTGTTTCATTTGAATTTATTATCTTTTAAAAACAAGCAATGTTCTGTGCTTCACTGAATCACAGAATCATAGAATAGTAAGGTTGGAAGGGACCTCAAGGATCATCTAGTTCCAACCCCCGGCCATAGGCAGGGACACCTCCCACTAGTACAGGTTACTCAAGGCCTCCTCCAACATGGCCTTGAACATATCCAGGGAGGTTGGGGAGCCTGTGCCAGTGTCTCACCACCCTCACTGCAAACAACTTCCTCCTAACATCCAGTTTCAATCTCCCCTCTGCCACTTCAAACCCATTGCCCCTCATCTTGTCATTACAAGACCTTGTAAATACTCCCTCCCCAGCCTTCCTGTAGCCCCCTTCAGATACTGGAAGGCTACTCTAAGGTCTCCTGGAAGCCTTCTCTTCTCCAGGCTGCAGAGCCCCAACTCTCTCAGCCTGTCCTCATAGCAGAGCTGCTGCAGCCCTCTGAGCATCTTCATGGCCTCCTCTGGACCTGCTCCAACACTTCCATGCCCTTCCATGTCCTTCCATGTCCCACTGAGAACTTCTGTTAGTGATCTTAAAGTGTTTAACAAGCAAAATGTCATGGCAACAATGTTCTTTGGCCCTAAGATTTAGTTTTCTCCACTTTTAAGAGTGCAGCTGTGGCAAAGAGCCTTGTGCTATGCTCCTGGTCTGACAGCAAATGCAGTGGAAGAGAGAAGCACAAAGCAGCAAGCACATCTGATTCAAAGTTCATTTAGACTTACAGTTTTCTTTCAAAACAAAACAACAACAACAAAAGAAAAAAACCACCACCTTGAAGTATGCTGAGTCTATGCACACCACACAGAGAATACATTTCAATGAATTGTGGTTTTCTCTGAAGTTTGAAACTTAAGAAGAACACTCAGTGTGCTCTCCTATCATTTTTTTTCCCCTACAGAAAACACACACTAGAGATACTTTGATAGTTTCCCATGATTGTTGAGGTTGAATATTCATTCCCTACAAAAGACTGCAGAATTAGCAATACCTTACAATTCTCTGTGCCCTCAAATGGCAACACAAGACTTACTCCTTGTTTCAGGTGAAATAATTACTTAACAGAAGTGACACATTGATTACTAATTCTTCAAGAAGTTATTATGCCTTAACGATTTGAAACAAACAAAGACTCCAAGTCAGTAATGTCATTTGCGCTAGGAGTTGCTCGACTTGATAAATGATTTTGACTCAAATAATTGCTTTGTTAAAGCGAAAATGTGCTGGAAAAGCTTCAGTTTACTTTGCTGGTGCCACGTAAGAAAGAAACCAGTATTAATAATAATTATAAAACTAATAGCCTGCTGAGAATGAACTCCTGCTTGCTTTATTGACTGCCACAGAAGTAACATTTAAAACTTGTGATCGGCTGGAACCGCTCTATAAGCTGGTTGAATCCAGAGGCACAGGAATGAAACTCAGTGGTTTGTCATTATTGTGATTTTTTTTTTTTTCTTTCCCCCTCCCTGTTCCCAGATGCTGGTAAATGGATGAAAATTCCAATAATTGAGAGGTTATGCACACAACGTGGGAGCGTTAATGGACATCCTTGTGAACTTTGCAGCTCCCTAAGCCTCGTGTCTCAGTTGGATTCATTCACACTATCCCATTGCAAGTTTTACCCACTAAGATATGAATGGAGGAGTGACTTGTGCCCACAGCAGAGAGGAAAACAATATGGTGCAGAATCTCATCGTGAGCACCAGTGAGGAAGCATAGGCTGGATGTTTGTGGTTCCCTCTTTTGTACTTAGCCCACAAATTCTGGTCATGCTTCATACTTAGAATCATAGAATCATAGAATGCTAAGGTTGGAAGGGACCTCAAGGATCATCTACTTCCAAACCACTGCCGTAGGCAGGGACACCTCCCACTAGCACAGGTCACTCAAGACCTCCTCCAACCTGGCCTTTTTCAAATTGTTGAAATTGATGATCAGCTTGTAACTATGAAAGCTAAACATTTGATTTCATTGGGTTTTTTTTTTTTTAATCAGATGTAACCTAAGGTACTACCAAGTATCTAAAGTCCTTTTCTACTTGTATCTGCTTTTCAGAACCTGTTCTCTGGGGCCGTTACTTGCAGGCAGAGAAGCAAGGAAGGCCTTTTGAAAAGAGAGTTTGTGTTATTGCAGAAGATGGGAGAAAGAAGGAATCTTTCAGTAGGGCAAACTGATTTATGAATGCAAGTGCTTTCTGGAAATCAGATTCTTCTCACAATTTTGCCCTGATATGGCAAGACACAGTTGTTTGATCAGTCAGGTTGGCTTTTGCCTGAAACAAGATTGAGAGTAAGGCAATTCTCCCCTGTTCCACCAGTAACATTGCAATAAAGATCTCTCCCTTTTTCAATCTGTTCTACCATCCTCTTTCCAGAGGAGGCCACGAAGATGCTCAGAGGGCTGCAGCAGCTCTGCTATGAGAATAGGTTGGGAGAGTTGGAGCTCTGCAGCCTGGAGAAGAGAAGGCTTCCAGGAGACCTTAGAGTATCTGAAGGGGGCCTACAGGAATGCTGGGGAGGGACTATTGACAAGGTCTTGCAATGACAGGACAAGGGGCAGTGGGTTTGAACTGGCAGAGGGGAGATTTAGACTGGATTTAGGAGGAAGTTGTTTGCAGTGAGGGTGGTGAGACACTGGCACAGGTTTCCTAGGTCGGTTGTGACTGCTCCCTCCCTGGGGGTGCCAGGCTGGATGAGACCTTGAGTGACCTGTACTAGTGGGAGGTGTCCCTGCCTATGGCAGGGGGTTGGAACTAGATGAACCTTGAGGTCCCTTCCAACCTTACCATTCTATGATTCTATGATTTTATGATTCCCAAGCAGAGACCACCAGTGGTAGAGTGAGAGACAGGCAGGAAGCTGAACTGCTGCTAGTAATGTCTTCTGCTGCATTAGCATGGTTTTCATGCACATCCTGCCATGTTAATTGAAAGATATTTAATTTGCATGTGGGAATTATCTGTTTGACTCTCTTCCATGAACCTTCTTCATAATTATGCAAATGGTCCAGCACAAGGGAGAAACAAGTCATTTTGCTAACTTCAGAAGCAGTGTGTTCAAAATAAGGAAGATGACAATGACAAAACTCGCTGATGATCATAGAATCATAGAATGGTAAGGTTGGAAGGGACCACAAAGATCATCTAGTTCCAACCCCCTGCCAAAGGCGGGGACACCTCCCACTAGTACAGGCCACTCAAGGCCTCCTCCAACCTGGCCTTCAACACCTCCAGGGAAGTTGTGGAGCACAGAATAATCCAATGTGATCTTTTGATCACGTTGGCTGATTCTGTGCTCCCCAACCTCCCTGGGCAACCTGTGCCAGTGTCTCACCACCCTCACTGCAAAGAACTTCCTCCTAACATCCAGTCTAAATCTCCCCTCTACCATTTAAACCCATTGCCCCTCGTCCTATCATTGCAAGACCTTGTCAAGAGACCCTCCCCAACCTTCCTGGAGGCCCCCTTCAGATACTAGAAGGCTACTCTAAGGTCTCCTGGAAGCCTTCTCTTCTCCAGGCTGCAGAGCCCAAACTTTCTCAGCCTGTCCTCAGAGCAGAGCTGCTGCAGCCCTCTGAGCATCTTCGTGGTCCTCCTCTGGACCCACTCCAACACTTCCATGTCCTTCCTGTGCTGGGGGCTCCAGAACTGCACACAAGACTGTCTGGTTTGAGAAGAGCAGAGCAAAGGGGCACAATCACCTCCCTTGCCCTGCTGCCCACACTGCTCTTGCTGCAGCCCAGCACACAGTTGCTGTCTGGGCTGCACTCATGCTGCAGGCTCATGTTGAGCTTTTCATCACCCCAGACCCCCAGGTCCTTTTCCTCAGGGCTGCTTTCAGCCATTCACCACCCAGCCTGATCTACTAAGCACTTAACAAAGGGTCCAAGAAATGCATGCACAGCTGCTTTAACAGCTGAAGACCTTCATTTAATTTCAGATTTCTCTTAGAAAGCTACTCTGCAATGCTGCAAGGGCATTGAATGTCCATCCATTGCACAACCAAAACCTGATGCCGTGTCTCAATTCTGATCAAGGTTTCTTAACTCACTTTATAGCATCTCCCCAAGGACAGTTGCATGATTTGCTGTCAAGGTGAAATACTTCATATTCTGAAATAAGCCAGTCACTTCAACCAAAGCTGGCTGTCCTCCAGCCTGCTTGGGTGAAATATATTCTGGCTCATGCAGCTGCCTTTGTGACTATTAGAGTTTATCTGACAGTCATGGCCAGGATCTTCTCTTCTAAGAACTACTAATGGTTTGTTGTTTGTTGGATTGGGTTTTTTTTGAGGGGGCATTGTTTAGTTGTTTTTTGGTTGGTTAGTTGGTTTGGGTGTTTGGTTTGGTTTTTTGTTTTGTTTTTTTTGTTGGGTTTTTTTGGGGGTGGGGTGGGGAGGTGTTGTTTTTTTGTTTTGTTTATTTTGGGGAATAGAAACAGAAACAATCACTGATGAGTCTGGGTTTTTTCTGACCAAAAGGAAATGTCTTCCACATATGGTATTTTGTCCACTCTTATCCAAGACTGCTTGGAAGTTTCCACATTGTCAGCCTCATGTAGGGAAGGGGCTATGGTTTGTAATGGTGCACACTTTATTCTTTCCCTTTTTGCAAGAGCAAAAGGCCTTGAGTAACCTGTACTAGTGGGAGGTGTCCCTGCCTATGGCAGGGGGTTGGAACTAGATGATCCTTGAGGTCCCTTCCAACCTTACCATTCTATGATTCTATGATTCTATGAAGAGCAGGCTGCAGTAATGCTCTACATGGCAGCAGTGTGGAGGCATGCTCATAAACTATGTGATGAGATTATATATGACAACTAAGGACATTTGCATATTTACTTTGCCTTTTATTGTGGACAATACTATAGGAAAAACATGAAACAAATGTAATCATCGCTCAGTTTCCAAAGTCTGCTTTCTTTATATTGACAAAAAATATACAACCATCTAGGTTCATCCAACTCCTTTCTTCACTACAATGTGAATGCCTTTCCCTCCAGGCCAAGTTAACTTGCTCATATCACTCAGACTATAGCAGAACATACATTTGTGTTTATCTTGGAGAACCAACTCACCTGGAGTAGTTCTGCAAAAAGTTTTATATGTAATATAGTACAGTGAAGATGCCAAGTCCTGATGGGCCTGGCTTGTTGATGCAGAAGTCATTTTAAGCTCACACCAACAATGAACTATTAGCTGCACTCATTCACCTCAGTATACAGACTCCAGACTGCAGCATGAGGTGCAATGAGTTCATCATTTTCCATCTCTTCCTGCTCACAAATTCCTAAAGACATTCCTCCAAAAAAAAAAAAAATCAGTCTTTTCTTGCTCACTCTTCCAATTCACCCTTTTTACTGTCATTCTATTCTAATTTTTCTAATCTCCTTACTTGCTAGGCAGAAAGAGGGGGAAAAAATCTGCTGAGAAATGGATTTTCCCTTCAGGGTGATGCAGACTTCAAAAGAAAAATCAGGCATTTCAAGAGAGGGGAAAAAAAAAGGTTTAATCATCAAGAGCAATAATTACTTTCTAAATATTAGCATGGCAGATAAGGAGAGCAGAATTGAAATGGAAAGTGGGACTTTCTCAGTTATTCATTATGTTTGATTTGTAAGTCTGGAGTTTCTAAGGCCTTGCTCTGTACTGCATGTCTGTAATAGAGTTATAGCAGATAACGTATCAAAACAGTTATCAGTTCCCATTCTTGTGTTTCTCCAGAGATAAAAGATGGCAGTTGGAGAAGTAACTGCCTTTTTTTCACAGTTTGATCTCTTTACTTCCTTCTCTGCTCAGGCAAGGCACACATTTTTGTTTCCAGCTGTTTTTTAGATGCTCACTTCGGCTTCATCCAAGACTATGTGGGGCTGATCCTTAAACCTCCTTGCGTCTAAGCCACTAGAAATCCTTTCCTTAAAAACTGGGTTTGCCTTATTTTTTCATTTGGTTTTGTAGTCCCTGTACACCAACCTAGTTAGAACTGGTGGGAAACACAGTTTTCTATCTGACAGAGCATAATTACCTGCATTCCTCTGCTGGTGAAAGGTGAGACACTTTAAACCTTCTCATACAGTTATACTTAGGGTTGTACTACAGCAGGATTGTTCTCTGAGTCTTTTATTTAAAAGATTTGTTCTTGCAACGACAGGACAAGGGGCAATGGGTTTAAACTGGCAGAGGGGAGATTTAGACTGGATGTTAGGAGGAAGTTGTTTGCAGTGAGGGTGGTGAGACACTGGCACAGGTTGCCCAGGGAGGTTGTGGCTGCTCCCTCCCTGGAGGTGTTGAAGGCCAGGTTGGAGGAGACCTTGAGTGACCTGTGCTAGTGGGAGGTGTCCCTGCCTATGGCAGGGGGTTGGAACTAGATGATCCTTGAGGTCCCTTCCAACCTTACCATTCTATTATTCTAAGATTCTGAGTTTCCACAGTGTTCTTTCAAAGTGTATCTGCTCATGTTCTGGAATGACTGGTGGGACTTGACACAGGTACAGTGAAGGTTTTGAAGGACAAAGTTGTGAATGGAGAATCAGTTTTAGAAGAGATACAGAATCAGAGAATGGTAAGATTGGAAGGGACCTCAAACATAATCTAGTTCCAACCCTCTGCCATAGCTTCTTGAGCTTGCATAGGAAAAAAGGAGGTATGATAGCTCTCAGAAATTGTACTGTGATTGCAAGGAGGAGACTGGGAATGTATATACTTAAACCAAAGAGCTGTGTAGCCTGAAGTGCTCAGTACCCAACTGGTAATAAGCTATAACTGAAAGTGAGAAGTGCATTTCTGTCCAAACGTGGAGTCTTTTGGGTGAACAGGTCCAGGAGAGTAAGTGTATTGATGGTTTTGCATGATATAAAGCTGAAGTAGCTGAGCACTGGCATCAGAGTTTCCTTCTTGCTTTTCTGTGGTTTGTGCACATGATGTCTCTGCACTTTTTAGTACTGTATTAATGTCCATGTCACGAAGGTCCCAAAGGACTGCAGTCTCACAGCTCTGCTCAACCTCAGTGTGATGAGTTCTCAGCTCTCAGGCAGGATAGCTGTGCAAGAGGCTGCTGCAAAAAAAAAAAGCAGAGATCCTTGTGACAGTGGCAGGCTTATTGATAAATAGACAAGGTAAGACCTTTCATTCATTTGGCTGGTCACATCATATGAGGCCAAAGTGCCCTGCTGACTAGACAAAGAGTAGGCTCTTCCACTTAAAGTGAAATTTCTTTTTCTGAACCAGAGAAGTAATCAGGAGACTTATCCTAAATACAACACTCCAAAAATCCTCTATACTGCCTTCTGGTTGGGTTAAAGTAATAGGCACTTCTATTTTTACTGAATAAGAAACCATTTTATATTCAGGTTTCAATAAGTTCATAGCTCAGATTCTGAAGGCTGGGAAGAGTAGAAGAAAAATCCTGAGCTTTTCAAAGATAACACTCAAGGCAAAATTCTCAATACTAACATTGGCTGTTACAGAAATGCACTAAAAATTGTTGGCTGGGTGTTCTAATATAGCTGGATGTCTTCTTGTCCAGATAGATATCCTTGCTTACTGCTCTGGAGGCTTTCAAAACCCACCTAGATGCATTCCTGTGTGGCCTGCCCTAGGTGATCCTCCTTTGACAGGGGAGTTGAAATCACTGTCTATAGGTCTCTTCCAACCCCTAATATTCTGTGATTCCATGGTATCTGGAAGTGCAATCCTGGAGGAGAATTTTGAAGCAAGTAGGAGCTCATCCAGTGTTCATCTTCACAGATCCTTTGCATCTGGAAAGTAAGTATGCCTTTAGAGCTAGTCAGAACACAGCAAATTTGAGGCTTGGTTAATCACATTGTATGAGGACAAATAATCTCAACCATTAGCTAAAGCTTAGGGAATGCAATTAAAAGGGGAAAAAAATACACATAAAGTAGACAAGCTCCTAAAAAGGAGAAAAGAATGAGGTGTCCTGACAACCATAGGTAAACTCATCGGTTTGATGATGATCAGCTGAGAGAGTTGGGGCTCTGCAGCCTGGAGAAGAGAAGCCTTCCAGGAGACCTTAGAGTAGCCTTCCAGTATCTGAAGGGGGCCTACAGGAAGGCTGGGGAGGGACTATTGACAAGGTCTTGTAATGCCAGGACAAAGGGCAATGGGTTTGAAGTGGCAGAGGGGAGATTGAAAGTGGATGTTAGGAGGAGGTTGTTTGCAGTGAGGGTGGTGAGACACTGGCACAGGTTGCCCAGGGAGGTTGGGGAGCACAGAATCATCCAACGTGATCTTGATCACATTGGGTGATTCTGTGCTCCCCAACCTCCCTGGATATGTTCAAGGCCATGTTGGAGGAGGCCTTGAGTGGCCTGTACAAGTGGGAGGTGTCCCTGCTTATGACAGAGGGTTGGAACTAGATGATCCTTGAGGTCCCTTCCAACCCTACATTCTATGATTCTATGTACTACTCAGCTACAGAGTTTGTGGTTTGAAGTAGAGAGTGAAAAGTGATAGGCAAGTTATTGGACACAGAATGGCCCATTAAACTATTCCTACTCAGACTCAGAAATGAGGCATAGAAAGTAATATCTAATTAAACACTGTATTAGTATGGCTCAGGTTTCAACATCTGGTACTGATTCACCAGTTCAATCACTTTAGTCCTTAAAGGAATCACAATGAGTGGTTTCTGGCCTTAAAACATTTGGGAGTTTTGAGAATTTTGCTTTTACTGGGAAGCCTTCTACTCACTTTAGCCTGAGGAGGTTCACTGCAGGTCAGAAAGAAATGAAGGGGAAGACAGTGGAGCGAAGCAGTATGTCATTTCCTCCCCCTGAGCTGTGTGCAACCAGCAAATTCTCAGCACTGCATGAAGTGCAGATGCAGGAGAACATTTCATGCCACCACCTCCTCGTGTCTAGCCTAGGGCTCTGGATGCTGGAGGGGGTAACCCTACCCCACCACAGCTACTGTATCATTTCTTATGTTTTCATGTGCGGCATCCAGCTGTGCAAACTTTGGTTTGGTTGGATGAGTGTAATGCATTGTACAGTGTTTAAGGACATCCAAGCACCACTCAAAATGGAAGGAAAAACAAGGAAGCTACCCTCTCTGCTGTGCAAAATAGTGAAACAGGCATTATTTTCTACTCAGTCTACCAGTGACATTTTAATTTATGAGCTAAGAATGCACTGATTGCTGGCTGCAAAAATTGATTTGGTGTTCATCTGATTCAAACTGTGTCAGAGTTTGAAAGTAATTATGATAGTGGAGCTGATAGGCTGGCAATTACATTTTTGTTCTCTCTCTTCCTTTTTACTGAAATCCTTCTTGTCAGAAAGCTCTGCAAGCGTAGAAGTATCATCTTGGGCAGTATTATTTTTACCTTCCAGTATCTGAAAGGAGCCTACAGGAAGGCTGAGGAGAGACTATTGACAAGGTCTTGCAATGACAGGGCAAGGGGCAATGGGTTTGAGCTGGCAGAGGGGAGATTTAGACTGGATGTTAGGAGGAAGTTGTTTGCAGTGAGGGTGGTGAGACACTGACACAGGTTGCCCAGGGAGGTTGTGGCTGCTCCCTCCCTGGAGGTGTTGAAGGCCAGGTTGGAGGAGGCCTTGAGTGAGCTGTGCTAGTGGGAGGTGTCCCTGCTTAAGGCAGGGGGTTGGAACTAGATGATCCTTGAGGTCCCTTCCAACCTTACCATTCTATGATTGTATGATTTTGCAGATTATTAAGGTGTGGACTCAGTTAATGCTAAACCTGCACTAACTACTTTCCTAAACTCAGCCTTTGTTAGCCTCTTTAGAAATCTTCCAGGTTAACCAGAGTAAGGGATCTATGTTTAGGAAAACAGTTTTAACATGCCCATACTTCCTCCACACCTTCAGTAATGCTGGCTATAGTTGGTGTTTCCTAAAGCTGTCTGCCTTCTGTCATTCACACTACCCTCTGCTCATGTCATGTTCTGTGCAAGTGAATTGGTTGTGGGAATTGACGAGGCAGGAATTATAAAATCTGTAGTTATTTATTTATTTCCAAAAGCCCCGCCCACAACTCTATACAAATTAGTTAGATTGGGTTCAAATTCATTTGGGAAGATCTTCACAAGGATGCTTATAGGGAATTTAGTAATGCAGGGAAATCTGAAAATTGGAAAGGGTTTGCTACAAAACAACTTTGCCACACTTACACATAAAGTCAACCTGGAGCCCTAGGGCAGGTCTGTGCTGCTCACAGTGGTGGAGTAGGAATTTGGAGCTGGTCCCTTGGCTCCTTTGTGGCACTGTCTGGAACTGCAAATTGTAATCCAGCAGTGGATCAACACAGCACAGGATCCAATGTGAGTGAACCTGCCAGAGCCCAAAGTGCCTGCAGACACTGCTGGCACGGGCACAGAGCGTGGGGCAGCACAGGGCACAGCCAGGCTGCTCGGCAGTGTGCCCGCCAACGGTGGCAGTTTATGGCAGAGGCAGCTCCCTGTGGCAGGCAGGCAGGATGTGGCAGTCTGAAGGTGGGGACTGTGAGCTTTCTTCTCACCCTGCTGCCAGATGCCCCTCAATGTCCAACTCCAGGTCCAACTCAAGGTCCCCCTCAAGGTCTGGCTCAAAATCCAAGTCAAGGTCCCCCTAGATACTGTGTCCATCTGCCGTATATCTGTGCTGGGGTGATTTACTCTTCCCTGTTCAAGCCCACAGCAGTAGGGTAAGGAACTTTGTGCCTACTTCTTTCCACATTCCAAACCCCTGGAACCAGAGGTGTGGGGGAGCAAAACAGTTTTGTGCCCCATTCAAACCACTGATGGGGCAGGGACTTGGGTGTGCCCTGCCACAGCAAGTTAGTGGGTGGGAGGCATAAAGGATGCTGTATGTTCTGCAAGGTGCAGGAGGTGCACGGCTCTCTCACCACAGCAGGTTGCAACCAGGACATTGCTCCCTGAAGGAAATGCTGTAGGTTCTTGTTCCTATGTTCCTGATGCATCCCCAAAATTCAGGAGGAAACCTGCTTTTAACTGTTCAGAAACAGGCACATTAAGCCTGTCTCCTTTTCATGGGGTTAGCCCTTTCTGGACATTACACCCTCCAAGGTGTCCTGTAGGTGTTTTGTTGTCATACGCATACCAAATGGTATCTCCAAAACTGAGGTGCAGATTGTTGTTATCTGAAAACTGATACTTTGATATAATCTTTTTTTCTGAGATGCCTGTTAAAGGATATTTGAGTTTGTTCCAGCATAGAACAAAAGCTAATGCTTTAGCATCATAATTTATCATGAAATGGAGCTACTATTCCTTTGTCTGCTGTACTAAATATGTTGCTTGTTTGCCTGAACAGCAGTTCTTGGAACAGGGTCTCTTTCATCCTGTTGATACTGTAGAATCCAAATTAAACAGGTTCTTGATCTGATTAGGGGCTGTGAATAATATTGCTAGTTTTGAAAGGTAATAGCTGTGGTATCTTCATACACATAGGCTGTATGTGCTGATAATGTGGGATCACTCCCCTGTGTTTGAGTCAAGATGGTATCTTTGCTGGTGTGAAAGAGCCACCCAGCTGTCCTCCTTAGTCTAACAGAAGAAAACCTGGCAGTGAAAAACTAGAATAATGTTGAAAAGTAGGAGAATAAAGCCCATGAGCTTCAGTAATACTGCAGGGAAGGGCAGAACACCCCGGGAGCAGGGAGGCTGTGACAGCTCAGAGCTGCAGTTCGCAACACTGAGTGAGAAATGGAGACTAAAGTCTCCCATTTACTCTCCTATTGAGAGAGCAAATCACCACAGGGGCAGAGGGGAGTGAAGTCTGTGAAAAGCATCTGTCTCCCTTCCAAACGTGCCTTGTCTGTTATCCATTTATTTAATTTGCTCACTCCAGGTGCTTCTCTTTTGCTGAAGTGGATGAGAATTTTTCTTTTCTTTAAATCAGTTGCAAGGCATGGAATTATATAGTTGTGTTTTCATTGACATAGTTGGCTTTCTTATACTGTACAGGAGTTAAAGAAACTATGACTGGAGGACATTATAGGTTATACGCTTTCAGGACAATGAGCTCTCTCCCTTCAGCAGAGATTTGCCTACTGGTATCATTAGTCACATCATGGTCTGACAAGAGGCAATAGTTTCTCTCTCAGGTTTCTGAAGACTGCATTTCACATAGAACCAGATTCCTTGGCTTGCTTGGACTTATTTGTGTGCATTCTCTAACTCAGGCTATGAGATTTGGGGCTCTGCAGCCTGGAGAAGAGAAGGATTCCAGGAGACCTTAGAGTAACGTTCCAGGATCTGAAGGGGGGCTACAGGAAGGCTGGGGAGGGACTGTTGACAAGGTCTTGCGATGACAGGACAAGGGGCAATGGGTTTGAAGTGGCAGAGGGGAGATTGAAACTGGATGTTAGGAGGAAGTTGTTTGCAGTGAGGGTGGTGAGACACTGGCACAGGTTGCCCAGGGAGGTTGTGGAGCACAGAATCACCCAACGTGATCTTGACAACAAAACAAAACCAAAACCCAATCTATGACAGATAAAAAGGTGTAGAAGAGATTAGCAGGATAATTAAGGGTACACAATGGTTTTCACGTGAGGAGAGGTTAAATAGTTTGGAATTCTTCAGGCTTAAAAATGGGTAGCCAAGCAGAGGTTTGTGCAGAGAATTTGTGACTACACAGTGGCTGCTCACTGTTTCTCGTGCACCAAAAACACAGAAGCGAGGTAAAGCAGCAGCAGGTTGAGGTCAAACAAGAGGATGTACTCTCACACAAAATGTGGAACTTGCTGCTATGTAATA
>VWZE01007062.1:22228-32242 GCA_013396675.1 Eubucco bourcierii | reverse complement strand
CTAACTTTGTTTTTTTTTTTTTTTTTTTTTTCATTTTACACAAACACAAAAGATTGATTTGCCTTTACTGCAGTTAATCAAACTCAATAGAGAGCTAAATAAGTAAGCAAGGAAAATGATTTCTTATCCATCACAGAGAGCAAACGTTCTGATTAGGCAGGGGCTGCAGAGAAACCCAGCAGGGATAAGTGTTGACCATGTTTATTGTGCACGGGAGTCTGCCTACCCAGCAGCAGAAGTTTCTTATGTGACAATAGTTTGCAGCTTGGATGACTTGATGTGCCATTTAAGTGAAGTTCAGTGCAAATTTAATGGGATTCTAGGAGGTATTTTCACATTTAGCAGCTCAGGAGGCTGAAGTTCACCTGGCTTCATCAATACTTGATGAACCAGTTACCTTTTTTCTTAGGCTGGTGGGTATATGTTTGAGGTGTATGTATGCATAGGGTGCATACTCTGTATGCATAGGAGTGCATGTATGTACAGGAGTGTTTGTATGCATAGGAGTGCTCAGTTGCCTCTCTGAAGTGCTTCCATGTCATCATACACAGCACAGAGAATAAACAGGAGGAACTACCCAGGAACTATTGTGCCTACCCAGGTGCAGGACCTTACACTTGAAATTCAACAAGGCCAAGTGTAAGGTTGAGCACCCCAGTAGGCACAGTCCCAAGCACAACTCCAGGCTGGGTGGTGAATGGCTGAGAGCAGCCCTGAGGAAAAGGACCTGGGGATGTGGGTTGATGAAAAACTCAACATGAGCCTGCAGTGTGAGTGCAGCCCAGACAGCAACTGAGTGCTGGGCTGCAGCAAGAGCAGTGTGGGCAGCAGGGCAAGGGAGGGGATTGTGCCCCTTTGCTCTGCTCTCCTCAGACCCCACCTGGAGTCCTGTGTGCAGTTCTGGAGCCCTCAGCACAGGAAGGACATGGAAGTGTTGGAGCAGGTACAGAAGAGGCCACCGAGATGCTGAGAGGGCTGCAGCAACTCTGCTGTGAGGACAGGCTGAGAGAGTTGGGGCTCTGCAGCCTGGAGAAGAGAAGGCTTCCAGAAGACCTTAGAGTAGCCTTCCAGGATCTGAAGTGGGCTACAGGAAGTCTGGGGAGGGACTATTGACAAAGTCTTGCAATGCCAGGACAAGGAGTAATGGGTTTGAAGTGACAGAGGGGAGATTGAAACTGGATGTTAGGAGGAAGTTCTTTATAGTGGTAGTGGTGAGACACTGGCACAGGTTGCCCAGGGAGGTTGTGGCTGCTCCTTCCCTGGAGGTGTTCAAGGCCAGGTTGGAGGAGGCCTTGAGTGACCTGTGCTAGTGAGAGGTGTCCCTGCCTATGGCAGGGGGTTGGAACTAGATGATCCTTGAGGTCCCTTCCAACCTTACCATTCTATGATTCTGTTCTATGATTCTAACTAGAGGTGTGGCTGTGACCACAGGGCTGTGATCTCATCACAATGGCAAAGGCATGTTGGGATAGTTCATATGGTTGGGAGTACTGCTATGGATGGCTACAGTTTGTAGGAAAGGCAGACCAACAGGGCAAAGTAATGGAGCTGCTCTGCATGTGAGAGAGCAACTGGAATGGAGTGAGGTCTGACTAGAGGGAATGAGGAACCAATCAGGAGCTTATGGATAAGAACTAAGAGGCAGGCTAATATGTGGGACACATGGATAAGAACTAAGAGGCAGGCTAATATGTAGGGCACTGCTGTGAGTGTTTACTAGGAGCCACTTGATGAGGAAGGGAAGTTGAGAAGCTCTTATAAGGAGAGCTGAAAGCAGTGTCACAGATCCTGGTTCTCACGGGGAGCTTTAACCACCCTTCCACTTGTTGGAAAGGCTACACAGCATGGTACAAAGAGCTCAGGAAGTTTCTGCAGAGCACTAATGGTAACTTTCTTGACACAAGTTATGGAAAAGCCAACAAAGAGAGGTTTGCTGCTGTACTTATGCTAATGAACATGGAGATCTGGTTAGGGATGTGAAGGTTGGGGGGCAGCCTTGGCTGTGGTGACTGTGAGATGGTGGAGTTCAGAATCCCATGTGAAAGAAGCAGGGCAGTAAGTAGGATTACAACCCTGTAGGCCAGAAAAGCTGACTTAACCTCTTCAGAGACTTGCTTGGAGGATTCATATGGGTTAGGACTTCAGGATGTAGGGGCAGGGTCAAGAGAGCTGATTAATATTCAAGCAGCACTTCCTCCAAGCTCAAGGTCAGTGCTTGCCCATGACTAAAAAATCAAGCACAGGAAGCAGGAGTCTTGCATGGATGAGCAAGGAGCTTCTGGAAAAACTCAAAGAGAAGAATGTAGGATAAGGACCTGGACAATTGAGAGGAATACAGGAACACTACCAGAGTATGCAACCATGAAATGATGGAGGTTAAGACCTGCTTGATATTAAATCTGACAAGAGATGTCAAAGACCACAAGAAGGGCTTCTTCAAGTGCGTCATTAGCAAAAGGAGGACTAGGGAACCGTGAACCAGCAATGTGCCCTTGTGGCCAAGAAAGCCAATGGTATTTGTGGGTGCATTAGGAAGAGCGTTGCCAGCAGGTCCAGGCAGGTTATGCTACCCATCTACTCTTAGTGAAGCCACATCTGGAGTATTGTGTCCAGTTCTGGGCTCCCCAGTTCAGGAGAGACAAGGAACTACTGGAGAGAGTCCAATGGAGGGCTACAAATACAATAGTGGACTGGAGCATCTCTCATGAGGAAAAACTGTGAGAGCTGGTGTTCTTTAGCCTGAAGAAGACTGAGAAAAGACTATATCAATGCTTATAAATATCTAAAGGACATGTGTCAACAGGATGGGGCCAGGCTTCCTGAACACCTCCAGGAAGGGAGCAATATTTGTCTGGAAAGAACAGTCTAATGCATTAATGTGAATATTTAGCATAGTTGTTTACCTGATTGGACTCACAGGTCCTTCCAAGCATCACAGAAGTTTTTTGGAGGCACAGTTATTCAGAGTGATTATGTTTATTGTTAATTTATGAGTAATATACCCCAGCACATTAGACTTTAAAGTGCCACAGTTTGGACCATAGAACAGGGTTATTTTCTCCTTGATAAATTTTACTGTCAAGTATGCCAACTGTTTGTGGCCCACATAATAATGAATAACTAAAATCAAGAGAGAAGCAGAGGAGGAGGTAAAGAACTCCCCAGCTGATAAATATGGCAATTACTGTGCACCCCCAAGGGTTAGTTTACCCACTGCTTTCCCTTTGATGCTGGGAGTGGTGTTTGGTACAACCAGGCCACAGAAATAGCCACTGCACCACTATTTGCTGGGCTGGGCTTTTGCCATACATCTTCTCTTATTAAGTCCTCATTAAACGTTTAGTACGAGAGATTGTGAGATCCCAGCATTAGGTACTACAGCAGCAGCAATGCTGCTTTAAAAACAGAAACAGGACTTGCATGGTTTTGCTGCTGAGCATGTAAATACCAGTTAAAGTGTACATGTGGCTCCCTCTTTGCTGCACAGCAACCTGATTGTACAGATTCCTTTCTTTTAACTATGCCTTCTCTTGTTATGTCCTCATTAAACATTTAGTACGAGAGATTGTGAGATCCCAGCATTAGGTACTGCAGCTGCAGCAATGCTGCTTTAAAAATATAAACAGAACTTGCATGGTTTTACTACTGAGCACATAAATAAAAGTACCAGCTAAATTGTATATATGGCTACCTCTTTGCTACACAGCAACCTGATTTTACAGATATCTTTCTTTTAACTGTGTCTTCTCTTGTTAAGTCCTCATTAAACATTTAGTACAAGAGATTGTGAGACCCCAGCATTAGGTGCTACAGCAGCAACAATACTGCTTTAAAAATGACACAGGACTTGCATGGGTTTGCTACTACGCTTGTAAATAGAAATGCCAGTTAAATTGTACATGTGGCTACCTCTTTGCTACACAGCAACCTGATTTTACAGATATCTTTCTTTTAACTGTGTCTTCTCTTGTGAAGTCCTCATTAAACATTTAGCATGAGAGATTGTGAGATCCCAGCATTAGGTACTACAGCTGCAGCAATGCTGCTTTAAAAATAGAAACAGGACTTGCATGGTTTTGCTGCTAAGCTTGTAAATAGAAATCCAGTTAAATTGTATATGTGGCTCCCTCTTTGCTGCACAGCAACCTGATTGTACAGATTGTTCTTTTTAACTATACCTTCTCTTGTGAAGTCCCCATTAAACATTTAGTACGAGAGATTGTGAGATCCCAGCATTAGGTACTGCAGCTGCAGCAATGCTGCTTTAAAAATAGAAACAGGACTTGCATGGTTTTGCTACTAAGCATGTAAATAGAAATACCAATTAAATTGTACATGTGGCTCCCTCTTTGCTGCACAGCAACCTGATTGTACAGATTCCTTTCTTTTAACTATGCCTTCTCTTGTGAAGTCCTCATTAAATACTTAGTATGAGAGGGTGTGAGATCCCAGCATTAGGTACTGCAGCTGCAGCAATGCTGCTTTAGAAACAGAAACAGGACTTGCATGGTTTTACTGCTGAGCATATAAATACCAGCTAAAGTGTACATGAGGCTACCTCTTTGCCACACAGCCACCTGATTGTACAGATTCCTTTCTTTCAAATGGTGTGTTAGTGGGGAATGAAACATGGCATGCAGATTTTGAGGCTTAAGAGGTTGTTGTTAGTGCTACTTTGCTGATACTTCATTGTTTATTTTTCTGTTTTGCTCAGAACGATCAAATCGATAACAGGACAAAATAAAATACAACTCCCTCCCCTCTGAGGAAAAAAAGACAAGCTAAATAAAGATGTCCAGGAGAAAATGCCAGCAAATGACATATTGATTTCCAGCACAGGCACAAAGTGCAAATGAAAAATATTCTTCTGACACAGTTATTAAGTGCAAGCTAGCACGCAAAGAAAACTCATTTACTTTTACTAGAGGCTGAGTCTTCAAAGGGCAGCTGATTCATCTCAGATCATTTGAGTCTTTAACTTTCTGAAACAGGCTTCCCTTTACTAAATGTAAAGGATTTACCTGTACTTAGGCTTTGCTTGGAGAACTTCAGAGCACAGAATCATAGAATTGCAAGATTGGAAGGGACCTCAAAGATCATCTAGTTCCAACCCCCTGCCATAGGCAGGGACACCTCCCATGTTTGCTGAAATTCTGATTGTATGCCAAGTAAGCAGAGAAACTGGGTTTTCTTTTCTTCCCATTTTGTAGCAGTATAAACAGAAGCATGAGGGAAAGAGGCAATTTTCCTGACATCAGACTGTGATTTATGACAATATCAAGAATACCAAATCAAGTAACGCCAGACTTGGATTTAATGTCCTCAGCAATTTGGTCAGGAGAATTTAAGTAGTTACTTCTCCCCAGTGGTCTGGCCTGCCCATCTGCTGGTGAAGCATGTAACATGTTGTTCTTCACAAAGTATAGCTCATAGCACATAGAATCATAGAATGGGAAGGGACCTCAAGGATCATCTAGTTCCAACCCCCTGCCATAGGCAGGGACACCTCCCACTAGTATAGGTCACTCAAGGCCTCCTCCAGCCTGGCCTTGAACACCTCCAGGGAGGTTGTGGAGCACAAAATCACCCAATGTGATCTTTGATCATGTTGGGTGCTTCTGTGCTCCACAACCTCCCTGGGAAACCTGTGCCAGGGTCTCACCACCCTCACCGCAAACAACTTCCTCCTAACATCCACTTTCAGTCTTCCCTCTGCCAGTTCAAACCCATTGCCCCTTGTCCTCTCATTACAAGACCTTGTCAATAGTCCCTCCCCAGCCTTCCTGGAGGACCCCTTCAGATCCTGGAAGGCTACTTTAAGGTCTCCTGGAAGCCTTCTCTTCTCCAGGCTGCAGAGCCCCAACTCTCTCAACCTGTCCTTATAGCAGAGCTGCTGCAGCCCTCTGAGCATCTTCGTGGCCTCCTCTGGACCCACTCATATTAATACAACTATTTCTGTGGCAGTTTGAGTTAATACATCAGACTGTGTGCATAAGGAGCCAGAGTTCCCACCAACAGAATACTACATTCTGGCAACTAGCAGACTTTTTCCTATATAGCTCAGAGAATTTTTATTCAGTTATTTTTGCTTCCTGCATCCTGCTTTAAGCAGATGCTTAAAGAAGAGGAGTACATTGAAACCTACTCTGCCCAGTGCATTTGGCTGATTTGCAGTTCTTCTGAGGAAGATCACTGCACATGGCAGACCACTCTGAAACTGGTTTTCAGAACATTTCCTCAAAGACATGCCTTTCATTTGAAGACTTTGGGCCAAGCATTGGGAAACAACACTCTGTTGATTGATGTGATTTTCAGAAAGTCCTATTCCATTTCAGGGGGCTTCCCATTTCAGTAGCTTTCGCTGATTTCAGGGTGGGAATTGTAGTTTCAGCTGTAATGGTTGATTTTTAGGATTAAGCTTTTCAGTTAATTTAGTTGACAATGAGTGCATCTAGTGTAACTTTCTCACAGAGCTTTCATCTGCTTTACCACCACCTGCATAACCACTGTTATACTTGAAACAAGGTTAGTGACTTCTGTTTTGAAGTGACAGGTTTGCTTCACTTATATATAAGGGAAAGGAGAACAATCTGTATCAGGTGATGAAAAGGGCACTCAGTATGAAAATTCTTCCTGTGGTTATGCCATGAGACACAACCCTCACATAATTACTTCAATGTATAGATACACAACTTTGATCTTCAGGGTACTTCTCTGGAAACAAGCAAATGCTTGTGGAAAGGAGCAACAGGTTAATGAGGAGCAGAAAATGTCCTCTCATGCCATATAATTTTTATATTTAAGCCAATAAATTAGTGAATTCTGTTTCAAGTGACAGGTTTGTTTCAGTAAGAAATATATAGAAATATATATTAGGGAAAGGAGAACAATCTGTATCAGGTGATGAAAAGGGCACTCAGTATGAAAATTCTTCCTGTGGTTATGCCATGAGACACAACCCTCACATAATTACTTCAATGTATAGATACACAACTTTGATCTTCAGGGTACTTCTCTGGAAACAAGCAAATGCTTGTGGAAAGGAGCAACAGGTTGAGAAGGAGCAGAAAATGTCCTCTCATGTCAAAGCTATAACTTTTGTGTTTAAGCCAGTAAATTATACTTTAAAGCCCAACTCAAAACTCTTGCAAATCTTGAGGGTCACACTGAATAGTTTGGAAAAGATTTGCCAGCTTATCCTTTACTAGATCAAGATGAAAGGAACACTGTTCTAGTGGGAAAGGAAAGAAATGGAAAGACAAGTGATGCTGTGTGCCTATGCAATCAATAAACAACCAATCTACAATCCTGGAAAATGCAATTTATTTATTTAACTCCTAAATAATATGTAATTTCTTCAGGCCAAGAAATAAATTGAAAGGATTTGGAAGGATTTGCTTATCAGCAGAACACCATGTAGCATTACATTCCTTCTCCTTTTGGGAAGGTGCATTGAAGTTGAGTTAAGCTGCTGTAGTTCAATATTCCTCTTTCCCCTGTCAGGGTGCCTTGAACAACAGATGGGTTAATCCTTCCCACTTGCCTTTCTTCCCTCTTTACCTTCCCTTCTCTTTCTCTCTCTTTACCCTCCCTTCTCTTTCTCTCTCTTTACCTTCCCTTCTCTTTCTCTCTCTTTACCTTCCCTTCTCTTTCTCTCTCTTTGCCTTCCCTTCTCTTTCTCTCTCTTTGCCTTCCCTTCTCTTTCTCTCTCTTTACCCTCCCTTCTCTTTCTCTCTCTTTACCCTCCCTTCTCTTTCTCTCTCTTTGCCCTCCCTTCTCTTTCTCTCTGCTCACAACCCTTCAGAACATCATCACCCTTCCCCCTGCCAGCAGGTGGAAATGAAAGGCAGAAACTTGCTTTTTTTCTTGGTTGTCTTTGCACTTAGGGGTGGAGCAAAGTCATAGAATCATAGAATCATAGAATGGTAAGGTTGGAAGGGACCTCAAAGATCATCTAGTTCCAACCCCCTGCCATAGGCAGGGACACCTCCCACTAGTACAGGTTACTCAAGGCCTCATCCAATCTGGCCTTGAACACATCCAGGGAGGGAGCATCCACAACCTCCCTGGGCAACCTGTGCCAGTGCCTCACCACCCTTACTGTAAAGAACTTCCTCCTAACATCCAGTCTAAATCTCCCCTCTGCCAGTTCAAACCCATTACCCCTTGTCCTGTGATTACAAGACCTTGTAAATAATCCCTCCCCAGCCTTCCTGTAGGCCCCCTTCAGATATTGAAAGGCTACTCTAAGGTCTCCTCAAAGCCTAGTTTCAACTCTGTATATTTTAGGTGTAAAAGGCAAACGCACTGCTCAGGTTAATGCAACTGTTTCTTTGCCCTTGGGGTGGTATTTGGCATTTTGGGGTGGTTATATTTCATAAAGGATTGTAAATAGTCATTCCTTGGTGGCAGAGGGATTTACACTTAACCTCACAACAAAGTGTTAAGTGTTCCTTTCGGAGTTAACAGTGTTGAGTTGGAAACAATGTGCACAGCATGCGGGAGGATTTCAAGCAAAAGGCAAGCAGGGAATTGAATCCTGCTTCACCAAGTGAAACAACTACTGCCTGCGTGCTTCTGGAGGAATTTATCTGGGGGTCTGAATTTATGAGTCCTTGTCTTTTCTCTACCTCTGGAAGTGAGGACTCCATCATTCTTGGGTGCATTATTTATAATTTCATAAAGCTGTTCTGTGACAGGACTTATTTTACCCGGCGTGCTTAATCTTTCTCAAACAACGGCTTGCCCAAAGAGCAAAGTGTCAAAAAAGCTTCGCCGTTCAGAAAAGGAAGATTCAGCACCTGCCATTTTGTGCAGAACAAAGGAGCAAAGGTTGTGGAGCTGACACATGAATTAGAGCTTTGGGCTCACTTGGAGGATTGGACAGGAGTGGAATCATCTCGAGCAGGTTTTGCCGTGGCATCCCAACTTTCTTTGTGCTTTACGTCCCCCCGCCAGTACACGCAGTGTAATGAACAAAGATGCAGAACCATCACCATGGTGAGATTGAAGAGACCCTTAAAGTGAATAATTAGGAGGAGGTGATTACAGAACTAATAATTCATAGAAAGGAATGGGGAGCCAATTCAGTGAAATTGAAAGAATTTGAAGGTAAATGTGCCCATAAATCCTGCAGGGTGGACTTAGAGTTTAGCACTTTCTCCTGTCCTGCCTTTTATTCCAAAGCAATTTCATTAAACGCTAGAGAGAGGGAGAGAGGAAAAAAAAATAATAATATAAATGCCATAAAAAATCTTTCAGGGGAAGGAATAAAAAGGGTTCCTGCCAGAGAGAGGTTTTATTGAAAGTTATTATAATACCTATCTTTAGTTTTATGGCCTTTAATACAGGACCAAGTAATTTCCAAGCTGGTATTCTTTAAAAATGAAATACATATTTTAAAACAGTATAGTATGAATTATTATTTTTAATATAGAATTTAGCTAATGTATGGAGTAGAATATTTTCTCTCTCGTGTTCTTTCCAAAGAAAAACACAAACATCCTTTCCATCATAGCATGCAGAGAAGTCTTATTACTATCATGTTGCCTGTACATAGGGATGTTTAGCATTTGCCATCTCTATATCACTGGGCAGACACTGAAGAATTAATCTGTTTACCTTTCCTGGGGCAGATGGGAGTGAGTCTAACCAGCACCATTGCAAAAACAGGGAAAGGCAACCAGAAATGGAGTAGCTGGCCTGGCTTACTGCCTAGGAGCGTGCTGGGGTGAGTCTAATCAGCGGTGTCCCCCAGGGATCCATGCCGGGCCCCATCCTCTTTAACATCTTCAGTGATGATCTGGACAAGGGCATCGAGTCAGTCACCAGCAAATTTGCAGCTGACACCAAGCTGGGGGCTGATGTTGCTGGGTTGGAGGGCAGAAGGGCTCTGCAGCGGGACGTCAACCGCCAGGGCAGATGGGCAGAGTCCAAGGGGATGGCATTCAGTAAATCCAAGTGCCAGGTGCTGCACTTTGGCCACAACAACCCCATGCAGAGCTATAGGCTGGG
>VWZE01007062.1:0-16747 GCA_013396675.1 Eubucco bourcierii | reverse complement strand
ATAGATAAAATGAAATAAAATTAGGTAAAATAAATAAGGTAAAAAAAAAGAAAAATAGATAAAATATAATAAAATTAGATAAAATAGAACACATTAAAATAAGATGTGATAAAATAAATAAGGTAAAATAAAAGAAAATAAAATATGATAAAATAAAATAGTTAAAAATAGATAAAATAAAATTAGATAAGATAAAATAGAATAAAATAAAATAAGATGAGATAAAATAAATAAATAAGGTAAACCAAGATAAGATAAAATCAAATAAAATAAGATAAAATAAAGTAGATAAAATAAAATAAGATAAAATAAGAAGATAAAATAGATAAAATAAAATAGAATAAAATGATATTAAATAAATGAAATAAGGTAAAATAAAATAAAGTAAAATAAAATAAAAAAGATAAGGTAAAATGAAATAGGTCAACTGAAATAATATAAAATAAAATAAAATAATGTGAAATTAACTAAGGTAAAATAAAATAAGATAAAAAATAAAATAAGATAAAATAAAAAAAAGGTAAAGTGAAATAAAATAAAATAGAGTAAAACTTTTTTTAAATTAAAACAAAATAAATAAAAAGAAAGAACTTGAATGCTCCAGTGAATATTACCAGCTCAAAATCCAAAGACTGCGCTGAAGCCTTTAAGAGGCACAGTCACAGACTGGTTTAAACCTCTCAGAACCAGACTTTGCAGGCTGTCATCCCAGTGACAGCCACATCCCTGTTCACTTGGGAAGAAGGCAGGTGAGGTTGCACGTTGAGCATACCTCACACATGCAGCAGTTCTTCACCATGCAACTAATGTTTTGCATGGATATTTAGATTTACAGCCCAAGAGGTGGGTTAGAAGAGCAGAAAATGCTTCTCTCTCAGAGTGATGCATCTAGCAATGAAGCAAAGAGTACTACTAGCACCTGGGTGATACATGTTAGGTATCTTGTGTGCTCTTTGCAGAAAGTGTGTGCAGCCTGAACATGCCTCATATGTTAAGTATCTCAGTTAAGTGCCTTCTGGCTAGCCCTGTGTGGTATTGGTATCTATCAAGGAGCCCAGCACGTTTCAATGCAACACATCTGCTTTGGCTCTCAGAAGATGATCAGAGGGCTGCAGCAGCTCTGCTCTGAGGACAACCTAGAAGAGTTGGAGCTCTGCAGCCTGGAGAAGAGAAGGTTTCCAGGAGACCTTAGAGTAACCTTCCAGGATCTGAAGGGAGCCTACAGGAAGGCTGGGAAGGGACTATTGACAAGGTCTTGCAATGACAGGACAAGGGGCAATGGGTTTGAAGTGGCAGAGGGAAGGTTTAGACTGGATGTGAGGAGGAAGTTGATTGCAGTGAGGGTGGTGAGACACTGGCACAGGTTGTCCAGGGAGGTTGTGGCTGCTTCCTCCCTGGAGGTGTTCAAGGGCAGGTTGGAGGATACCTTGAGTGCCCTGTACTAGTGGGAGGTGTCCCTGCCTATGGCAGGGGGTTGGAGCTAGATGATCCTTGAGGTCCCTTCCAACCTTACCATTCTATGATTCTATAGGATGTTTTGCCAGCCAAGGGGGCGTTGAAGCCCACTGTACAATGCCTGCTAACCTCACCAACCCAACAGGCACACCTTGCCTGTGCACACCTGCAGTACTCAACATCACAGGGTAAACACTATTCCTGTGGCAGGAGACTCCAGCTACACGGAGGCCACATTCACACAGACATATCTAGAGTGCTTGATACCAGTTAAATATTTTGAAAACTATGATTCTGCAACATACCTTTTTTTTTTTTCTAGGATACTTAGCTGCCTCTGTAGCAGCCTCTTGACTTGCAAGTATCTTACATCTTTTTTTTAATCTGCTCTTTTTCCTTCCTTCCTTTCCTTCGCATGCCAGACAACAGATGACATCGTTTCATCAGCTGAATGTTCCAGTGATGATGAAGATTTCATAGACTGTGAGCCCAGTACAGGTAAGTCAGGTCAGTCTTATTTTGCTTGTTTTTTGATTTTGTTTGCAAAAAACAATGCATACATATATTTATATGTGTGAATGTATACATATACAATTATATATGTATATATATATATATGTGTGTGTATATGTGTATATATATATACACTTATGTATATAGTGTATATACATAATGTAGAAAATATATATAAAATAAAAAATAATATGCAGCCAAGCATCAGATCCCATGGACTTGGCAACAGCAAAACATAGTTAAGTGAAGTTGTCTGCGTGGAAAGACCAAATTCCCTGAAAGTGATCACAGGTAGTTCACATCTTCGTAGCAGTTCCTTCTCTGACCCAGTGGGAAAGCAAAAATAGGAAGATTTATGAAGTGGTGAGGGTGAATTTTTGATAAACAAATGGAAAAGAAGGAAAGGAAAAAAAAAGGGAATCAATAATGGGTTATTAGCATTGTTTAATCTTTGTTACAACTGTAAAATAACACCTTTGTCCATGGGATTTTTAATACAGTTAACAAGGTAATGTCTTCATACTAATTTTGTTTCCTGTGAGCCCGAAGAAATTGGAGAGCACCAAAACATAGTTCTGACGTAACAAAATTAGTAGTAATGCTTGCCTTGTTATCTGTAGTGATGCTTCAAAATGTATCCACTACAGAGTCAGAAGGACAGGCCGAGTGGAACTGACTCAACTTCTCCCTTTCAGATACATTTTGATAAATCGATGGCTTTTCTTTATGGTGAGATATATATATGATGTGATATCCAGCAGGCAACTGCAGTCTATTTAAATTTATTTTTTTTTTACAGGCTTTTTCAAGTTGTCTCTTTTTTTTTTTTTTTTTTTTTTTTTTTCTTTTTTTTTTTTTTTTGAGGCTTACCATGAGTTAAACGTTTTGGTTTTCTTTTTATATAATAGAGAACAGACATCATCGAATTTCTGTGTACATTTAAAAGGAAAAAGAGGCAGTTTGGTTTAAATTTTTATTTTTTTTTTTGTCCTTATAAGTGAAACATAAAAATAGTTCAGAGAGTTTTTTGTTTTGCTTTGTTTTGTTTATTTTTGTTTTGTTTTGTTTTTTGGGGGTTTTTTTGTTGTAAGTTTTTTTGTTTGGTTTGGTTTGGGGTTTGGTTTGGGGTTTTTTTTGAGGGAGAGGAAGGGAATGTTTATTCTTTTTTTGTTTTTTTTTATAACCAATCCCAAGAAAGCATTATAAATTCCCTGATTCTGGTTTTCTGGAGCCATTTGATTAATGCAACAATACCATTCTAAGATTAGTGCTTTCATCTTTCTTTTCAATTTGTCATGTTGGGTAGAACTTGGCTCTGCAGAAACCTTAAATTGGCATTGCCTTGTAGCTGGGAACTTCCACCTATTACTCTTGACTTCCCTGTGATGGCAGGGAAGGCAGTGACACAACAACTGATGCTTACAAATAGCTCAGCCTACTCTCAGCTTATTTTTCACAGAGGTCAATAAGTTTTTCAACTTCCCACCTGGCAGAAAAGCAGTCTAAATCATAATAGATTGTGAAGCATAACTAAACTGAATGCTAGGATTTAAAATAAAGGTAGTACTAAAATACCAGCATGGTGATTTTCACAAAAGTGAGGCGTGAGATTAATAGGACCATGCTAAAAGGGCTGATGTACCACAACTGATAGGCAAGTGAACAGATGGGAATCATTTATAGAATCATAGAATGGTAAGGTTGGAAGGGACCTCAAGGATCATCCAGTTCCAACCCCCTGCCATAGGCAGGGACACCTCCCACTAGTACAGCTCACTCAAGGCCTCCTCCGACCTGACCTTGAACACCTCCAGGGAGGTCGTGGAGCACAGAATAAGGATTCTGTGTTCCACAACCTCCCTGGGCAACCTGTGCCAGTGTCTCACCACCCTCACTGCAAACAACTTCCTCCTAACGTCCAATTTCAGTCTCCTCTCTGCCAGTTCAAACCCATTGTCCCTTTTCCTGTCATTACAAGACCTTGTCAATAGTCCCTCCCCAGCCTTCCTGTAGGCCCCCTTCAGATATTGGAAGGCTACTCTAAGGTCTCCTGGAAGCCTTCTCTTTTCCAGGCTGCAAAGCCCCAAATCTCATAGCCTCCCATATGATCCTTGCTGATGGAATTTACACTTCCAGATTTTGATGTTTCCTGCTTTTGGTGGAACTGCTGTACCAAGTCACACCAAGGAGATTTATTGAGGTCATTTTTGCCTTCAAAAGTGTAAACTTGTCCCATAGGAAGCAGGAATAACAGATTTATTGTGCTCATTTAAGTTCCTTTGTCTTCTTGTCTCCATTCCCACTTCTTCCAAGGAAGGCAGAACAGTGTCTGCAATACAGCTCATATCAAAGCACTCACTCAACCCATCCTGCTCTGGAGCACTAAAGCAATGTGAGCCGATGGTGCTGGCTTGGCTGAGCAGATAGGTTTTCCTTTACACTTCACCAGCCAAGTCAGGATTCTGGCCAGGAGACAAGATCTAGTATTTAAATCTATTCAGCAGAGACAGAAAAGATCCAAGTTTTCTAGTGTATGGGTTTGGAGGTTTTTTAAAATGTAATTTATTTTTTTTTTAAATTTGGTTCATTTGAACTGACTTCATCCTATTCTGTTGACAAGTCAGGGTATTTTATGCTGCCTTCTAACTTGCCTGATCCTCTTTGCAGCAAACTGAAAATTAAATAGACTACCCTCACACAGACTCTTTTTTGTTGTTCTGATAATGTGTAGCTTTTATAGCTCTTGAGTATCTGCCAAACAGCAGGACTTGGCCTTCCATCACCCTCAGCGCCATGGTCCAGTAATACAAAGGTTGTTGAACTCACTGCTGCAGCTGTAAGATATGATGTACATGACTATGAACCTGCTGTGCAATGACCAAGACAAGGGCAGCAAAAAAAAACGTTGCCTAGCAAATCAAAAGCTTTCAGATTTCATATGGGTCAGAACCAAATCCCAAGATGTAAATTTATTGCTTTGGTCTTGGTCCTGGATCAGAGACAGTACCCTACACAGTCCTTTTGAAGACTTTGGGTTTGGTGTACTCAAAGATAGTTCAAAAGATAGAAAATCATATCTTCTTTGTGGCTAAATATCTTATGAGAACCCTTTGCAAGGCCTTACTGTCACTTAACTCTGATTGTTGCATCCAGCATCTGAACTTCAGTAAGCAAATGATCTGCATCCAGACACTTGCATGTCTTTAAAAGAGGATGGTGTAAAGGCAATTTGCCCACTGTGCTTGCATCAGGATTTTTCTAGATAGTTGGAAAAGTTCCTGGTAGCATGGTAGCTATCCCCTCTTCCAAATGTGATTCCTGTTGGAATTTCTATAGATCCTCTTGTTTAGAAACCAGGAGCTGTTACAGGACCTGTCCTGACTAATGCAGCCTATAGGCATCCCCTCTAGACACATATGTACCCATGAGGAATCATACTAAAAAACGATGGCAGTGAGAGCTATGAATCTTAAACACATTTTTATTTTACATGATGAAGAACATGTTTACATGATGAAGAACATTGGAACAGGTTGCCCAGGGAGGTTGTGGCTGCTCCCTCCCTGGAGGTGTTCAAGGCCAGGTTGGAGGAGGCCTTGAGTGAGCTGTACTAGTGGGAGGTGTCCCTGCCTATGGCAGGGGGTTGGAACTAGATGATCCTTGAGGTCCCTTCCAACCTTACCATTCTATGGTTCTAAGAAACCATTGCAGGTCCAGCAAGAGAAAATACTTCCTATTTGTCTTATCTCAGACACATAGCCCAGAAGCATTTATTTCTTCAGCTCTTCCAGAATGGCTCACTTTAAATGATGCAGAGGGCGTAAAACTGTTCATCTGCCTCGATGAATGTTTACTTATAATTAAGAGCAGTCCCTCTCTTGTCTTTATAGAAATTTTACTTATCATAGAATGGTAACAGTAAGACACATTCACAAGTTAGCCTGAAGCCTGTAATGCAGCTTCTTGAAATGGTCAGTTAGGTGTAATCCTAGCTACCTGGCTTGACACAGCTCATGTGTCTTCCTTGGTGCAGTTAGAAGCTTTTCTTCCCATTGGCTCAACTATTTCCTAGGTGATTTATTTTTTTTTTCCAGAGAAATTTATTCAGTGTTTCCCCAAAGGCTTCATATATTACAAGGTTGGCATTGTCTAAACAAACTGTGAAGCCACGAGGGACTGGAGAAAGCAATAGAAATGCCAAAATCTACAGTTCTTTGCACTGGTGGTTAGTGGTTTGTGGCATATGCTCATACACAGGAGACACATCCTACAGGTATGGTGTCATAGAATCATAGAATCATAGAATGGTAAGGTTGGAAGGGACCTCAAGGATCACCTAGTTCCAACCCCCTGCCATAGGCAGGGACACCTCTGTGTCTGTTATCTATAATTCACTGGCCTGTGTACATCCACTTCAGGCTTCTGATTTATGGGCTAGGACAATCAAGCTAGAGAATTAAGTACCTATAGGCTACCTCAGTCAGAGATTTATCTGCAGCAAACAAATAGAATCTCTCTTGCAAGACTCCACAATCTGCCAGCCAGTGTAAAAAAACAGTGAACTGGGAGTGAGGAAACCATAGAATGGTAAGGTTGGAAGGGACCTCAAGGATCATCTAGTTCCAACTCCCTGCCATAGGCAGGGACACCTCCCACTAGCACAGGTCACTCAAGGCCTCCTCCAACCTGGCCTTGAACACCTCCAGGGAGGGAGCAGCCACAACCTCCCTGGGCAACCTGTGCCAGTGTCTCACCACTCTCATCGCAAACAACTTCCTCCTAACATCCAGTCTAAATCTTCCCTCTGCCAGTTTAAACCCATTCCCCTTGTCCTGTCATTGCAAGACCTTGTCAATAGTCCCTCCCCAACCTTCCTGGAGACCCTCTTCAGATCCTGGAAGGCTGCTCTAAGGTCTCCTGGAAGCCTTCTCTTCTCCAGGTTGAAACCATGACTGAAGAAACCAAGAGAAATGCTGATTTGGTTCTCATTCTTCATAAACTGCATCAACCTTTTTGAAGCATCCAGGGAATTGCTCTCCTTGGGGAAACATCTCCCAGAAATACAGTATGCAGTTACCTCCAGTTTCTCCCTCTTTCTAGCTGGAGTTCTGCTCCATTTCTCACACTGTGAAGGAGAAATTGCCTTTTAAAGTTGGGGACATGCCTCAGAGTACACAGCAAAGTAGGCTTCCCATCTCACAGCCTGAACACCATATGGACCCGAAGGAGGCAGATTCATCTGCGCAACTTCCCAGGGTGTTACAGCATCATTTGTGTGATGGAATTTCCTAGCTACAGCCTTGCAGACAAACCAAAAATCAAACAAAGAAGTTTTACAAATCAGTCATGCAGAGGACTTGCAGGAATTTTGGTGGGTTGGGGTTTGGTTTTGTTTTCATCTCAGGAATTTATACTGGGGTTAATTTGCAGCATATGGGTCTTTTTTTTTTTTTTTTTTTTTTTTTCCCTCCTATGTAAGCTCCAAAGGTCCCCACCCATAAGGATATTTTAACCATATATGCACTATATATATCCAGCGTGCATATATATATTTGTATGTGCATATGCAAAAGTAATTAATGACCAATATCAGAAGTAACCCCTATCATCCAATCACATGTTTACACAGAAATTCATGCCTTCATCTAACCCTGCCATTTGCTGGCTTGGACAGATGCATGATATTTTTATTTCTTGATGAACAAAGCATGTTAATTTCTTTTCTTTTTGGTTTGTTTTGTTAGAGATTTTTTTGGGGGGGGTTGTTTTGGTTTGGTTTTTTTCCTTCCTTTTGTTTATTTTTAATTGATAGTTTCATCTACCAATTAGCCTTGGAGTAGAGTGGGGCAGGAGGAATTAAAGAAATTATACAGGTATATCCATCAATATATGCACACCTACACTGTGTATATATGGATAGATATATGCATTGTATATATTTGAAGAACATTTTCTGTCCTTTCACCTCATCTTGTGCCGCATGAATTTTTGGTGATTGATATTTTAGTTCATTTTATATTTCTTTCCCTTTTTTTTTTCTATTTTTTGTTTATTTTTTTTTTAATTATTATTATTTTTTTAATCATTGCTCTACTTTTCAATTTATATTTTTGGAGTTCTTCCAACAAAATAATGGTTTACTCATCTCAAAAAAGAGATATAGATCTGCAAACCACTAAAGGCAACAAAATCTTTTCTTGCCATCCTCAAGAAATTTGTATTTCCAGACATCCCAAGAAAGTTGTGTACAAAAGAATGAAGATTCTTACATCTCCTCCTTTTAATTTTCTCTTCTCCTTACCCTTTTTTTAAACCTCTGCGAAGTCTCTATCCTGTCTTTTCCCTTGTCCCCTTTTCTTTTTGTTTTTTTTCCAAATTGAGTTCATAGAACCATAGAACGGTAAGGTTGGAAGGGACCTCAAAGATCATCTAGTTCCAACCCCCTGCCATAGGCAGGGACACTTCCCACTAGTACAGGTTACTCAAGACCTCCTCTAACCTGGCCTTGAACACTTCCAGGGAGGGAGCAGCCACAACCTCCCTGGGCAACCTGTGCCAGTGTCTCACCACCCTCACTGCAAACAACTTCCTTCTAACACCCAGTTTCAGTCTCCCCTCTACCAGTTTAAACCCATTGCCCCTTGTCCTGGCATTGCAAGACCTTGTCAATAGTCCTCCCCCAGCCTTCCTGTAGCCCCCTTCAGATACTGGAAGGTTACTCTAAGGTCTCCTGGAAGCCTTCTCTTCTCCAGGCTGCAGAACCCCAACTCTCTCAGCCTGTCCTCAGAGCAGAGCTGTTGCAACCCTCTGAGCATCTTCGTGGCACAAACACTCAGAAGGAAAAACAGTCTCCCTTTTACCCCTGCACTTCCCAGGAAAAAAAAATTCTTCCAGCAAAACAAAACAAAAAAAAAACCAAACCCCTACAAATCACAGATGGCATAAAAAGAATTTTATTGCAATGCAGAATATCTGTCATACCTTTTATTTCTGAGTCAGTGCAAGATCATTTTTCCAGCATGCTGTAGTTTAGCTGATCTGACTAACCATGGCCTTCATTAACCGGTGCATGGGCTGAGATGATGCCATCCTGTGTTTCATCAGAGCTACGCGTTCAGGCTTACCAAGCAAGTCCATAGTCTATGGTTTGGGGAGATACAATTTCAGTTTTAATTTTGAGTTGTATTATAATTTCTTCTTCTTTTTTTTTTTCTTTTTTTTTTTTTTTTTTTTTGGAAGAGTTATTGCCAACAGCCCCAGCTGCTTCTTGCAGCCTGAGTGCTGCGTGTCTGCTTTATTTTATGGGTCTTTTTGCTCTTCTTTTATTTCTCAGTAGCAATTTTTACGTCTCCGTCTGTGTCCATCTGTTTTGTCAGTGTCTCTTGGAGTCTATTGGTCCAGTGTCGTTATGTGATTCTGTTCTCTGTTTGTAAACTGGTGTTCAGCTCCCTGCTGCTCTGTCATCCCTCTTCCCCTTCCCCTCCTTTCCTTCCCACCCACCCAAGAGGAGCCCACAAAGAGGCATAAAGCTTTGAATGATGTTCTGAGTGTCACCTTGAGACTTTGGGCTGGAAATTGCAAGATGTTCACACAGTTTCTAAAGGACAACATGGTTTGCAGCTGGAAAGTGTGATGGTCTGGGAGTTCCCTGCCCCCCTACACTTTGTAAAAGCACCCAGACCAGACTCAGCTGAGTGGAATTTAAGGACCGAAGCTCTATTTACAGCTTAGCACAATAGACAAGCAGAGATATACACAATAGACAGGAATAGTTACAGACATATACAAGTTAAAGGTAATACAGAAATATACAAGTTAAAGGTAATACAGAAATATACAAGTTAAAGGTACTACAGAAATATACAAGTTAAAGGTAATGCAGAAATATACAAGTTAAAGGTACTGCAGAAATATACAAGTTAAGGGTAATACAGAAATATACAAGTTAAAGGTACTACAGAAATATACAAGTTAAAGGTAATGCAGAAATATACAAGTTAAAGGTAATGCAGAAGTATACAAGTTAAAGGTAATACAGAAATATACAAGTTAAAGGTAATGCAGAAATATACAAGTTAAAGGTAATACAGAAATATACAAGTTAAAGGTAATGCAGAAGTATACAAGTTCAAGGTAATGCAGAAGTATACAAGTTAAAGGTAATACAAAAATATACAAGTTAATGGTGATACAGAAATATCCAAGTTAAAGGTACTGCAGAAATATACAAGTTAAAGGTAATGCAGAAATATACAAGTTAAAGGTAATGCAGAAATCTACAAGTTAATGGTAATACAGAAACACAATCCCCCTCCCAGAAATCAGTCCCCAGGAGGGGCTCCCAACCACCTATCCACTTCTTCCCACCCCTCTACCTTACCCCAGGGTTTGGCTTATGTGCAAGGTGAGTTTGGAGGATCGGCATGGGGGGTCAGAAGGAAAGTGGTTAGTTGGATTACTTGGCAGAGAGGAGAAGGCAAGAAGCTAGAGAGACTGAGACTCTCCAACCCCAGTGTCTTATCTATGTTTTGTGTTCTTGTTGTTATATATCTCAGCAAGCCTATGAGTGAAGCAGACGTCACCAGTGTTTTCTTTTCACAGCCTATAATATAATTTTCTCCATTAAAATATTCCAGTTAGCCTCAAACCAGCACAGAAAGTTTTCCAACTCCATTCTCATTTCCCTCTTAGAAATGATTTAGTGGTGTGATGCTGAAGTGACTTCTCATACAGAGTTTTAGAGGATTTGTATCTGCATACTGACATCTTAGTGTAAGAAGTCTTGTCATCTCTGCTTTAGGCACCAGAAAATGCTACACAGGGTACAAACTCTATGTTAAATGCAAAGTACCTAGGCCTTTTTGTAAAGCATGGTCTTGGGAGGGGATTATCATTGTGCACATGCAACTGAAATGATACCTAAGTGAATGCATTTCTAAAGTCCACAATGTATAGTTCCTTTTTAGTTAGGAGGCAAAAGGAAGACATAACTGAGATTTCAAAGAGTAGTGCATCTTCTGTCATAGAATCATGGAATAGTAAAGTTGGAAGGGACCTCAAGGATCATTTAGTTCCAATCCCCTGCCATAGGCAGGGACATCTCCCATGAGTACAGCTCACTCAAGGCCTCATCCAGTCTGGCCTTGAACACCTCCCTGGGCAACCTGTGCCACTGTCTCACCACCCTCACTGCAAACAACTTCTTCCTCACATCCAGTCTAAATCTTCCCTCTGCCAGTTCAAACCCATTGCCCCTTGTCCTGGCATTGCAAGACCTTCTCAATAGTCCCTCCCCAGTCTTCCTGTAGGCCCCCTTCAGATACTGGAAGGCTACTCTAAGGTCTCCTGGAAGCCTTCTCTTCTGCAGGCTGCAGAGCCCCAATTCTCTCAGCCTGTTCTCATAGGAGAACTGCTGCAGCCCTCTCAGCATCTTGGTGGCCTCCTCTGGACCCACTCCAACACTTCCATGTCCTTCCTGTGCTGGGGGCTCCAGAACTGCACATAGGACTCCAGATGGGGTCTGACGAGAACAGAGCAAAGGGGCACAATCCCCTCCCTTGCTCTGCTGCCCACACTGCTCTTGATGCTATCTATGGAGACAGTCTTCTACCTGTCACTATGTGATATCTACCTCTTATTTGTGTAATTTGAACACAATTCTGGAAGCATCTGGTGTGTCTTCTTCCATAGGCATTACTAATGTGTAAGGCAGAACACCACAAGCTAAGTTTTCAAGCCTTTAGTTACACTTCAAACACTATGTAGGAATAAAACATCCTTTTACTTATAAAGCAGTGCATTTCTTGGTATCCTTAGTTCTGTTCCAGGTGAATGTACCAGCTGGGTTACTTGCACAAATAGCCTCAGTGTGTTAGGATACATCAGCTGGCATCAGCTCAAGGCAGTCATTTTGCTTGCAGATAATGTTCACAGAATCAGATAAAGCATGCTTACACTTATCTTTAGCCTAATGTATTGGGTTTGGCTGAGCTGGAGTTAATTCTCCCCAGAGCATCTTGCTAGTGCTGTGTTCTGCAGTGCTGCAGCTGGTTGTTGATAACACACCAGTGTTTTGGCTACTGCTGAGCCAAGCACCGAGGCTGTACTTTTCCAGCATTTTCCCTGGCAACAGCAGGCTGAGAGATGGGCGAGATCTTGGGAGGGGACACAGCTGGGCTGGCTCACCCAAACTGACTAAAGAGGTATTCCATGTCATATGATGTCAGACATAAAAGCTGAATGAAAGAAGGAAGTGTCAGGACATTTGTTGATGGTGTTTGTCCTCCAGAGCAGCCACTACATTTATTGAAGCCACACTTCCCAGGAAGTAATGAGCATGGTCTGCTGATGGGAAGCAGAGAATAACATCTTTCTTTACTCTTGCTTCTAAGCACAACCTTTGCCTTTGCTTTTCATCCTATGAAATTACTTCTGTCCTGACTCATGGGGAGTTGTTATATGTTCCTACTCCCGTGTCCATCTAAGAAAGGCAGTGGTAGGGTGGCTTCAGTGGGCATCCAGCCCCCAACCAGGGCCAAATCACCACACCTAGCTAAACTGGCAGTGGTTTTGCAGGAATTGTTCTGCAGAGGAAGATGAGGTGATTAAAATCTGTCAACAAGATGCATCATGTAAGGCTTACCTGTTTAAGCTAAGAATTACCAGAAGAGGGAAGTAATAAGATATATTTTCTATGTCTAATATGGAATTCTTTAATTATTTCATTTAACTATTTCATTATTAATTTCATTAACAATTTCATTATTAATTATTTCATTTAACTTATTCAAGATATGTTTCCTCTACTTGCAAAGAAAAAAAAAAAAAAAAAAAAAGACACCTTTTTCCTCCCAATAAGACCCAATATTCTTACGCAGTTTTCTTAGATCATGTATGATCTGGGAACCCTCACCACATGCTACTAATTTTAGCAAAAAACCTAACCATTATTGAAAGCCTTTCTGAGTTTAGCTTTTAGATCTCTAGATGTTTTTCACAACTATTAATTCCTACTGAATCTGAAGCTTTTTATTGACAACTGTTTAAATAAAGCAGCTGTTTATAAAATTACATTCTAATCAATGAGCTGATGGGTTTGTGTAACACTGCCCTCTGCCAGAGAGACCAGAACAGTCCTGTCAGGAGGCTAACTGCAAAAGAAACAATTTTTAGCTCAAGTGGCAGGTTATTGGAGCAGAACAATCAGAGTTTTACCCCCCTGCATCATGAAGTTCAAGGTAACCTTCATATTGGAGCACTGTGATGAGTAAATCAAGGAGCCAGGCATCAAGACCTCCAGGCTGTGGTTAAGCTGCTGTGTCCTGCTGAATGCTACCTTATCTGGCCTCTGTGGTGCTTGCAACTAACCCACTGCTGCAAGGAGCAAGAGGCTCACTCAAGTGCCAGAGCTGCTGTGGAAGGTCCCCTTGTGCTCCATTTTATCCCACTGAGTGTATATATGGATTTCTGGCACTTAAAATAGTTTGTCTGTACTTCTGTTTTCTGTCTTGGGGCAAACTGCTGACATTCGTCACAGAGCAAGGGGCACAATTGAGAGCCGAACCTGATGGGTAGTGTACAACTCTCAGCCATGCTGTAGAGTTCTGAGTGTAGTTCTGTCACTGTGCATCTGTATTGCTCATTTGCTTACCTGTAAGGTAAGACACATAGCTAAAATCCTTAGCTAAATGAGGTGGAGATGGAGAGAAGAAGAGATTTAATTAATATTTTAATAGAATGGTATGGTTGGAAGGGACCTCAAAGATCATCTAGTTCCAACCCCCTGCCATAGGCAGGGACACCTCCCACTAGTACAGGTCACTCAAGGCCTCATCCAATCTGGCCTTGAACACCTCCAGGAAGGGAGCAACCACAACCTCCCTGGGCAACCTGTGCCAGTGTCTCACCACCCTCGCTGCAAACAACTTCCTCCTAACATCCAGGACGTTGGTACAGGTATAAACTGCTGTACAATACACCAAAATAGTACTGTACTGCCAACAAGCAAACCATGTTGTCACTAAGGTTTTAGTGCAACGAGCTATCTTGACTTGCTGTGACATGTCACATTACTGCATGTTTTTATGAAGCAGATACAATTCCTATGCTGTTACAGCAAATAGAAACAAGTGAGGGACAGGAAAGGCAGAGAACATTGCTCAGGGTGGCATCACTCTCATTATGCACCACATTTTCCTTTGGAGTTGACACATGTAAAGGGATGAACCATTCTTAGGCTGCATAAATTAGTGTAATGAGCGGACTGCAATATATTGATCTTTCATATCAACACTTCCCTCACTTGAGCTTACATCCTCATCAAACTTTTGCTTCAAAAATGTCACAGTTTCTCCAACCTGACTTAGCTGCTCTAAGTTTCCTTGGAGCAGATCAGGATCTGACTCGGTGGCTGGCTAGCCTGCTCCTGCTGCCTTCTTGTTTAAAGTCTTTTTGTTTAAAGCATGTTCTCTAAACTCTAAGCCATGTGCACTGTCACATTCTGGCAATCCCTCTAGTGCTATGCCTAAGTTATCAAGCTGACACATGTCTAAAATACTAAGACATGATATTTTCAACCTGCTGGGACTTGCTTTTTATCCCTGTTAGCTTTGATTTTCAGCTTCATAAAATATATGGGAAAGAAAGAAAATATAGCCAATGACACATTTGGTGGAAGAGAAGAGCTAGCACATGACTCAGGAACAAATTTTGCATCAAAAGCAAATGTATGTACATTGGACCTTTAAATGTCTATAGCCACTGATTAGTTTAAATAAGAAGCTATCTGATTTCTGAAAGATGTGTATCTATTAGAGAGAAAACATATTGAACATTTGCAGGTTAAAGAGATAGACTTTTCCTTCTAAAGGGTTTGGGTTGGGTTGGTTTTTTTCATCATTATTATATATTTATTTTTGTCGTTATATATTTCTTTTTGTCACCCAGACTTGAAGGTGCCTTATGTATTAGAAGCCCAGAGGCACTGATGTTTGCATGAACTGTGACACCTGGGATGATACCTCAGAAAAGCAGGAAAACTATTCTACTTCTAGAGGGTTTTATTAATTTTTTTCATCATTATTATATTTATTTGTGTCATTATGTATTTCTTTTTGTCACCCAGACTTGAAGGTGCCTTCTGTATTAGAAGCCCAGAGGCACTGATTGCCTGAACTGTAACACATGGGAAGATACCTCAGTAAAGTAGGAAAACTATTCTACTTCTAAAGGGTTTTATTTTTTATTTTTTTCATCATTATTTTTTTTTTGTCATTATATATTTCTTTTTGTCACCCAGACTTGAAAGTGCCTTCTGTATTAGAAGCCCAGAGGCACTGATGTTTGCCTGAACTGTAACACCTGAGAAGATACCTCAGTAAAGCAGGAAAACTATTCTACTTCCATTTTCAACTCAACTAGACCATGAGATACCAAAGTTTATTGTTGTATCAAAGGGATTCTTGCCTTGCTGTCATTCTACCACTCTGTTTCACTTCCAATTTTTAGTCACAAGGTCTAGAAATCAGTGCTCTATCCCACCTGTGAGAATCCTGGTTCCTGAGTGATGTGAAGAGTTAACCTTAAGTGCTGCATGAGGAGCAGGAGAGGAAAGATTACCCCAGATCTGAAATTAGAGATAGAAGCAAAACAAGAAATTAGGCTGCCTGCATTTTCCTTGCATTAATAAATACATTATTAAAACCTTATGAAAGAACTACACTCAAGGACTCATTTTTCTGCTGCTGAGTCTAATGAACTGAAGTCTTTTGGTCCTGTGGAATGCTGTTATAAGCTTCATCAGTTCCTCTTTTGGCATTCCAAAGGAACTACTTTTTACAGGCAGACATACAAAACCTAAAAATTTGCTTCTTTCAGAGCAACAGGAAAATTCCAACAGTTTTGTCTCTTCATTGCTTTCACTTCATCTCAGTAGCAGAACAAGAAATGTCAGAGGCATTAAAAAGGGGGGAAATGCTGTTCTGTCTTTGCTGGACAGCAGAAGTGCAAAAAATGCTTGAACTTTTTGGGGTTTTTTTAATGGTTGTCAATAATTCTTCTCATTTTCTGGTACCACTAAGACCTCTTTTAAATTCTACTTTTAGCAACTTTCACTGCTGAAGTCTTGAGAGCTTCATAAGTTGTATACTTGACAGACAAAAAGACCAAAAATAGCTCTTTAATAAAGTTCAGGTCATTCTCTAGTGCATCAAAATATCATTTTAATTTCTTTCTGACTTATTTTTCATGAAGCAACAAGTTTGCTATGGACTACCTGGAGACCTGTATGTTCCCTACAATCTGTGGATCTCCTGTGCTGATTTTCTTAGTAGTAAAAATACAGATGATTAATACATTGCAAAGCATGTGCAAGCACTTTCTCTCTCTGTTTGTTTACCTGTGTCTATATTTATACATCTGTTAATGCTGTGTTTATGGTGTTCTGGCTAAAAGGAGCATTTTGGAGAACTGAAATAGACAAGTAGGTTAAACTTGGTTAGGAGCTTCCCAAGCAAGTATGAACAAACAGATGGAATCTTGCCTGAACCTTATTTTCATTCTCTTACTAAGTTCTGTTAATTTAAGTCTTTGGCTTTCACATAGCTTGGAAAGCAGCTGGTGAATCCCAGCATTCTGGAGGAGGCGTTTTGTGGGTGCATGTAGTGGAGGGCTAATTAATTAATGCGAGATGATATCTTCAAAAATTAATATTATTTGTTAATATTCAATATTCAGAATTCTTGTCACCTCCATCACTAATTTTAATAACAATTGGTTCTTT
>VWZE01007061.1:501895-583115 GCA_013396675.1 Eubucco bourcierii | reverse complement strand
TGCATGAGTTACACTGCATGAGCTGCATTGCATGAGCTGCATCACATGAACTGCATCACATGAGCTGTATTGCATGAGTTACACTGCATGAGCTGCATTGCATTGCATGAGTTGCATCACATGAGCTGCATTGCCCAGACCAATGTTTTTATGGATTTAGCAAACCTTTTTAATAATATCCTAGCAGAAGGAATAGAGTTGACATTCTGTACCTGTAGCCATATCAGGAACTACTCAGTCACCTTCAATGGAAAGAGGAAAAATTAGCCTAGACTAAGCCACTTGGGCCAGGACAGACAACTGACGGAAGTAGGAGAGTGGATGATGAGACTTTAGCAAACACACAGGGGTATGCACAGAGTGGTGTTAGAATACCCTTGTATCTCATATGGCTTCCAAAAGCCTCTCCAGAAAGCTGATAATGTCTCCAAGGCCTATGTGCTATTCCTGCACTGGTGTCCTGCATGTCTTGAGTTGAATAAAATTGCAGTAGACATCTCTAGAATTGCTCTAACTCTCTCATTTTATAGGAAACATTTTGCCAATATTATTGAATAACTACTCTTAGAGGTCTTCTGCCTGTACTTTAGTCACCTGCTCAATGCCACTTCAATCTCCTGTTCTAGATTTCCATTAGTTTTCATTTAAAACCCACAAGACCTATCTTAGGGAATGTTAGAGATTGTATTTAGCTCTTCTGTACTACAATAAACAACCCAGAATAACATAGGAATATCACAGAGCTGAGTGAATTCAGAGCATGAGATGATGATTTTCTTCCTTAATGACATTCACACTGTTGCCTCTTTACATGCGTGCACCACCTGGTTCACAAAGCCCAGGAATAGAGGTTGGCAGGAAAATGCATTGGCAGCCTGTACAAGAGCTGTGAATCAAATCATGGTCCTAACCCAGGCACTCTGCCTGCTTTGTCCTCTTTGAAATGAAGAAATAAATAAATAAATAAAAAGAGGTGTGAGATGGGAATGGTTTGAAGCTGAGGGAGAATAGATTTTGTCTGGATGTCAGAAAGAAGTTCTTCAGTATGAGGGTGGTGAGACTCTGGAACAGGCTGCCCAGGGAGGTTGTGGATGCCTGGGGATGTTCAAGGTCAGGAAGGCTGAGGCTTTGAGCAGTTGAGACTAGTTGAGAGGTGTCCCTGCACATGACAGGGATGTTGCAGTAGATGCTCACTAAGGTTCTTTCCAACCCAAGCCATTCTATGATTACCTGTCCCCTGCCTCACCCCATCTTTTGGGACGTGCAAATTATGGGACTAGTCAGGTTACTTCTCACTCCTCTCCCCCCTGTTTTTTCTGCACAGCTTTTGGGTTTGAGTGTTTCTTGTTTTCTTCACCAACTCCCACTGCCAAGCTACAATGCAATCAGCAGTAAGGTAGCCATCCACGGGAGAATTGTTGAATGGTTTAGGTTGGAAGGGACCTCAAAGCTCATCCAGTTCAAAGTCCCCACTGTAGGCAGGGACATCTCCCGCTAGAACAGGTTCTCATCCAACCTGAACGCCTCCAGGGAGGTTGTGGAGCACAGAAGCACAGAATGTGATCAAAGATCACATTGGCTGATTCTGTGCTCCACCACCTCCCTGGGCAACCTGTGCCAGTGTCTCACCACCTTCACTGCAAACAACTCCTTCCTAACATCCAGTTTAAATCTCCCCTCTGCCAGTTCAAACCCATTCCTCTTCATCTTGTCATGACAAGACCTTGTCAATAGTCCCTCCCCAGCCTTCCTTCAGATACTGGAAGGTCACAATTAGCTGATGGATCAAATATTTCTCCGTTTGTTCACCTCCTGGTTACAGTTCCTACTTCCAATTCCTCATAAGCAACTCCATCATCACTCTGGTACATGGCATCGAGCTGCAAAAGCTGTGTCAATGGTTCTGCTCCTTAAACTCTGAGCACTGTTTCTTCTGCTACCCACAGTTTAGATACATGTGATTAGAAGGAAAATCTGCTGTAGATTCCTAAATGTTCCCTCTGATGTGTGTATAACTATGTTTGTTAAGTAACAAACCCACGAAAATAGAAGGCAACAGAATGAAGTACATCAGGACAATGCTGCAAAATTGTTCATTTTAGCTTGCAGGGATTGTCACCATGAAATCACATCTCAAAATTCACAGCTACATTTGTTTGGGTATTATTTTAATCCTAGGAGGCTTTAATCTTCAGTCTTGGAAATAGGAATACATTTCATAGAATCATAGAATGGTGAGGTTGGAAGTGACCTCAAGGATCATCTAGCTCCAACCCCCTGCCATAGGCAGGGACACCTCCCACTAGTACAGGTTACTCAAGGCCTCCTCCAACCTGGCCTTGAACACCTCCAGGGAGGGAGCAGTCACAGCCTCCCTGGGCAACCTGTTCCAGTGCCTCACCACCCTCACTGTAAAGAACTTCCTCCTGACATCCATTCATGTCAATGCTTTGCTCACCTACTTTATTGGCTGTTTGCTGTTTGCAATATCTGTGGTCTATATTCCAAGCCATGCTTTTATCCCTTTTTTTTTTTCCCTCTCTTTTTATTTTTTTCTTAACAGGGACATGTTGCTGTTTTACAAGCCTTAAAGGATTTTTAGTTTTTTATACTTTTTTTGCCAGATTAATTAAAAAAGGCTTACCAGGCTTGTACTAGAGAAAAAAAAACCCACAAAAACCCAGATGGGATGACTCTGTAAGTAGAATCATTCATTTACATCAGAGCTTGAAATGAGTGAGGCTACTCGAGTGCATCAATTTATACAAGTAAAGCACAGTTTGGAGAGTAAAACAGACTCCTACAGATAATCAGATGTGAATACTGGGAGTCCAAGAGTGACCCCCAGGTTACCAAATCTGGCAAGATGCTTTTACCCACCTTGAGTTGAGAAGTGTCACAGAGGAAAGGCTGAATGGTCACTGGAGAAACTCTTTAAAATAGAAGCATCGTAACGTCTCTGAGTCACAGAGCTTTACAGAACGCAAAGAGGTCACAGCGTGGTCATCCCCTTGAGGAAATCTGAGTAATATAAAAATTTTCTGCCCTCTGACTTGACTGCATGGGTGGCTGAGCTATTTTACCACTCAGGAAGTCTTGAACAGCAAAAATGCTGAGCAGAGGACAAAAGTTGCAGTACTGTTTTCCTTCCCCGTTCAGTTTCTTCAGGTTTATTTTGATATGGGGGGTTTTAAATTGCATGGAACCATTTGGATGATTATTTCCCCCAAAATGTCCTGGGGAAAAAAAAAAAAACCAACAAACAAATCTCTAAGGATTGTAAAATACAGAAGAGTTTTGGTCTGGGTTTTTTGGGGTTTTTTTTTTTGTTTTGTTTTTTTTATGGATGGAGGAAGCAGAAGAGAAAGGTAAGAAAACAGCAAATGGGATAGCTCAGCCGTGGGAGATCTGAGTGCTCACACATGGACATTCTTTGTCAGTGTAAAAGTAATACCAAAATCTATGCAAACAGATCAGCTCACACAGGACATTGCTATGGCCATGCAAGGGTACTAGGACGTGCACACTGTTTTGCATTCCTTCTTCATGGTATGAAATTACACATAATCTGATGTACAGCAGATTGTGCTCATCCTAATTAAGCTACTCAGAAAACTTTTAGGCTAGCATCATTGGGTTTTAATCATTTCTAGAGTGTATTTCTACCAGAATGAAGTGTTTCTGAGCATACAGAAAGAGTCTCGCTGGGTAGTTGGAGGTGATGTATTTCCTGAAGGCACTGATGTTTGCCTTCAGTTAGAGTGCTTTTCCACCTCAGTGCATTCCCAAAGTTATCAACAGATTCCCTGAAGTATGAAATTCTCTATAGGAATGTTCAAGAGTGAAGTAAAAAACACTTAGAAGTGACAAATTCATTAAGAGTTCCTTAACAAAACACAGCTTAGATACACTCTAACCACCTAATTATCTCCTGGCCCCTATTGACACATGCATAAATGGTTAAAAACAGAGTGTGTGAAAACTTGCTGAACTGGTTCCTTGGTTAAGTTTCTTCCCATCTGCCCCTACACAGGTTATATCTTGCTACCAAGGTAAGATTTTGGGATAAGGACTATCTCTTGACTTTGTATTTGTGTGGTAGCCTGCACAATGACTACTGCAAAACACAGCAAAAGGGAAAATTCCTCCTCAGGAGGCCATAGTTAGGTGAATGTAAAAAGCAGATGCTCTGGCTCAGGCAAACAGCCCATCTAGCTGAGCATCAGTATCAACAGGTCTCAACTGAAGGAAGAGCAACATAACCAAGTTTTTTTCATATTCAGACTGAAACTATTTGCAGATCGAGCTCTTTCCTCGTCTTGATGAGATTTTCCTGTTTTTGTTCTCCAGAGAGCAATTCACAGGACGTCAGGGGTTGGAAGGGACCCGAAGAGATCGTTGAGCCCAACCCCCCTGCCAGAGCAGGACCAGACAATCTAGCTCAGGGCACACAGGAACACATCCAGACAGGCCTGGAAAAGCTCCAGAGAAGGAGACTCCACAACCTCTCTGGGCAGCCTGTGCCAGTGCTCTGAGACCCTTACAGTCAAGAAGTTCCCCCTTGTGTTGAGCTGGAACCTCCTGTGCTGCAGCTTCCATCCATTGCTCCTGGTCCTATCCCAGGGAGCAAGTGAGCAGAGCCTGTCCCTCCCCTCCTGACTCCCAGCCTTCAGATACTTATAAGCATCTATCAAATCCCCTCTCAGACTAAGCAGCCCCAGGCCCCTCAGCCTCTCCTCCTCAGGCAGTGCTGCAGTCCCTCAGTCACCCTTGTATTCAGCCAGCTGCCTATTGATATCATGCCAGTTTTATGCACGATGCCCTCTGGCAAGCTGTCCCACAGGTTCATTGCCCACCATGTGGAGAACCAACCTCTTTAGTTTGTTGTGAACCTCCTCCTTTTGTGTGCATATGTTGGCCCCAGTCCTCATTTTGGGCAAGGAAACTGAGCTGTCAATCTTCATGTCACCCATAATTATTCTGGGCTCTGTCAAATCCTCCCTAAGTTTCCTGTCCAAGCTGAGGTGCTCCAGCCTATGCAGCTGCTCTTTGTGCAGAACTCTTCTCAGAAAAGAAAGAGACCATCCTTGCTGCCTTTCTCTGGACCTCTTCAAATCCCAATGAACCTCACAGACCTTTACAGCAGTGGAGCTGGGACTGCTTTTCTTTCTGTGCATCACTTTACATACATCTACATTGCATTTCATCTCTCATTGCATTGCCCAGTCACTCACTCTTTGTCATACTTCACAGTCTGCCCTTGTCTTACAAGTCTGAATAACTTTGTACCATCAGCAGATTTTCTTTACCTTACTGTTATCTTTTCCAGCTAATTTTTGCCATTTCTCTCTGAGGCACTGTCTTTAACCAGCTTGTACCTGCTGCACAGTCTCTGCATGGCTGGAGGAGCTTCCCATGACCTGAACTGGGGTGACATAGTGGCCTGGCTTGGAAGCAGTGACCTGCATGCTTTTTTTGCTAGGCTATTTTTAAACAGAGAGGCAGAAAGGGCACAAACTGATACTGTTGTCAAATGTGGACACTTACACTTCCACCATCCCAGTGGTGAGTTTGGAGCAAGCTTAACCTTGAAGTCCTTGACTTAGATTGTAGCACTCACACATTGAAACCTTCATGGTCCCTGTATGTAGTGCCCCATCACAGGACAGTGAAAAGAAGCACAAGTATGTGAGTTTCACATTCTGTACAGTGATTTTTGGGGGCTGGCAAAGTCTTTTGTGTGTGTGATAATGGTGACAGGTTAGATAGAATAGCATGCAGAAGAGGAGAGATCAGAAAGAGGAGAGATAAGGAAGAGTTAAAGAGGAGGGAGGTAAAGTACCTGAAAGGTAGCTGAAAGCCAGGAGGGGACTTTCTACAGGGGCTTGTAGTGATAGGGAATGGATTGAAGCTTGAGGAGGGGAGATTTATACAGAAGATTAGGAAGAAATTCTTTACAGTGAAGTTGGTGAGACATTGGAAGAGGTTGTCCAGGGTGGTTGCGGATGCCCTCAACCTGTTCAAGGCCAGGTTGGATGAGGCCTTGAGCAACTCTGTCTAGTGGAAGCTGGTCTTGCCCATGGTGGGAGGGTTGGAACTGGATGATCTTCAGGGTCCCTTCCAACCCAACCCATTCTACGAATCTGTGAAAGAGAGGAAGAGGACCCAGCAAGGAAAGGAATGCAATGAACATACCAAGTGGTACCCTCTGCGAAACCTTACTATGTTGCTGTATCTTCATTTCTGTCTTTATTATGTCTGAGAGGATGGCCCAATGAACTGAGGTGCTTTGGACTCTTCTGTCTCTCAGGTAGTTGCCTAAGAATCCTTTTTCCCCTCAGGGGAAATTTCAGGAATGCCATGAAAGTCGCTTGGTGAACGTCCTTGCTGAAGTGTATGGAGCATCCCACTTAAGTGAAAATGGGAATCAGGTTTAAATTATGTCTGCAGCTGTATCGGCTAGCCCCAGCTTAAAGTATTTCCTGCTTGGATTAAACATTATTCATGTGTGTAAGAGATTCCAGTTTAAAAAAGAAAGGAAAAAAAAAAAAAAAAAAAAGGAGGCAAGAGACTAACTAGAAACTGTAAACATGTTAACCTAGGGATCTTATGAGGCAGATGGAAAGTGTGGATCAGAATTAATGTGGGTCTCTACACTTTAAGTATCTTAGACACCTAAGATCTTGGATGCACTCTCCCTTTAGATAGCTAAGATAGCTATTTTTAGGAAGCAATTCATGCAACCTCCTTTGCATGCCTGCATTAGAAAGGAGTTCAATGACCATATTACATCACCCCTTGCTGCAGTACAGCTCAGGACAGCAAGTTCAGAAGTAGATATCTTCTGAAGTTCTGAGCCCACCTTATGTCTTTCCACCTGCCTATGTCTAGAAGATGTTAAATAAGGTGGTAGGAGATGCATTGGCAGCAAAGTTTAACTCTATGGTTAAACTCTGCAGCAATTTTTCAGGATGACTTCCTTGGTAATCTCAATTGTCCAAGGACACCCAAGACATTATGGGTGATACCTGAAGTCTTCTTTTACTTATCACAGCATAAGCATATTTCCAGAAATATCTTGGGCTATTTCAGGAAATACCCCAAGATAAGTTCCTGAAAAATCTGCTCAGCATCTCCAGTATGAGCTCCAAGCTTTGAAAAAAAACCCAAAAAAATCTACTTCAGAATATCTGCAGCAATCTCAATGGCAGCTGCTGACCCACAGCTATAGCTGTGCCATCAGATAGCACCAGTGTGTGAAAATATAAGGTTAGCTGGCTCTCCTTAAGGCAAGCAAAGGAGGCAGAATAGAAGGCTGGAAAAAAATCTACTTCAGAATATCTACGGCAATCTCAATGGCAGCTGCCGACCCACAGCTATAGCAGAGTAGCAGTACAGAGAGTAGCAGAGCCCTTTGAAACCAGCGACCAAAATTGTTTAGCAATAAAGAAAAACACAGGTTGTTGTTCAAAAGTTCTTTCCCTTGTTCAAAATCAATAAGTGAAAGCTTTAGAAAGCAATGAACAACCGAAAACACAGGACTGGAAGGGAGAACATTATATAAAATTAATTATAGTGGACACTCTTGCCATGGTGGTGATTTACAGCCCACATCTCACCTTGCAGTAAGACAGACATAAGCCAGGATGTGAAATTAGTCGGAGCAGTGCTTTTTCTCTCTATGTTTTCCTGAGTACCAGATTTCTAAGAACGCCCTGACTGTCATCAGTTTCCTCCCGTGTCGCAGCCACATTGCAGGCAGCTTTATGTCCCATCGTGAAAGGCATCAGATAGCACCAGTGTGTGAAAATATAAGGTTAGCTGGCTCTCCTTAAGGCAAACAAAGGAGGCAGAAGAGGATGCTGGAAAGTGGGACAACCTTAAAGCAGGAGGACATCTGGCTGCCCTGTACGAGATGGAACTGAGCAGCTGCTGAACTGTCACAGGAATGCTCTACAAAGGAGCACAGGAATTGCCATTCCAGATCAAACTAATGGTACCAGTACCAGATGCTTCAGAGGAAGACATAAAACTTCCATAATAGGCAATTATGCAACAGGGCTGTGGTGAGGGAAGTTTGTCCTTTAAGTCTCTGGCATTTAGCGTATGATTTATATCCCGAAGAATGCGGATTGATTTATGTGCTGGAGAAACCACAGTTATCCTTATAACTCATATAATGCTTAACCCCTCCTTTTGAAATAGCTGCACTCTTCTCCTGTGTGTTGGGGTAGTTGCATGTTGTTAGGGATCAAATAGGAAGAGATACTGCAAGGAAGAACACAGAGGGGAAACGCAACGATGCGTATTAAAATATGACCAGGGGGCCAGGAATAATCTCCCAAAAATGTGACACACATGTTTTCTCTTCTAACCATATGACAGCATAAAGAATGGCAGAAGTACAGCTAACAGAGCTACAGGTTGGAGCATCCAGGTGTGAGACTGTGCAGAGTCGGGGAGGTGGGAGTGAGCAGTGCCTGGCTGAGGCCCCTTTTCCTTCCCTGTGTCAGAGCTGCTGATGGTCATGCTGCTGTGGAGCAGCACCAGCAAAGAGCTTCTTGAATCATAGAATCACAGAACTACAGAACCACAGAATCATAGAATCATAGAATCACAGAAACACAGAACCACAGAACCACAGAATCATAGAATCAAGAACTACAGAACCACAGAATCACAGAATCATAGAATCATAGAATCACAGAACTACAGAACCACAGAATCATAGAATAACAGAACTACAGAACCACAGAATCATAGAATCACAGAACCACAGAATCACATAATCATAGAATCACAGAATCACAGAACCACAGAATCATAGAATCATAGAACTACAGAACCACAGAATCACAGAATCATAGAATCATAGAATCACAGAACTACAGAACCACAGAATCATAGAATAACAGAACTACAGAACCAGAGAATCATAGAATCACAGAACCACAGAATCATAGAATCATAGAATCACAGAACCACAGAATCATAGAATCACAGAATCATAGAATCACAGAACCACAGAATCATAGAATCACAGAATCATAGAATCATATAATGGTAAGTTTGGAAGGGACCTCAAGGACCATCTAATTCCAACCCCCTGCCACAGGCAGGGACACCTCCCACTAGTACAGGTCACTCAAGGCCTCCTCCAACCTGGCCTTGAACACCTCCAGGGAGGTTGTGGAGCACAGAAGCACAGAATGTGATCTTTGATCACATTTGGTGCTTCTGTACTCCACAACCTCCCTGGGCAACCTGTTCCAGTGTCTCACCACCCTCACTGCAAACAACTTCCTCCTAACATCCAGTCTAAATCTCCCCTCTGCCAGTTCAAACCCATTACCCCTTGTCCTGTCATTGCAAGACCTTGTCAACAGTCCCTTCCCAGCCTTCCTGTAGGCTCCCTTCAGATACTGGAAGGCTACTCTAAGGTCTCGAAGCCTCAAATCCAGTTTCCCTGGTCATTAAATACATAATGTAATTCTACTATTCTATGATTACATACACCCTGAAATCCCATTCTTCTCAGAGACAGAGCTGATGTGCTCTCACCACTTGGCACACAGTCTGTTGTCACTTTTGGGCAGTCTGTAGTCCAGATTTTGACCAAGCCACTGAGCCACTCCAGTGTGCTGTTAAATGATAGACTAAACCAGTAGAGTTGTATCACTGAGATGGTTTCTCTAAAGAGGGCATTAAATCCCCATTGGTCAGGCCTGCTACAGTAGACTGACCAAGATTTTTTTCTCTCTCAGAGCATGAGCATGTACTTTAAACTATTTATGTTAAGAAAATGCATGCCAGGATCTGAATGTTTGCTAGGGGTATGACATGACAGGCACACATACTACAGCTGTGTACATCCTGCTGCTGCCAGGGACTGTATTTCATTTTGAACTACTTAGAGGAGTAGTTTAAGTTTTATGGCAACCCACAAAGTGCACCAGTATATAAACACATTCTCATCTGAGAGAGAGGTTTTGGTCTCTGCTACCACTTTTGAGCCAGCAAAAAACAGCACCCATACAAATGGCAGATATCCATTTAAACATAAGCAGAGTGAATCATCCAAGCGTTCCTCAGATTCTAAAACTGTGGGGAACCACCATGCTAATATAGCCCAATCTTTCTGAAAGACATCCTGTCCTGAGTTGTAGATTTCCAGACAGAGCTTTCACTCTAATCCTTGTCAAATTGTTCCAGAGGTTAATCTTCTTCTTATAAAACTAATGCCTCTAAATCTGATTTTTTTTCCAGCTGCAGTGTCCATCTACTGTATCTTGTTATGTCTTTGTCTGTTGAACTGAAGAGCTCCTAATAATCAAATGCTTTTTTCCTTGTGGAGGTACTTCTAAAGTAAGTTAACCTTTCCTTTGGTAAACTAAACAGATTGAACACATTGACTTTATAATCCTTGTTTTCTTCTCCTTTAACCATTCCCGTACTTTTCCCTCCAATTGTTCCTCTCCCCTCCTCACCACTTTGGAGATGATTTCATAAGATGGTGAACTGTTGGAGCGGGTCCAGAGGAGGTCAGCAAGATGCTCAGAGGACTGCAGCAGCTCTGCTATAAGGACAGGCTACAAGATTTGGGGCTCTGCAGCCTGGAGAAGAGAAGGCTTCCAGGAGACCTTAGAGTAGCCTTCCAGGATCTGAAGGAGGCTACAGAAGGCTGAGGAGGGACTATTGACAAGGGCTTGCAATGACAGGACAAGGGGAATGGGTTTGAACCGGAAGAGGGGAGATTGAAAGTGGATGTTAGGAAGAAGTTGTTTGCAGTGAGGGTAGTAAGACACTGGAACAGGTTGCCCAGGGAGGTTGTGGAGTACAGAAGCACCAAATGTGATCAAAGATCACATTCGGTGCTCCTGTGCTCCACAACCTCCCTGGAGGTGTTCAAGGCCAGGTTGGAGGAGGCCTTGAGTGACCTGTACTAGTGGGAGGTGTCCCTGCCTATGGCAGGGGGTTGGAACTAGATGATCTTTGAGGTCCCTTCCAACCTTACCATTCTATGATTCTATGACTCTATAACCCTGGAACTGGACTCTTTAATAGAGTCACGTTCATACAGATACAAAACGCAAAGAAGATGTAGCAGCCTGAACTCCTCTTCCCTGTCCCAAGGATCAGCAAAGCCATATTTGTTCAGTTATGATTCACTGTTTACATTTTGAGACCCACCAGTTAGCCAGTTCTAATACACTCAATGTGTGCAGTGTTGATTCTTAGTCAGCACAGCTCCTTAAAGCGCTGGGTGCTCAGACAGATGTCTGACACAAACCTACCTATATTATGTCCATGCTATTTGCCTTTATTAACCCAGTTTGTAATCCCATCAGAGAAAGACATCTGGTTGGTTTGACAAGAACTACTTTCATAAACTCCTGTTGATTGACATTTAATATATTATGTTCTTCTGGAAGTTGCTGTATCCCAATTGATATCATTTCATAAGGAATTATTCCGCCAGCTGTTGAAAGGCTACGTTCTCTCCCTGTGGAAATTCTGGGGGTCATTTTGTATTAAGTTGATTCTAACTTATATTAAACCTATCTCAGACTTTTGTCATATACTATAATGCAGCCATCACTGTGAAGAGGTTGCCTTACACAAGCAAAATGACTGGGTTAAGAGTTCAAACACTTCACTACAAATTAAACTAAGCGGGGAGTCATATTTAAGCCTTAGGCTTCCAGAGAATCAATCTTCCCTTGTAAGAAAAACTCATTGATCTACAGCCTATGTGAGGATGTTTATTTAGAAAATCTGTTAATTACATATGATAGAATCACAGAATCGTAGAATGGTGAGGTTGGAAGGGACCTCAAAGATCATCTAGTTTCAACCCCCTGCCATAGGCAGGGACACCTCCCACTAGCACAGTTCACTCAAGGTCTCCTCCAACCTGGCCTTGAACACCTCCAGGGAGGGAGCAGCCACAACCTCCCTGGGCAACCTGTGCCAGTGTCTCACCACCCTCACTGCAAACAACTTCCTCCTAACACCCACTTTCAATCTCCCCTCTGCCACTTCAAACCCATTGCCCCTTGTCCTGGCATTGCAAAACCTTGTCAATAGTCCCTCCCCAGACTTTCTGCAGCCCCCTTCAGATCCTGGAAGGCTACTATCAGGTCTCCTGGAAGCCTTCTCTTCTCCAGGCTGCAGAGCCCCAACTCTCTCAGCCTGTCCTCACAGCAGAGCTGCTGCAGCCCTCTCAGCATCTTGGTGGCCTCCTCTGGACCTGCTCCAGCACTTCCATGTCCTTCCTGTGCTGGGGGCTCCAGAACTGCACACAGGACTCCAGGTGGGGTTTGACGAGAGCAGAGCCAAGGGGCAGAATCCCCTCCCTTGCCCTGCTGCCCACACTGCTCTTGCTGCAGCCCAGCACACAGTTGCTGTCTGAGTTGCACTCACACTGCAGGCTCAGGTTGAGGTTTTCATCACCCCAGACCCCCAGGTCCTTTTCCTCAGGGCTACTCTCAGCCATTCCCCACCCAGCCTGGAGTTGTGCTTGGGATTGTGCCTACCCAGGTGCAGGACCTTACACTTGGCCTTGTTGAATTTCATGAGGGTGGCTTGGGCACACCTCTGCAGCCTGTGCAGGTCCCTCTGGATGGATCCCTGCCCTCTAGCAAGGCCAGTATATGGATGAATTCAATGCAAAATGCTTTGATTTCTTCAAAGTTTATGTCCCAATGATGGTGCTATACTAGTAGATCAATGAGATTCCCATCATATGTTGTAACAGACTTTGCCCCTAAACCACACAGAGAGAACAGAAATAATAATCAGTATTCCAGATCTAAGCAGTAATGAACACAGCTGTCGTAACATGAAACATAATCAAAATGCTCCAAATTAAAATAGAATAGGTTTGGGAATTAGTCATGAAGTTTAAGGTGTGACATCTTAGATAGTATGATCAAATTCAAAATGGGAAGCTACTGCCTAGGTTTTCCTAGTTGGGATTATTAATCCCAAAATTAGATCAACAAGGCATTGCACTTTAGTGTCCTGTAGTCTCTAGGTTGTGCATCCAGATTTACTGTATACCCAAAGCATTGAGATGGATAATCCTGTAGGAAGTTCTACCTAAAACAACATGTTCTGCTGAGTTGGAGTCTCTTCAGAGAGATGGTAAGAAACTACAACAAAAGCAAGCACTGCAAATCCTCTATCCTTGCCCTGCCGACCCCCAGGGTCTGGGCATACATTGCTCCTGCACTGATTTCCCTTCCAAAGCTATGGGAAACACTGACTCTGTAAAGGGTCATTTATACACCAGCTAGAGAGGGAGGTAGTGTTAGCCTTCACTCATTTTCTAGAACTTCCAGAGGATGAGGCAGCCATCCAGAATATGGGATCTGGGTTTAATTCCCTTCTCAATGCAATGAATTTAAGCCCTGACATTTAATCCAAGTTGTCTTGACTCCGTAAGGCACTCGAGTCATTAAGAAGAGCGTTAGGGGCCTTATGAAGCGCTCTTCTTGTTCCCACATACTGAAGTTCTCCCACTTGATGTGTCCCATTTAAGCAGTGAAATGGAAAAGAGAGACGAGTCCAAATCCTAGGGTTTAAATCACTCACAGGAATGTGTAAGAGCAGCACATAATAAACAAGAGAGTTGCCTTACCCAAGCCCTGTTACTTTGCTTGCTCTCTTTCTCAGCGAATGTTTAAGTTGGCCGTACAGAGCAGAAGAGCCTCAGGATGGGAGAATGAATAGGTCCACACTTTCCCACGCTGGTTACTGCTAAAGAAAGATTCCAGAAGACAGGACATGAAGGCTCAAATCCATTTAGACCTAGGAAGAAGCTGAACTTATGTCCTGGTTTGGTGTTCTATATATCAATGGAAAAAGCCACTTAACTGCATTCCTGTTTCCTGGCTTTATTAGAGGCAGATTAGCTGCTAGGTTTCTGCTAGGAGGCACTGATCCTGGTAGGATAATCTGTGTGAGTTATGGTAAGAATTATGCCTGAGACAGGCCTTGAACTGTCTTGCAAATCTGCCTAGAGTGGGCATTTAAGACAACCAGGGAGGATTAATCTCACCACATCTGAGCTTAGGAGGTAACATCTTTAAAATTGTCTAAGTTCACTCTGTAACAGATGAGAAGAAATAAATACTGAGAGAGCAAGTCACTCCAGCTATCATATCAATGTCACCTTGTACACACACCTGTTTTGCTCCCATCACTATGGAAGAAGACTAAACAATCCACTTGCACTGACACCTCATTTTTAATGGCTGAATTAAAGAAAAATGAATCCTACTCCTGAAATCATAGGTATGCTTCAACTACTGAGAGACCTGTGGAGCTAATATATGGATCTTAGTGCCTGAGATGAGCAATCACATCTAATACTGATTACTGGCCAATCTTTTATGATTAGACTGAAGGAGGGGGAAAGCATCTTGCTTATTTCTTTGATGGAAATTCAGTATCGCCCCTCTGGAATTCACCTTGCAACTCCAGCAGTATATGTGAAGTGTAGCTCAACACATGGATTCACTGTGCTTTTCCTTCTGATTACACCAGCAAAATCCAAAGAAAATGTTCTTATCAGGGCTTAACTCCACTGATGAGGTGTACTTAGCTGTGCCAGACCCAATGTACTTTACTAGGCTCCAATGCAGTTATCAGCGCAGTTGACCCAAAGCTGACCTGAAGACATAAGATAAAGTCCTAGACTACCTGGGTAGAATCAATCAAAATTTCTTTGTATTAAAGAGAGCAACTTATTAACTGAATTTTCTGTATCTTTATCTCAGTCATCATCAGACACATATCTGCTCTGACTGCTGGCCACTGGCTGGTAAATTGATTCCTTTCCTGACTTGTGATGAGTGACCATGGAGAGTGACTGCACAGATGAGACTCAAATTTCCATTCTCCCTATCTCCCAAGTTCTGAGAGAACCCAGAATTATCCTTTTTATTTATTTATTTTTTCTTTTCTTTTCTAGGAGAATGACATAAAACTGAAAGGAACTTTTCTGATTTAGTCAAAATTGAGTTTTCTATTTAGTAAATTATTCTCTCAAAACATTCCTGGATAATGTCTATTTCTTTAATTCAAGAGATCGGTTTTATTGGTTCTTTACTAGTGCCACAAGGCCAAGCCTGTCAAAAGGGCAACACCTGAAGCAGAAAGGGGTCATGGACATATTCCACCATGTTGCTGAGGATTGTTCTGATACAGTTAAAAAAGTCAAATCTGAGTTCTCTGCAGTATCACTTGTTTAATTGCTCTCAATAGTTACAGGACCGCCTATGCATGCCCACAGCTAGCAATAAAGAGAAATAAAGAGGATGAGATCAAGTGCTGGAACACCTGAAAGATTGTTCCAGCCCTTCTGTGTTTCTAAGAGTTATTGCCAAGACCTCTAATTATGCACATTAGGTTCTTGCACCTGGGTTAATGGTGTAACCAAGTCTGACAGCCGAGCCAAACTTGTCCTGTAGCACAGACTGCTTGCAAATCACAGGCAGCCTGAATCAAACAGTTGCAATAACTTTTGTTGCAAGCCATCCAGGAGCCTAACTTAACCTCCATCAATCTTTCAGTATGTTGTAGCTTAAAAAAAAAAAAAAAGAAAGAAAAAAAAAAGAAAGAAAAGTGCAGAGCTTGAAATGAAATGTAGAGAACTGATTCAGCTGTCATTTTCTGATTGTGCTATGATCAGGTACAGTACATAGGAAATGCTTCATCTTCTTTCTTCCACCCACTGTTTCAGTTTGTAAGGAAAGTCATGTTTTCCCATATACAGAAAAGAAAAAAAAAAAAAAGAAAAAAAGAGAGGGCCTTGGTTTCCAACTAAAACAAATATTTTTTTCTTCATCCAAATTCTATTTTCCTGAGTATTTGACAGGACCAGACTGCACAGTTCTGAAGAAGTTTAGTCAGCTGTGCAGATTGACTTTTGAAGTGTAAAATAAACCTTTACTTAACAGATGTCAAGAGTATGACTTTGTGAGATAATGACAGGGCTGGTAATAGGTTGGTGGTGGCTCTTTCTAAGTGGAATGAATGAAGTTTTGGTGCCAATTCTTTGAAAAAAATGACAACATGATTATTAACAATCGACTGGAATGAGGAAGGAGAAATCAACAACAAAACTGACTGTGCTCCTTCTTCTGAGTGTTTGGAAGGCACAAATTGTTCACTAAGTCACACAGATGCACCACAATCATTAATGGATACTTTTCATTTGGGAAGTGCAAAGCAACTGAAATTCAGGGCCCAGGAAGACAATCTTAGACCTCGTCTTGAGATATCAGCCAAAGCTGATCTCTTTCTTAGGTCTGTTTTCCTCTACAGATCCTAAGTATCCTGATTCCACACTAATTTGGTGATAGTTATAAGGGATGACTGAACCCTCATCTAGTCAAAATCAGTTCACTGCCTGTTCACACAACTTTTACTTCTAGGGAATGAAAGGAGACTCCACTACAAGAATCATGGCCCCCACCACCTTTCCAGGAAACAGAGCTGCTCCTGCTGTCGGCACAGCCAACGACACGAGAAGGACATTAATACCCCTCTAAATATTTCACATAGAGTCAGCTCTTTGCCATGCAAAACACCAGCAGTGGAGGCTGGAAAGTGAATGCACCTGAGGTGAATGGCACTAACTTTCCCTGCTAGCTGAACCCATTGGTATTTGGTACAGATTCCAGCAAACTTTCTCATCCTCCCAAAATAACTCTGTGGGCTGTCGCAGTGCAGTCGGGTTGGTTGCAATTGTTCTGTGCTGTTGGCCAGAGTGTGTCATCCTGAGATGGAAAGAGGAATGTGGGGTTATGGTAGGACTCGGAGAAAATAGGAGGGACACTTTTCTCTCTGGTGGCCCCACACTGAGCTTGCTTGACAGCAATCAGTAGCTGCTCTAGGCAGGCCTGAGAGCATGAGTTTTCACAGAGGCTCCCTCCCATGAGAAGGGAGTACTAACATGGACATGTGCACTGACTCTTCTCTCACTTGCTGGCCTTGTGCCTGAGAGCCAGACCTGCTTCTATATATATCAAAATTTTTGAAGCCCCTTGGGAACAGTTCTCCTTTGCCAGTGAAACCACGTGTGGTTCCTCCCCCTGTCAGCACTGTGTTGCCAGCTCCTGGCCCTGCCAGCTGCCAGGCTGCTGAGACCAGCAGCAGAGAGGATGGCCAGCCATGCCCACCTGCCTGTTGGGTCACCCAGGGACCACTGCACATCACCTCTCCTGCTTTCTTATCTGTGTCCTTCAGACCAGCCCCTCCAGTACTTCTGCATCTCCGTGTGTGCCGGTTTTTGTTTGGGATCATCTGCCTGGCAGCTCCTCTCAGCTTTGTTGAAAGGACATATTTTCTTTCCTCTCCTCTTTATTGCAATTTTCTCTGCTGTTTCTCAAGTTCTTGTTCTAACCTTAAGGTTTCCATCAGCCTTCTATAGCCAATTTTATAGCTCTTCTCCACATTTCCTTCCTTCTATCAATGCATACTCGACAGTCCTCTCCACTCTATTGTTCTTGATTTTCCAGTCTACTCTACCCCTGACTACACTGCACAGGGATGTGAGGAGAGGGATGATGTAGAATCACCCAAAATCTTTGCACATGGATACAAATGCTGCTGGGAGCCCAAGTTGAGAGGTGGGGTTATTAATAGCCAGGCCAAATGTTATTTCAAAGCATCTCCTCTCTGAGCTGTTGGATTTATTTTCCAGAAGAAACTAACAAAGAAGAAGAAAATACTTTGTTCTGCATGGGGAATTGCTGCAGCAGGCCTGCAGTGGCTCTTCTGCAGCCATCCTCATCTACAGTGAAAATCCTTCTAAGTCCCTTGTAAATACACACCCTCAACATCTCTGCTAAACGCATGCTATTTGCACAATAGCCCTTTGCAGCAGCCCATCTGTCAGGCCTCTTTCATGGCCACAGGTGGAGGATGAAAAATTCTTTTGAAGGGAGCACTGAGGGTCTTTAGAGGCAAGCTTGTTTGCTGCTGCATGGCTGGGCCTCCCACAGAGCCAAGCTTTGCAGCCTTCTGGGGCTCCCAGCCATGGCTGGCCTTTAGTCAAACAGTGCCCAGGGCAAGCCAGAATTTCATGCCTTTCCAAAACGCTAATTGATTGGGGATAAACATGAACCTAGAGTTTCTGTCCTGCACTCTAGTCTTAAGCATGCCAGCCAGCTGCCCAGCTAACCCATCCCTCAGGCTAACTCTGCTTCAAGGGTCTTTGTATAAGACCCAGAAGGTCATGGAAGTGTAGTTCGTTTTATGGTGCAGACAACTACAAAGCATTTAAATGTTTATTATATTTTTAAGGGTTTCCCTTTAACACAGAAAATGGTTGTGAAGATATAGTGGGGAGAAGCAGGATACACCTCAAGCTCTTGAGGTGGGCTTCCTGGTCCAGAGATCAGGGCAAGGAGCCAGCACCTCAGCCCAGCCTGCAAACCGAAGCCAAGCAACTCTTTAGATCCCACACACACACTTACAGTGACAGATAATCTACCCCTTCCCTGAACTCTGAGAGACATCTTGTCCTTCCAAAAATGTCACCACAGGTTCTCAGCAGATCTGGCACAGACTGTGTGCAGTTTGAATACCACTGGCCCAAGTCCAGCGCAGAGTATGTAAGTCCTGCACTCTCAGCCCATCACCAGTGGGAGAATAAAGTTTCTAAGAGGCGGCTGAAATCAAAGGAAGAATGGCAGAGATTTTTATGACACCCTAAAACTATTTGCTGAGAGCTGTAAGGTTGCTTAGCCTCCTTATGGTTTTTTTTCCCCCAGAATGATTCAATTACTCAATTAAAGAAACAACTCACACAGACAAAATCCAAAAAGCTGGGGGGGGGGGGAAAAAAAGCCACTTTGTGGTAGACTCTCCTTAAAGCCAGGTTGTCCCTTGCCTTGCCCATGAAATATATTTATTGTTGTGAGGTTTTTTCCCTCAGTTTGCTCACCTCAAAGTTTGTTCATTATTCTGAATCATCCTTGCTCATCCTTTGTTTCTTTTCTTTTTTCCCCTCTTTTCTTTCTCTGTTGGAAACTATTCTTTCTGAACCTTCTGAGCTAGTCTCATCCTGGTAGAACATGAAAGAGGTCACTGAAGGTAAAACTTTGAACCCAAAGTGGTTTAGTTCAAATTAGGCAAAATCACCAAGAAACCAAAGGTCCTCCATATGTTGAAGGAAGAAACAGGAAGCATAGAATGGTAAGGTTGGAAGGGACCTCAAAGATCATCTAGTTCCAACCCCCTGCCATAGGCAGGGACACCTCCTACTAGTACAGGTCACTCAGGGCTTCATCCAAGCTGGTCCTCCAGGGAGGTTGTGGAGCACAGAATCACCTAAAGATCACGTTGGGCAACCTGTGCCAGTGTCTCACCACCCTCACTGCAAACAACTTCCTCCTAACATCCAGTTTCAATCTCCTCTCTGTCACTTCAAACCCATTGCCCCTTGTCCTGTCGTCACAAGACCTTGTCAATAGTCCCTCCCCAGCCTTCCTACAGCCCCTTTCAGATCCTGGAAGGCTACTCTAAGGTCTCCTGGAAGCCTTCTCTTCTCCAGGCTGCAGAGCCCCAAATCTCATAGCCTGGAGGAAGATAAGAGATGGAGTAGGTGGTATAGATAAACCTCTCATTCTCTGCAGCATCACCAGCTGAGGATAGGTCCACAGCTTCCAGTGCAAGGCTACATCTGTGGTTGTTGTCCAAATGCACTGTAAGCAAAAACAGCCTGGCACTGACAGCCTCATCCACGTCTTGGAGAACTATACTCACATAGCACAGGACCCTCACAAAATAACTCTGACTCTCAGCATGGCTAATTATCAAAGCCAGAACATTATCCTAGAACAAAACAAGAAGCTGGCTTGGGAATATCTATAGTATGCTGTCTGGTACAGTATAGATATGCCAAATCAAAGCTACTGCTCAGTACAATTCTTCCAGCGAATGCTACTCCCACAAATGTCAGTCAGAATCATTTTTCTGACATGAAGTGCCCAATGACAGCAACTGTGAAGTGTTTGGGAGTACACTGCCTTCCAACTTTTAAGTCTTCTATATATTTAAGATGTATAGCTGTCAAAAAATAGAAGTTTTTCCATTATTCTTTGTCCTTTCAATCTTTTATTTTGCAGCTAGCCATATTCTCTCCCATCTGCCTGTTCTCCTACTGATGGTTAAATTTTCTGCCTGTGGTGCATAAATGCAAAGTAATGGGTTATGTGGGCAGGCCTGGAGGGTCCATTAGACAACAATCTGCAACTCTGGAATATTCACTTTCATCAACCTAATCATTCCACCAGAGTCCTAACTGGACTGTCAATGGCCCATTTCAAACTCCAGGAGTGTTGAGATGGACAGAAAAGTGTTCTAAAATCTGCTGCAGTGGTCTTATAGCAGTGCTGTTAATGTCTTATAGCAGACATTAACAGCAGATCCATGCACTTTTCCCAGCAGATTTCCCTCTGTAACTTTTCTCAGATGAACAGAAAATATGTCCCAACTTTCTTATGGGCTTGACTATGGATCAGTTCTAACTATATATACAATTTTGTCTGAGTGCTGCCCAGAGTAGGCTGGTGGTACAAAATGCTGTAATTCTTTTATTCTGCAGTGTCTGCTGGTCTTAGTTGTAGCTGATGGCTAAATTTCTATCTGATACAATTGCTGAAATAGCCTTGAAATGGGAACTGCCTGGAACAGATGTAGTGGTGTCTACCAGCATTTGCAGAATCTAAATGACAAGCTCCAAACACCAGTCTCATCTGGAGTACCATGTCCAGTTCTGTTATCCCTCTTCCAAGAAGATATATTAGCATTGGTGCAGGCCAGGAAAATTATTCTCAGTTTGGCATGGCAAACAGATTTCATTTTAGAAGAGACTGAGAACAGGACTAAGTGAAAGGACAGAAACAAACCTAAGATCTCCTTAGAGTACAATAGGTAAATCACAGCATTCCACATCCATACCACAGCTGGGTCACATCTGGCCCATTCAGAGGGCAGCAAGAGTGGTCTGGATTTGTCTTTATGCACACACAGAAGCACGTGGTTTGTTTAGCTAAGACAACAGAATGTGTTTTTACATCAGCATTTTGATTCAGATCAACTTTGAGGCTGTGGTGGTTATGGGTCTTACCCCTTATCCCCTCACACCCCCTCCAACACCCCCCAAAGATTCATGCAGACTAAACTCAGCTGGCTGGAAGTAAGTTAAGGAATGAAGCTTTATATACTTACAGCTTAGCACGATTTCCAAACATAGATATATATACAACATATTACAGCTATTTACAACTATATACAGTAATATACAAGTCAAAAGTAATGCAGAAATACAAGACCCCTCCCAGCAGGCAGAGTGCCCAGGAGAGGTTCCCAACTGCCCTTCATCTTCTTTCCACCCTCTCCCTTATCTCAGAATCTTTCTTACTTGCAGGGTGAGCTGGAAAGGTCAGCAAGGGCTCTTAGAAGCAGAATGATCAGTTGGAAAATGTGCAGATTCAAGCAAAAGAGTTAATAACAGCAGTAGGCAGGCAGAGACTGACTTATCTATGTTTGTGTCTCTGTTTTGATACGTCCCAGCAGAACAAATGGGTAATACAGACATTACTGTATGCTCCTGATCTGATTGTTTCACCTTGTAGGATGGTGAAGGAACCAGGATTCCTTTCTGATTAAATTAATCTGGACTATGTGATCAAAGTTCATCTGGTGAGCTCCAGCCACTAATGGGAGTTTGAATGCAGGGGATCAGACCCAGACAAGCAGAGCAGGGAAAATCTCAAAATGGTTTGGCATGTAGGTATGGACTCCTCAAATCTAAGTTTCATCCTATAGACTTAGATCAGGCTTCTGGCTAATGTAGACACAGAAAAATACTGCATTTACTTGCTGAGAAGCAAACTAAGTTCACACAGAGCATCACTGCCCAGTTAGATTGTTTCAGACTCCTTGTTTAGAATCAGCTCAGGTATTCTCACACTGCTGTAAGTTAACAACAGTGACTGCAGTGGGGAAATTTAAAACAGCTCTTCAAGGTATGAAATTCTGGATCATCCCTTTAGCAAGAACAAAATAGCATAAGGTGTTTTATGAAGGTTTTAATTTTATGGAAAGGATTACATAATCTTTTTGCCTGTGTAAAAGAGAAGCTGGAGAGGACTTTATCATCCCAAGAGTTTTCTTCCACTTATGCCTGCTTAGGAGGTGACACTTGCTACATTTATTTCAATATCTGTTAGCAATGAACTAAAACAGTATTATAAATGGCAATGAAAAAAGAAAGGGTTTATGTCAAAGAGGAGCTTGTCTCTTTCTCTTCCCTGTAGTAATCACCAAGGAGCCAAGCTAAGGCCTCTAGCACAACACAGGAAAAACCTGGGTCACAAAGGACCAGATGTAGAAAGTCTGGAGTGTACATAAATCTTGTCACATGTAGGTGGACCTTCTTTCACAGATGATGGACTGACTTTATCTTTCTGTGAGGAGAAAGGCATAAGGGAGTTTCTTCTGACCACCAAATTCTTTGGGTTTGTTTGCAAACAGAATTAGAGCAAGCTTGGACGTTGCTGTATATTTTATGATCTGGTTCCCAGGGCTCATATCCTCCGTGGCCTGCCAGCATGCACACAGCTCTGGCACTTCTGTAATCACTGGAGAGCACAGTCTGGGCGGGACTCATGCCTAGCAAGAAACTTAGCACCAGTGCCCACATCCCTAACTTTCTCCCAGGTACATGCCCTGGGCTGTTGCCAAAAGGAAGGAGACCTGATGCTATGACAAGCATCTTCATAGAATCATAGAATGGTAAGGTTGGAAGGGACCTCAAGGATCATCTAGTTCCAACCCCCTGCCATAGGCAGGGACACCTCCCACTAGTACAGGTTACTCAAGGCCTCCTCCAAACTGACCTTGAACACCTCCAGGAAGGGAGCAGCCACAACCTCCCTGGGCAACCTCTGCCAGTGTCTCATCACCCTCACTGTAAAAAACTTCCTCCTGACATCCAGTCTAAATCTTCCCTCTGCCAGTTTAAACCCATTGCCCCTTGTCCTGGCATTGCAAGACCTTGTCAATAGTCACAGACCCACACTGCAGGAACACACCTCTTTAGCATTTCCAAAGGCTGAAGTGGCAAAAATTTGATTCTGGTCCTTTTACTGGTGACCTTAAAACCTTTGTTAAATTCTACTTGCAGCTCAGGGAGTTTTGCAGAAAGAACCAAGAGACAGAGACACTTCAGAACAGGCAGTTCCCCGGCAGCAGCGGAAAAATCTCTGAGGTATGTGAAAGATGTGGGTTTGTGATTAGTGAAAAGGACAGAGAGGTCAGGAGTTCTGCCTTTCTCATCTCTCTCTCTCTGGCTTCCCCTCTCTCCCTGGGAATCTTACTTAGACTTCTGTGCCTCAGAACCTCTCTCTCAAACAGAGGTGATGAAGCCTACCTACTCCTTGTGATCTGATAGCATTTATAAAGTTGTTTTGTCTCCTCAAATGGAAGGACTTCTCAGGTCCTAAGAACCCAGAGTGTGGGCTGAGAGATATACAAAGTAAATAGCCACAGTTCCACTATGAGAGTTATTTAAGGAAAGAGTGGGTGTAAGCCTGATGTAAGTCATGTTCAAGGAACACACTTTCTTTGTTTCATTATTCATTTCCAACTTGGCATTCAAAACATTTAGAGACTAATCATTTTTAACACTTGTCTGTGTTTTCTCCTTCCGACTGAGGATGCAGCAGTTAAGAAAAGTTGGACAAGTTTTCAATAAGCAAAGTAAAAACCCATTAACTTTGGAAATTAATATATTCTTTAAGGGTTGGGGTTGTTTGGTTTGGTTTGGTTTGGTTTGGTGGGTTGGTTAGGTTTTGGTTTGGGTTTTCTTTTCAGTTGGGTGTTTTGGTTTTTTTTCCTGAACTGGTTGTGCTTGTGATGAGTAGAAAATAGCATGACAACTCATTTTTGAAGAAATGAGGAACTTCCAAAAATACCAGTATGATTGTTACTTAATTTTGAACATTTCTTTTTAAATGGCAGTGTTTTGAAAGGCCTTCTACAAGTGAATGATGCGAAAGTACATCTCAATAAGAGTCTTAGGCAATTACAACAAATACCATATGTTGGCTCTACCTGCTGGGTCTACCCATCTCTTTGAGTGCCACAGCTGTTTAGTGCTTCTTCATAACCAGAATGTCTATACAATTCCAGCAAGTAGTAAATCAAGTATCATAATCACAATGATCTTGAAGCCCTCTGAATGCTCTGCTACCTGGTATTTATGCTATGTGCATGAAAGTCAAAGGTCAGATGAAGGTCAAGTGATGAATGTTCAGATCATGCTTAAAGAGGACTGGAAACAGAGGGAAGACCTGAGGCTGAAACCAAGACTCAGCTGATTCCAGGATTAGTATCTTATAGAACCATAGAATGGTAAGGTTGGAAGGGACCTCAAAGATCATCCAGTTCTGACCCTCTGCCATAGGCAGGGACACCTCCCACTAGCACAGCTCACTCAAGGTCTCCTCCCATCTGGCCTTGAACACCTCCAGGGAGGGAGCAGCCACAACCTCCCTGGGCAACCTGTGCCAGTGTCTCACCACCCTCACTCCAAACAACTTCCTCCTAACATCCACTTTCAATCTCCCCTCTGCCAGTTCAAACCCATTGCCCCTTGTCCTGGCATTGCAAAACCTTGTCAATAGTCCCTCCCCAGCCTTCCTGTAGCCCCATTCAGATCCTGGAAGGCTACTCTAATGTCTCCTGGAAGCCTTCTCTTCTGCAGACTGCAGAGCCCCAACTCTCTCAACTTGTCCTCACAGCAGAGCTGCTGCAGCCCTCTCAGCATCTTGGTGGCCTCCTCTGGACCCACTCCAACAGTTCCATGTCCTTCCTGTGCTGAGGGTTCCAGAACTGCACACAGGACTCCAGGTGGGGTTTGACGAGAGCAGAGCCAAGGGGCAGAATCCCCTCCCTTGCCCTGCTGCCCACACTGCTCTTGCTGCAGCCCAGCACACAGTTACTGTCTGGGCTGTACTCACACTGCAGGTTCATCTTGAGCTTTTCATCACCCCAGACCTCCAGGTCCTTTTCCTCAGGGCTGTTCTCAGCCATTCCTCACTCAGCCTGTATTTGTGCTTGGGATTTTGCCTACCCAGGAGCAGGACCTTGCACTTCGTCTTGTTGAATTTCTTGAGGTTGGCCTGGGCCCACCTCTGCAGCCTGTGCAGGTCCCTCTGGGTGGATCCCTGCCCTCTAGCAATTTGACTGTGCCACACAGCTTGGTGCCATCTGCAGCCTTGTGGAGGGTGCACTAATTCCTCTGTCCATGGCACTGACAAAGGTGTTAATCATCTTTGGTACAGACCTGTGAAACAGGTTGGGAAAAAAATAATTCTGTAGAACTACAATCTATAGGAACAACAGTATAAGGAGAATTTAATCCAACACACAGATAAGCAATCCAGCTGTCATTTCATACACACTTTGAATCAATATCAGTCAGAACTCATCCTAGCAAAAGTGATCTTGCATCCATCAGTGAAGGCTGCCTGTTCCTGCCTTTATCTCACCATGTATTTAAAGGTGTGTGGATGTCGTGCTCAGGGACATGGTTCAGTGGTGGTAGCTTAATAGGTGGCCTTGATGATCTTAAAGGTTTTCTCCAACCAAAATGATTCTCCAAATTTATGATTCTGTGATTTCTCTGATAAAGCTCATAAAAGAGTTCACACAAAGAGTTTTGCCAGCATTACAAAGAGAGGGGGAGGACAGTGCTGAGCAGCAGGTATAGAAGGATTCTAGGACCTTAGAGTGACTTCAGTGACTCAGATTGCTATAAAACTGCACCCTATGTCTGCAACAGGAAAAAAAAAAAACCAAACCAAAAACCCCAAACCTGCTTTCATGAAGGTGTAGTTTGTGTGACTTGTATGACTCTCCTCTTTTTATCTGTTCCTGTGCAGTTTGTCACCATGGGGAAAATCAGCAATGAGCTTCCAATAATTGGATGAGTCGCTGCCAATTTGTAGTTTGTAATGTGATTTTCATACAGGCCTTTTTTTTTTTTTTTTTTTTCTTCTTGAAAAGAACTGAAAGAAAACAAGACTTTTTATTTATTTATTTCTTCTAATCAAAGGAAGTTTCAGGTGTGTTGACCTGGCAGAAATCTCATATGCAAGACAAAGTCAGTTTTGCATTTCAGATGTTCTTTGGAAATTTCTTTATGGCGTCTGATTTTGATCTGGGAAATGTGCTCCTTCTGGTTTGATTTCAACTCAAAGCTAAACCACAGGCAAAGCTGAGGTCCAGAAGTTGGCCTAAAATCCCACTAAAAGGGCACAAGTGACATTGCTGAGGAATTTCTTTTACAAGTCACATTTGGTTACATCTCAGCAGACTGCCAGATCAAATGCCTGCCAGTCACTGTGCAGGGTAGATTCAAACCAATATTCTGGACACTTTGAGGTAAGGACAAGTTAGGGATGAGTGTGCAGGCCAGTCAGAGGGGACACACCAAGAGCAAACCTCATACACTCAGTTCCCTAAAGCACAGAGGCATACAGATCCTTTCTGTCTCCACAGCATTCCAAAGTCACTCTTCTATCCTGTGACCCACATGCCAGACCCATCAGATGACAGCTGATTCTGATGTCATCTCTGTTAGAACAAGTGTGGCACAGGTGAGAAGAAAGGGTGAATTTCTCAGCTGAGCCCAACACCACAACACGTGGCTGAAGATGCACAGCATTGGGAGAGAAGATCCTGAAGCTGTACTGCTCACCCAGTGGCAGAGAAGATCCTGAAGCTGCACTGCTCACCCAGTGGCAGAGAAGATCCTGAAGCTGCACTGCTCACCCAGTGGGAGAGAAGATCCTGAAGCTGCACTGCTCACCCAGTGGCAGAGAAGATCCTGAAGCTGCACTGCTCACCCAGTGGGAGAGAAGATCCTGCAGAATTTGAGCCCTTGTCTCATGAACCTGTCTGCAACAGTCAGTATTACCTAAAATAAGGCAACTCAACTGAGACAGAACCAAGGAGAAATTAATGGAGAACCAAATTCTCTACTTCCCTGCTTGCCATGAGGCTGTGAAAGCGATGATACCGCCTCAGGCATGGTCACTGCTTAGGATGCCCCTCGAGCCCTCTGTGGTTCTCACTGTCTGTTCCTTCATTGTACAGAGAGACTTGATGCAGTTGTTGTCCACATCAACGCATCCTCCTCATGTTGTTAGTGACATTTGTGAAATCACCTCAAAGGAATTTAGTGCACCCTGTCAGGATTTATAGCAGAAAACCTGCTGTTGAATATCCATGCTCAGTCAAACTTTGGTAACCGGTCACTTAGATGGTTAAAATATAACTTCTGTGGATGGGTTTACTCCCAGTTGGGCAATTACTACCAAAAAAAGTTTGCAGACAGGGCCATCTCACAACAGAGCCCTTCTTCCTGCTTCTCCATCCTGTGGCTTCATAAATCTCTGCTTGTGACATCGTAATCTGTTGCTGTGGGAATCCTGCTGGTATCACAAACAAGGGATTACGACCTCAAAGTAGGAGCAAACAGAAAGAAGAGATTGGTTCTGTGAGAAGCAAAACATCCTTAGGGAAGATGAATAGATCACCCTCTGGGACCTTTCAAGATCAGACTTACCCATGTCCTGGAAACCTGAGACCAGATTCCAGATTGCTGTGCCTTAGTAACCTCATCTGCAGTGTCAAGAATCTACTGAAAGCTCCCTTCATAAACACACACACACCCCCCCTCAAAAAAAAAAGTTGGCTAGGGATGCAAGGCAGACAGGCTTTAAGAACAAGTTCTTAGGCAAAAGATAAAAAGATTTGTGATGACAATGTAAAACACATTCCTACCAGATAAGGTAAACTGGCTACAATCAAATAAGTGTACAGACTGAGAACTGACAAAGTTCAGTTCCACCTCTATCATCTGCACACTGAATGGCTTCATTTTGGTCATTTCATCTTTGAAGAATGTGCCACAAGATTTTGGCTGTATCCCTGTGGACACCTATGAGAAGAGTCCCCTGTGGGAACAGCTGCAGGAGGCACTCTAAGCAGGGCACTTGTATCTGAGCAGCTCAGTGAGTCACAGGCAGGTGCTGGAGCACCTCGAGATGTTCAGTGCACCCACACTATGACTGACTGTGACCCCTGAGAGTCACCACAGCTTTGGGGCTGACACCAGAGTTCTCAGGAGTGCTGCAGTTGGGGTTTGGTGCCCTCCTTTATAATTTTCACACAGGACTCTTCCAGCGTTTATCCTTTACTATTAATCTATTTGAATGGAATTTGAAGGAAAAGTAAGATCAGTAAAGGCATATGCAAATATAACTTTTTTCTTGTAGGTCATTGCCATAGAAACTACTGCTACAGGATCTAGAGAGACATGGACAGATCATCAAGGCACAGAAATGAGGGTCTCAGCCTCTTGGGTCCAGTAATATTAATATCTGTGAAGGTTTACTCCATTTTTAAAGACAAATCAGTTACCTTTTTTTCCTTAGTTTTCCCACCAGCTTAATGTGAATAAAAATCCTAAATCTTAGATTCATAGAATGGTTTAGGTTGGAAGGGACCTTAAAGCTCATCCAGTTCCAACCGCTCTGCCATGGGCAGGGACACCTCTCACTGGACATGGTTGCTCAAGGCCTCATCCAACCTGGCCTTGAACACCTTCAGGGTTTGGGGATCCAGGACCTCCCTGGGCAACTTCGAGTGTCTCATCACCCCCACTGTATAGAATTTCTTCCTACTCTCCAGTCTAAATCTCCCCTCCTCAAGCTTCAAATCCAGTCCCTCTTGTCCTATCACTGCAAGTCTTTGCAAAAAAAAAGTCCTTTCCTGGCTTTCTTGTAGGCACCCTTCAGGTACTGCAAGGCTGCTAGGAGGTCTCCCCAGAGCCTTCTCCAATCCGTCTCAAGGGAGTCACTCATAGTCTCGTGTTGTGTGAACTGGCAAGCAGAGAAGACAGACCAAGTGCTTTGGGGAGTGACTTTGCAGTGATGTTCAATCTCCATTCCATACTCAGGCCCAAGGAGCCTTTGCATAGCCTCAGCCTCAGGACTTTCCCCTGTTCATATCTCAGAGCAACAGCTGAGTGCCACTGGGCAGACTCTTACTCTTCACCAAGAGATGAATCTGAGTCAGTCTGCAGCCATCCATATCGTATCCTACATCAGGCAGGCAGCATGTAGGGAAAGGAGGGAGGTCCCTGGAGCTGCTCTTGCAGCAGTGCTACTTTCAGCTGCCCGTGAAGTTACGCTAGGCTACCTCTAGGCTCAGCTCCTCTATTTAGCAAAATTTAAAATGTGCTCCTTCAAAATAAAGCACTGGAGCTGAGTGTGTAGTTTCTCAGTGAGCAATCTCAGACCACGCTGTAGCCTAAAGCAGACTTTCCCCCACACTTCCTGCCTTATGTTCTTGATGCGTCTCTTGTGCTGGCAGTAGCAATTGCATAGCCTCACAACACAGAGAACTAATCTCTTTTATTTTTTTTCCCTGTATGTTTTTCAGACAAATCAGCTTATTCATGTAGTTGATGACATGACAGCTAGTGCTGCCCCAGGGGAAGGAAGAGTGTGGTCAGAGGCACAGGGGAAGAGCTGAACTGCTGCTTTTGGCAGAAGCTCACATTCAGATTGGGCTAGACTCGCTTTGGAAGTAATTCCCTAACCTACCAATTTTGTCATCATCCCCTTGCCTTCTTTTTGCATCACTCTTGCTCCTCTGGATTGGTGCTGAAGGGCCCCATTTAAACTTTGTTTTGTTACAGCTGCTTCCCAAATTTTCCTGGGCAGGTGAACACACAGCTAATGCGGGAGCCTATATTACACCTTGAGAGTGCTGGAGTGGAGGGTACTTGGGAAGGCTGACACAGTTGTTGAAAGCTATTTGCTGTCTGGTTTCTAGGAGACAGCATGACTCATTGCATCTTTCCTTGTAGCCTGCACCTCTCAACCATTTATCAGCTAACACACTTGATCAAGTCTGATAAAAAAAATCTTTTAGAAAAATTATAGAGAGCCACACTATGGAATGGGAACATTAAAGTGTGGAAATAAAATGATGGCTGAAGATAATGTCTGCTCCGCTAGCACAGAAGAATGTAGGCTCACATTTGTCCCAGGGGATTTATTGGTGGAACTCCCACTAGTGCAAGTAATAAACACATGCATACATCCCTTTGTGCCATGCCAATTTTCCCCTAGCCATGCTTTGACCAGCCCAGACAGTCAATCGTGTCCTGGGCTGCAGCAAGAGCAGTGTGGGCAGCAGGGCAAGGGAGGGGATTCTGCCCCTTTGCTCTGCTCTCGTCAAACCCCACCTGCAGTCCTGTGTGCAGTTCCGGAGCCCCCAGCGCAGGAAGGACATGGAACTGTTGGAGTGGGTCCAGAGGAGGTCACCAAGATGCTCAGAGGGCTGCAGCAGCTCTGCTATGAGGACAGGCTGAGAGAGTTGGGGCTCTGCAGCCTGGAGAAGAGAAGGCTTCCAGGAGACCTTAGAGTAGCCTTCCAGTATCTGAATGGGGCTACAGGAAGGCTGGGGAAGGACTATTGACAAGGTCTTGTAACAACAGGACAAGGGGCAATGGATTTGAACTGGCAGAGGGGAGATTTAGACTGGATGTTAGGAGGAAGTTGTTTGCAGTGAGGGTGGTGAGAGACTGGCACAGGTTGCCCAGGGAGGTTGTGGCTGCTCCCTCCCTGGAGGGGTGCAAGGCCAGCTTGGAGAAGGGCTTGAGTGAGCTGTGCTAGTGGGAGGTGTCCCTGCCTATGGCAGGGGGTTGGAACTAGCTGATCCTTGAGGTCCCTTCCAACCTACCATCCTATGATTCTATGATTCTATGTTCCTTCAGTCCTACTAGCAACTTATTTACTTTTCCTATGATTCTATGATTCATTCCCAGTAGTCTTTTTCTCTGTGTGTGTGTGTGTGTGTGTCTCTAAATTATTCTTAACAGCATTTCACTCAGCACTACCTAAACATACCAAAACTAGAAAAGAGGCTCAATCTTAGTTGAAAAATATCATTTACATATGCACACCGTTATAGAAACAACAGATAGCAGTAGTGGGAATAATAACAGTAATGGCCCAGAACGTGATTGCAGACCCACAAAAAAAAAAAAAAAAGCAGGCATGGATGTGGTGCAGTAATCATAAATTAGTAATAGCTGGCAATTAACACATCGCATTTCAAGCTCTGAAAGGAAAATGACATTGGAGTGATAAGGTTGTTTTCTGCAGCTCATTTAGAATAGAGGTGTAAATGGCATGTATGACATTTCGTTGCTGTATATGCCCCAAGATTAGAATGCAGGAAGGAAGGCAGAGGCATCATACACAGGTTACAAAGGGAAGTTCAGTGCCTGCCGTTGAATGTACAGATTCTGTCTTCTGAAAAAAAAAACAGCTCTCTGAATGCCTTTTCTGACAAGCAAGAAAATGTTGTCAAACATTTGATTCATCACATGTTATCTTCACTAAACAAGAAAAGTAGTCGAAGCCCTGACAAAGCTCAGAAGGATGAAAAAGTAATAAAACAGAACAACTTTGCTGCCTATTCAGAAAAAAAAAAAACCAAAACACCAAACCACCAAAAAACCCAACAAAACAATAAAAATGACCAGTGAAAATGAGAAAGTGCCTTTTTATACAAATCTGGGGTTTCCATTCTGAGGCTGGTGAGGTAAAAAGGTTCCATTCATGCTGAATTTCAAAAGGCACAGCTGAAGAACAAGGGTAACGTTTTCCACAGTGCTACCTCTTTTAAAACTGTAAATATTTTTAAGTGCTTTAGATAGCTATGAGTGCAGAGACACCAAAAGCTGTAGATGCACACCAGAAAATGCGGTTTCAAATCAGAACCCAAGTGGGATCCAGGTAAAGGGAAGGGTGGTGGTGGTGTATGAATAAAAGCAACAAAATTAAGAACAAAACTCTGGCTGAAGTTACTGCCTTCAGCAGCCAGCTCCACCTCAAGTGCATGGGCAGCTGCTCTCCTTGTTAAACCAAGGCTGGAGCCTGTGATGTTGCTAAGCAAACTGGAAACTGGAGACAGCTTCCTCTTGACCACAGGTTCCGCTGTGCCATGGCCAGGCAGCCAGCCTTGAAAGGGAGCAGCCACCCATGGAGGGCAGACTGGCAGAGAGCTGCAGCCAACCTGGTCCAACCCATGCCCTCTGCACTTGGACTTGCTGCTTGTGACTCGTGGTGAAGCTTGGCCTTCTTTCCAAAATGTGGGTTTTTTTTTCCTTTCAGTAGAAAGTCTGGTGAATGAAGTGCCTTACCCAGCTCAAAACTTTACAGTTTTCATTCGGGTACAACTCCCACACACAGGCATACAAAGTGTCTTCAAAAGCATTTTAGAGATATCTGGCAATTTAACCAGCAAAAAGGCTACAGCAACTGTGCAGCCTGCCTCCCAACTGCCCCTGCCACTTTGCTGGTAAGTCTTAGGTTTACCTTGGGTATTTCCAGCTTTGAATGATTTTAAACTAGCACGTGGCTCAGTTTGCTGTCCATGGTTGAAGCTCCTCTCAAGATTATTTACTGCTACAGAACAAAATGCACAGAAGAAAGGATGGAAAAGAAAACAAGGCTGACGTCCAGGTGATCCACTCTCCAGCAGCATGTGGGAGAAACAGGTTCTCTTCCAAGCCTCTTGTTCCCCAGGCTGTCATGGGCACTGAGTGCTGCAGAGATAGCAGCAGCAGCTTCTCCAGCTGATTAACCAGAGACAGTGACAGACTTTAACAGGAGTGCTACCCAGTACTCCAGAGCCAGAAGAATAGTTGCCTCAAAATAGAAGCAGATGGGGCTGTGCAAAACGATGGGACTTTGGAATTCAAAAAAGTGTGTTAGTGGGGAGGGAAAGAGGGAATAGTGTATCTCGTTTTAAAAGGAATATGTACACTCTGTCTCTTAGTATCTTTTCCAGCAGGAAAATAAGGAGGTCAGGCTGTGCTAAAATATAATGAGCTGTGGTAAACTGTGATTTTAGAAGATGGTGAAATTTTTACTGGCAGTGGTAGAAGATAGTTACAAAAGTATGATACAGGAGATCATTTGTACAGGGATAATTATCCTGGTAATAAGTCTGAACAAGAACAAACATGGTGTGTTGTTTTTTTTCTTTCATGTTCAGGACAAGTGACACAGACTATGTGGAAAACAGAGAAAAATCTTATTTTAGAAATCAGGTTCAAGTGTGCAGCTGAATTTGAAATTTGCCATTGAGACTTTCTGAGTCTGAAAGACACTTGTTGGTGCAAGGATCTGAACTCAGCAGGCCTGAGTCTCTAGCAGCTTTTACACCAGGTTGATTCTTTAGACCTCAGTGAACTTGCTCTATGCCTGTGATCTGGTAACTGAAAACAGAATCATCCTCAAAGGATGACTCCCCGTTTGCTGTAGAAAAATCTCAGAACTGGACCTTAATTTATTGATTTGATGCCAATATAGCAAACCTGAATCCTAAGAGCATGTTGCAAGACTCCAGGATTGCTTTCTACTGCTCAGAGATGGAGAACACTTCTTCCCCCACTATATCACAGGTGTACCAGAGAATCCTCCAGAACACTGAAAATTACACTTACCATCAGCTCAGCACCAGAGCAAGTTACAAGCCTCTAAATGTTCACACCATGTTAGAGAATAAAATGGGTCTAGACTCATTCATCTACAGTGAGAGTGGTGAGACACTGGCACAGGTTGCCCAGGGAGGTTGTGGAGCACAGAATCACCTTGGGTGATCACTAATGATCACATTGGGTGATTCTGTGCTCCACAACCTCCCTGGAGGTGCTCAAGGCCAGGTTGGATGAGGCCTTGAGTGACCTGTCCTAGTGGGAGGTGTCCCTTCCTATGGCAGGGGATTGGAACTGGATGATCTTTGAGGTCGCTTCCAACCTTGCCATTCTATGATTCTATGATTCTCTGGGCTAATTTTTCCGTATCCTCATGATTAATCTCTCTCAGCCTCCAAAGCAGACTGACCATATTAAGTATGTTTAATATGTTTGACACGTTGAGGATGTGTCAGGCCCATGCTGAGCCCTGAACTGTGTGTGGGCACTGTCTGGGAGAGCGCTGGGCTGCCGCCGGTGGTGCAGGCAATGTGACCATATGGATGGTCATGCACGGCTGCGCGAGAGCCTGGCTCACTTCAGTAGTATAAAAATAACCTTGGGGTCCAAGCCTGCCTGCTGCCTCCTGAATGCCCTTCTTAGATAAATTGGCACCTGGAGATGCCCATTTCTCCTCCCTGAGCTGAAGAACAGCTATGTTGACTAACTGAGATCTAGACTTTGACTTTCTTGTGCCTAAAGCGAAGCATCTGCTAACAAGAGTGTTTCAGGGATGCTATATACACTGAAGAAGAAAGAAAAAGGAGAGATTTCTTATAGCATCCAGCAAAGCTGAATCTTTGTGTAAAGGAAAAAAAAAAAAAAAAAAAAAAAAGAGTGAAGATAAGGCAGTTTCTGTCACATGTAGATCGATGCAGAAGCAAACACTCCCTGAGCCAGCCGAGATGCTGACACCATGTTTTTCCCCTGTCTGCTCTGTAAGCAATATAAACAGTAATAGACATTGTATCATTTTAAATTGCCTCACTGAATGCAATGCTGATTTTAGACTTGGTGTGAGCCTCCTAGCTAGCATGGAAGAGAGAATATTTGCTCTTCTCTTAGAAGATTTCACCTGGCGAGACAGAGCGAGCAGCAGTCAATACCATTAGGGTGAGCAAGACTCTTCTGCACTAACAGCAATTCTTCAGGGCATTGTCCCTGCAGAGCCCTTGGTGATCTCAGAATCTAGTGGAGAACCAGAGTAATGGGCATGTCAGCATGGAGTGATCAATCAACAGTCAAGGTAGAGTTTGGGGGGACACAAAGACACTTATCCTAATGTAAGAAGAGCAAGTCCCCACTTACTGCCCTTGTTACCTAATCTTTGACATGGCCTCGGTACTCTGGTCTGGCAGAGACCCAGAGAGAGATGCTGATATTCAAAGCTGCAATTGCTGATTCTTTTGAGTGTCCCCTGATGCATCTGATTAAAGCAAATGATCGATACTAAACTTTGAGAAAAACTAGTGTGGGGATGTTACAGATGACAGCCCATGAATAAATAACTCTGATAATGGCATTTGTCTTACTATAAAGCTCATTCATAATTTAGCAAGAATAATGCCCATTAAAGAACACCTAGAATAATCACTGCCAAAATAAAGAGTTAATTGGTTTCTATCTTCTGGGAACTCTCTCATAATAAGCTCAGTATGGAAAACTGGCTATGAACTCCATATAGTGATTATAGAAATATCTACTCCCCAGGTTACCTCCTCCTCATTTAGTCTTTCTTCAGCACATTTTGGATGTCTGCTTTGATACGTGTCCTATAACTTGGAAAGGGAAAACAGTGAGAAAGGTTCCATTTCTTCTTGTCACAAAAAATAAAGAAGAATTTTTCCCTGTCTCCACTGAAGTCACCGGAAAGTGATTTGGGTCCCAAAGTAAATTTCTTGGGAAGCTCAAGGTAAATATTGTTCCTTATTAAGCAAATCAGTGTTGCTGTATGCTAAATTTAGAGAAAGAAATAACCCAGTTATCTTGGAATTATGTACTTCAATAAAATGTAGCTTGAATATTCATACCACATAGTCATGTAATGCCTATAAAATATTTCCTGCCCCCCTCCTCCAACAAAACAGTTTGCAGATGTCTTTTAATCTAGAAATATTGTCTGTCTGAGGCAAGGGGAGAGTGCCAATAGCAGAGGTTTGCTGTAACAAAACACAAGTGGTTTCTGTTTTCACATAAAGATCATGTACATGCACTGGCACATCTGTTCACTGCGCAGTCCCACAGCCTGGAATGGTCAGCACCAGCTCCGGGGATTAATGCCAGCCTCACTCGAATAACAAACACTCACAGCCCAGCAGGCTTTGCAGCACTAAAGCAGAATGCACCCCTCTGGACTTGGTGTCAAAATGCAAAGTACCATCCCGTCCTGCCCTCGCTGGGTGATCGCCTGGTTTTAGTTAACATCTCCTCTTTAACAAGAACTGCAGGATGGTGATGGAGCCAGAGTGTTTCAGAAGCATCCTGGAGCAGTAATTCATGTGGAAAATCACAGTGTCCTGTAGTGCTTTGCATCTACCTCAACTATATTAAACACTACATAAAACAATCTGAATTCCAGACGTTCTCTCTGGATATTGCAAGCATGCTACGCCAGTCTTTATGAGATCAAAAACATGCCAAGGCTTTAAATCCATGATTCTAAAGAGAGAATTTGTGTTTCATGCAAGACTAAGCTCTCACTACACTGCTCCCCTTCCTTGAACATGCCACAGCCTTAACCTTGAATGCGACCACAAACGTCACCACTGTCACTTCTCTTGATTAAAAATGTATAGAAGCAGGACAGAACTTTGCTTTTAGTGGCAGGCAGTGCAGGTACTGAAATCCAATGATTTCCTACAGATCAGCTCATCTGATGCCTCTGCATCCAGCCCGTGACAGAGCCTCTTCTGCCTTTCATACATAGAATCATAGAATCATAGAATCATAGAATGGTAAGGTTGGAAGGGACCTCAAGGATCATCTAGTTCCAACCCCCTGCCATAGGCAGGGACACCTCCCACTAGTACAGCTCACTCAAGGCCTCATCCAATCTGGCCTTGAACACATCCAGGGAGGGAGCATCCACAACCTCCCTGGGCAACCTGTTCCAGTGCCTCACCACCCTTACTGTAAAGAACTTCCTCCTAACATCCAGTCTAAATCTCCCCTCTGCCAGTTTAAGCCCATTGCCCCTTGTCCTGTCATTGCAGGACCTTGTAAATAATCCTTCCCCAGCCTTCCTGTAGGCCCCCTTCAGATACTGGAAGGCTACTATCAGGTCCCCTCGAAGCCTTCTCTTCTCCAGGCTGAAGAGCCCCAACTCCCTCAGCCTGTCCTCATAGGAGAGCTGCTCCAGCCCTCTGATCATCTTTGTGGCCCTCCTCTGGACCCGCTCCAACACTTCCATGTCCTTCCTGTGCTGAGGGTTCCAGAACTGCACACAGTACTCCAGGTGGGGTCTGACGAGAGCAGAGTAAAGGGGCAGAATCACCTCCCTTGCTCTGCTGGCCACGCTGCTCTTGATGCAGCCTAGGACTCGGTTGCTGTCTGGGCTGCATGTGCACACTGCAGACATGTGGGTCAACATCAGAAAACAGTCATAGCTAACTCAGAAATCAGAGCAGTAGGAGAAACAGTTTCACAGGAAGAGGCTAGGGAGGTGTGTGAGAGGAGAGGCAGCCCAAAGCCCCTCAGGCCCACTAGCAGCAACTACACCCAGGGTTTGCACTGTTAGCACCTTGCACTATCATCCCTTATGCCACTGAGATTTCCCCTCTCCTTCCAAGCCATTTCAGTCTCTTCTATCTGCTTAGGTCTGTAGGAGCGCAAGGAGGAGTGGGTTGAGGCACCAGGCCAGATGGAGTAAAAGAGGAACCAAGGAAGAAGGTGAAAGCTGTTTGTGCTGGAAGGAAAGGGGTTCCCACGGTTCTACACCTCTGCACAGAACAACTACAGGGCAGGTACCACCAGGCACAGGGCGAGTGGAACCATCACAGGGCAGCTGCGCACACACACACACACAGAGCTATTCTGAGGGGGGGAAATTATGCTTAGAATCCCTAAAGTTTAGACAGTTTCATCCCAGGCCAAGGGGTTATGTAATGTGGGCAGGTTTATGGTAGTTTTTCTTTTCCCCAGGGAAAGAGGGGGTTTTCTTGGAATAATCCATGCTTACTTCCACGTGCTGGATATCACTTTGCTCTGTGGCTGCCCAGAGGAGTATTGAAGCACACTAATGCAGAGAGCTTGCGGCGCATATGCCACTCGAGGTGTACCAGGGAGATTTTAGTCTCCAAGGATAGTAGCCCAACCTACTTAATGAATGCTGTTACTTTCTATTATTTCCTGTAAGAGAAAGTGGAGAGAGATGATTCACTAAGGAAATCTGCATAATTAGGGTCCATCATTTCCTACAGACAAGAAGATCACAAGAAAAGCAGAACACTTTCCCCCACACTTTTAGCAATTCTTCTCAAGTAGCTGTTAAGTTCCTTCACCTCTGGGAAGGGAGAGAGCTAACGCCTAAGAAACCTTCACCAGAAGTGCTTCCCCCTTTGATGCAACTTCCTCTGCCTCCCCCCTCAGCTTTCTAACTCCACGTATTTGCTGGTTAGGAAATGTTCTGTTCAACTTCATTTACTCTTACAATGTGTGGCTTCGACGTCAATTGATAAATCACATCCTAACCACAAGCTGAATTTTGGTCTGGCAGCTGAGGAACAGTACAGCAGTGTGCTGAGGCCTGGTCTTTGCCAAGGTCTGCTCAGTACCATAGGAATGGCACAAATTGCTGTTGGATCAGTTCTTGAGAGCGACAGCCTCAAATCCGCCTTTGGCCAGCTCTGTATTTCACTCTGCCTCTTCACCAGCAGACAGGCTGACCACTGGGTGCAGTTAGCTTGGAAGGGATTATCCACCCAGTGGTCATCAAGAGAGGAAGAGGGAGGGTAAGGGGATGTTGAGTAGTTCCAAATGCTGAGAGAGAGATGTTGGAAACTTGTCATCACAATTTATATATTGTGCATTACTTTACTCATGTATGCTATTGGCAGACATTTCTTACTGCTAAAATAACTTCTAGACAGCCCTGTAGTATGAAGTGGAGTTCACTGCTACCCTGAATTGAAGGTCCACTCTACTGCACCACTCCCAACTGTGAAACACTAACTTGGGCTAGCTATGACACATGTTTGGGCAGCCTTTCTGCCTTCCCTGTGCTGCTTTAATTCACTACTCAGGCAGAAAAATAATTCAGGGTGGATAAAGGGAAGAGAGAGGGTTAGATTTCTGTGGGCTCAGTGAGTTAAATCAGCCCAGGGACACATGGAAAATGACAGAGCAACCATAAAGGAGAAAGTAGGGCCTTAGGGCTAAGAACAGGGGAGGGGAAGAGTGTGGAGGGGAGATCAACGCCTCAACAGCAGCAAAATCTTTCACTGCCTCACTTGCTCTTTGGACAGGACTCTCCTTTGTATCAGCATGAAGGTAAGTCACGCCAGTGGAAGACAACCTAGGCTGTCATTACCGTGTGTTTGCTTTTAAAACCATTTCAACAGAAAAATTACCTATAAGCAAAGGCTGGTGGAGAGAAACTTCAAATGTGCAAACCAGACCTGAGTTTATCGTGATTGAGAAGCTCTAAGCAGCTTAACAGGATGAGGACTGGAATGTCTCACTTGAGATGTCTGCCTATGTGCTCTACCTTCAAACCTTTATCCAAGTTTTTCCTTGGCTGGGTGTTTACATTTATGTCTTATTCTCTTACTCTGCTGCTCTTGTTCCTCTTATGCTGGCAAACCAAAAGGAGATGCTTGGACTGCCTATTTAATATAGTTTTTGCCTTTTTAAAGTGGGCTTTAAAAATAATGATATGGCAAATGAACAACATAAAAACCTTCGAAAGTCCTCAGAATATTACACTTTGTATACAGAGTTGATCAAATTAGGATACCAAATAGATTTTTTTTTTTTAAAGTGTTCTTGTGGCAACAAATAACTATAATCTGAACTTTCTGGTTAAGCACACAGACTGCAGCACACTTTTCCAGTTTGTTTTTTTTTTTTTTTGTGCTAAGGTATTGAATTACTTTATCTCCAGTGTTCACTCACCTTTCTCTGATTAGTCAAGGGATTACCTAACGAATCATTTTGCACAGCAGACATAGGAGATTTCATAAATCATGTGAGAAAGCCTTTCCTTGTACGGCTTTAAGGCTTAATCAATCCGGATGGGTTTTGTATACAGTCATAAGCACATCATTTTTTGCACTAAGCCTTCAAAAGTCAGAAATCAACCTCTCTGCATTTCACCTTTTAAAAACAAGAATAATTGCCTTCAGGTCTACAGTAACTGGAAACTTACAATCTGCATTTAAAACCTGTGCTTCATCTCAAGAAAGATTTCAACGGTCTGTGGGTTTTGTTGGGTTTTTTTGTTGTTTGGGGTTTTTTTCTCCCTTTCTTCCAATACTGTTAGTACAATTATTGTTTCATAAATCAATAGTACCTTCTCCTAAAGCATACTGTACTTTGTTAGCCAGGGTCCTCTTTGGGGCAATAATAAACACTTAGCTTGAGTGAGCTGTTTTTGCGATGCGATGAGTTCAGTAGGCTACATCTGTAGGGAGGGTTGGATTTGTGAAGAGGGATACCAAATGGCAATCTGCCACACAGAAGGGACCAGAGACCTCACTGCTTTGCCCAAAAAAAAGCAGCTCCAGGAGATTTCTTATCTCTTCCGAAGTTTCACACTAAATCGAAGACTCGACAAGCACTTCCTGCCCTCCTTGTAAAAGCTCCTTGCCTAAAAGCGGCTGGAAATTTGTGGCCTTCAAAGGTGAGATTTGAATATCAGCTCTCCCCTTGTGTCACTTTGCAATACAAAGGAACCTCTGAGCCTTAATTGTCAGACAAAGGAGACTGCCTTAACCTACAGAGTCTCTTTAATTAGGGTCTGCATGTGTATACAGCAGTGACCTTTAATGGCAGGCCATTAGTACCTTTAAACGTTACACCCTGATTGGTTTAGAGGCTGTGTGCAGAGAAGGTTTCCAGTATTAAAGGTCTCTTTAATCTAAGGGAGAGGATAATAAGATCCATTGCCTGGAAATAAAAGCCTGCAGGATTGTGTACCTGCTCGTTTCACATCGAGGACACCTTGCCGCTGAAAAACCTTCATTAAGGCCATTCTGGTCTGGAAGCCAAAGCTCCTTACTGATGACAAAATTAAGCCAGTAAAGGGAGGTAAACAGCAGGAGAGGAGTGTAAACTGCAGAGAGCTATATGTCTGGGCAAAGGACTGTTCAGGAGCCAGTGAACAGAAGGCAGCTGAACCACTCTAACTAGCCCTCCCCTAGGGCTCACTACGCTCTAAGGACTGGGCTGTTTCTCCTCCTTGTGGCTACTGCATCCTCATGACTCTCCTCCCTCACCCATCATGAGTGCTTGTGAAGTTGCAGACCGAGCTGAGTGAGTGAAACAGCTCCGGGAGAAGAACAATTTAAAAACAAAACCCAAAACAAACCCAAAACACCAACAGCTTCGGTTTCTTCTCCACTGGACCAACTAGAATTAATTTACTGATGTGCTTCACATCAAGTCCCCACCAACCGCTGCAACCCCAGAGGCAGGTAGAGGACCTTGTGAAAGAGAGTGAGGAGTCAGTACTGCAGAAGTGTCACAGTACTGCTGCTAAGAATTTCACTTTGCCTTTAACATGTTGTTTGGCAAGGTGAAGTAGTCTACTTTGAACATTACTATTATCATAGGATCATAGAATGTTAGAGGTTGGAAGGGACTTCAGAAGATCATCTAGTCCAGAGCAGGATCACCTAGAGCAGCTCACACAGGAATGCATCCAGGCAGATTTTTAATGTCTCCAAAGAAGGAGACTCAACAACCTCTCCGGGCAGCCTGCTCCAGGGCTGTCAGCTTAGTTGTATGGAAAAACTGAAGTACAAAACCCTAGTAAAAAGCTAAAAGGTTAGCCTCAGCTTGCTGGCCAGGCCAGAGAGTTTCCATCACCTGCAGCTTTCCAGTCAGGTTATTGACAAAGCCTAGTGAGCATTATTAGCCTCTGTGTTTCTAGTGACCATGGACTGTTAGTGGTGATGATTTCTCAGCCTTTAACTAGCAAGATATTTTATGGTCCATTTAAAGGGAAGCACTCAAAGAAAAAAACAAATGGGAATAACTTCTACAATGCTGTAGGAGCAAGCTTACTCCCAGCTAGTTTTTAAATGCAGTATTTGATATAAGTCTTATACCTGGTTCTGTTCTAGTTGATCTAATGATTCCCCTGATAATTTTCCTACCACTTTGCACCCTCTCAGAATACATCTGGCTCATCGTCTTCTGGACACTCTGATGTCCCAGAGACTGTCATTTCTCACTTTCCAGCTCAGCACACAAGCAGATTTTCCATTTCCACAGGCATTCCCTGGGATGGAAATGCTGAGATCCCAGCTCTGACTTCACCTCTTTGATCACTTTGAGTCTCCCATCTATTTCCTCTAGGTGCTTCATAATTATTTTCAAACTCAGTGCTTGGAAGAAAAGCAAAGGCCTAGCAGGCCTTAAAAGACAGATTTTGCAAAGCCTCTTCCACTCCAGACAGATGCCAGCAAGCCTTGAGCAAGGACTTTGAGGAGTTCAGAGGTGGATAAGAGATACTGATCACCATTCCAGTGCTGAAGGTGCCACAACCGCTTTCAAGCAGGCAGCTGGTTCAGACTGCAAAGGCATCACCTCAAGTCATATTTTGATGCAGATTCTGCACCTGACTTGGATAAGACTGGGAAAACAGTGTATGGGGATCCTCTGAAGCCAGGACTCATTGCCAGCCAGAAGCCATTTTAGCATCCTGGTCCTGCACAAGTATCAGCTGCTCCCTCCTGCCAACACACAGACAGCTGGTGCCACTTACATTATTGTGGCCAGATCTGAGGAGATGTTCCCTTACCTTCTTTTTGCCCCTTATTTTCTTTTTCCTTTGTCTCCTCCTCACATAGAGGCTGTTGGCTAAACATGCAGATGCCATTCTCCTCCCAGAGGAGTTATCTTGCTTAGGCAGACACCCAAGTCCCTCCAGAATCCCAAGTTTTTAAGCATGCATGCCAGGAACCAGCCATGCTTCGTGCACTCCTCCTTTCAACCTCCTCCTGAGTTCTCCAGGCTGCTGAACTCCCAAACAGAGTTTTCAGTTATCCAGAGTCTGGTTATTTATCATAGCAATACTCACCAGGGTTCCTGGAGGAGTCACGACCATGAGAACCAGCCTTCTTATTTACAACATTAAGCACTGGGGAGAGCAAACTTAGGCCAGCACCTGCATCCACATGTGCTACCAAGCCCTTCCCCTGCCAAAGCCCAAAATAACTTCCTTAGAAGAGTAAACCCAGCAGACAGTCACCAGTCACTGCAGATAAGCATTTGTGATCTGGCAGTGCTGGGTCTTGTTTGATTGGGAGATAAGCTGAAGGCTGAGGCACAGGAAGCACTCTGGCCAAGCTGAAATGTTTGTGAGAATGCCTGGCCTGGCCCCAGTCCCTGAATTAGCAACATCCTTTTTTTCACCTCTGCAAAAGCTCTGGTGGCACCAGTCTAACACAGGGCACATCTTTGTAAAGATGACCTTTTGCCACAGCAGCTGAGGACATGGGATGTATAATGGGAGAGATCTGTGGTCCTTTCCAGCCTGTATGACACTGATACAGTCAGGCTGCCCGTATCACTTCTGTTGAGGATCTGTCCCACCTGGAAACTCTTGCTATTTTCCTATGTAGAGAGTATCACAAAGCAGAGTCCATCCCACACTGAGAGATGTCTGAGGCCTCAGGGTGTCTATCCAGAACACCAACTGTTACAGCACAAAAGACCTCCAAGGCATCAAGCCTCTCAAGAAGAAATATTTGCGAATCTGACAAAGTAGAAACAGTTGGGAGATGAAGAACTTCACTCACACACTACTGAAAAAGCACAGGAAAACAGCTGCTTGTTACACTTGGTAACTTCCAGGACTGACAATTTAGAAGTTTATTGCTGATTACAACCACTGAGCACTTTGATATCTCGAGCCAAATGGGAACAGTGCCCAGCAAGAGCTTGTAGACTCCCAACATCATGACCAACACTTCCCAGAAGACCTAACGGGGTTACAGGAGAGAAAATAGCACCAGAGGCAATAGCAAGTCTTAGATAGGAACTGTAGGTCTCTGAGATTTCATCAGCTGAGCTCATTCAGCTGACATGGTAAAGCATAACAACTTAGAGAGACCCAAGAGGATATTCTGCACATGATTAGAGAGTAAAATCAGAGCATAAAAATACCCCACTGGATGTGTTTTATGCTGTATGAGGAAGAAAGATTTGGTAGTCTTACCTTCCACAAACAAAACACCCTCACCTTCAACACAATGTCTTAAGAAAATTTCAGCCAGTGGTGTATAGAATCAGTCACAGAGTAACAGAATCATAGAGTCACAGAATTAATCAAGATTGGAAGGGACCACAAGGATCACCCAGTTCCAACTCCCCTGCCATGCCCAGGGACACCCTACCCTAGATCAGGCTATCCAGAGCCTCCTCCAGCTTGGCTTTAAACACCTCCAGGGATGAGGTTTCCACCACCTCCCTGGGCAACCCATTCCAGGCTCTCACCACCTTCATGGTGAAGAACTTCTTCCTAACATCCAGTCTGGATCTCCCCATTTCTAGCTCTGTTCCATTCCCCCCAGTCCTATCACTACCTGCCAGCCTGAAAAGTCCCTCGCCAGCTTTGTTGTAGGCCAGCTTCTCTGTGGCAGGCAGGGACAATCATAGCCCTGGTTGTCTCACATTCTCAAGCATGTTTGAAGAGTTGCTTTTTCAACATTCAGGATCTTGGCACTTACAGTCAGTGAGGGATTTCCTCTCCATGCATCCACTACTGAACCATCTCAAAGCCCAACAAATTGGAGCTGAATTCTACCTGCCTGTCTTTGCTCCTGAACAGGCACTTAACAGCCTCCTTTTGACGTTTGTGCTACACTAATATTTAAAACCTCTGCCAAAGAATTCATTGCCTGGTTTTGCTCTAGACAAACCTTGTCTAGATTCCTTGTGATTCAGAGGGTTTATTGTTCATTTCATCCTACAAAAAACAACTGATGAAGAGGGTTACCATGCAGCAGCCTGTCCATGTGTGGCAGAACAACCAAAGGTACTGGAGTTGACAGCAAGCAAAGGAGTCTGCCTACAGCAGGCACAAATTTCACATGGGAGAAGATTGATAATTAAAAATTACAGTTAACAAGGGAGATAGAATAACAAAAGACATCCACGACGGGCAGAGATGTGTGCCAAGCTCTTCACAATTTATTGGCTATTTTTTTTTTTTTTTGACAGGCAAACTCATTGCTCTTTTCTAACTGCCCACATTTTGTATGAGGAAGCATTGTGGCTTTTAGAAAGCTTGTGCTGCTTGGCAGGTGTTTCCAGGCAGTCTGTGGGGCTTTGGTCTTAGCTCCATGCATAAAGGAGCTCTTCTTAACCATGATGTTCATCATCACTGTCAGTGACTGTAAGGAGGATTTCCCTCCTAACTGCAGCCATTTATAGTGACTGTTACCCAGGTTGTCCTTAATAGTGGATATCTGGTTAATGTGTCTAATTCCTGTGGAAGCCTGGGGTGAGCAGCATGGCTGCAGATGTCTGCTCTGTGGTTAAGCAAGATTAAGTGAGATGAATCTGAAGTTGTTTGTTTGCAATACAATCTCTTCCAGCAAATGCACCTTTATTTTCTGCATCCTGAGCAGACCAGAGAGAGCATCAGTGCAAGCCATCTTCATTAAATGTCTGTTTGCATTCCCATCTTTGGGCAGATTGCTATCATCCTCCCAGCAAAGGATGCAAATGTTTGCTAAATTGAGTGTTTCAGAAGTCTCCATCTTGGCCCCTTAATTTTGGAGATTTTCCTCCAAACACCTCACAAACGCTGAGGAAAATCTCCCGTCGCAGAGCGAAACAGATAAGACATCATACATGGGAATCTTCCCTGCAGCTTGAACAGATTTTGAGTTCACAGCCAGTGCTTCCAAATGGAATTGCAATTGGACAGCTGTCCATTTCCATGGCATTTGCTAGTCTGGGACGCGACTGGAAAAGATCTTAGATATTTGATTTAGTGGCTAAGTACTGCTTTGACTAATTTGGCTATTTGAACTCACCAGATGCAAATGTGGACATTTCAGAAAGCACCTGCTGTCTCCAGGGCTGTTTGTGAAAATGAGGTGCTGTTCCTCTTGAGGCTTATCTTGGCAAACAAAACTCACTAAGCCAAACCCACTATTGCCAAACATCTCTTATTCTTTTTTACGTGCCTGCTTTAAACAAACAACAAAAACAAAAAAATGTGGTCTGTGAGACCAAAGAGATTCTAATTCAATTAAATCAACTGAAGGGTGCAGAGAGAGAAAAGAATATTTGAAACAAGCTATTTTTGGGTTTGCCTTCACAAGAGTCTTTTCCTTTCTCTCTCTTTGTTTATATGGCTGGGCTTGGCCTCAGCAGAAACAGCTGATTCCAATAAAGAATTACTGGCAGCTTGCAGACCTGCTTTCCCCCTTGAATCTAAGAGAAAAACAGAAAAAGAGTTTGCAAACTTTTCCAAGTAGACCTGGAGGAGCTGACTTTCTCGAATTTGAATGTCTGGCAAAAGAACTCAGGCTAATTATAACATCTCTAGGCTCCCAGCTTCCCAAACCCTTTCCTGGCCTTTCCCCAGAGCAGGAGATGGAATGTGCAGGACTCCTATGGCCAGTGAACAGTAAACTCAGGAGCCCTGGTTTCTTCCATTTCTCCAGCTGAACCCACACCTGCCTTGAACAGGTCCATCCATAACAGCTGTGAAATGCATGTTTCATCCTTGTAGCTTGGAATTGCTAAAATGTGAGACCACAGCAAATTGAAAGCCTGTATCCTGCTAAGACAATTTGTCAGTCTTCATTTGTAGCAAGCTGTGTGGCAATGCCACTGCTAGTTAAAGGGTCAGGATGACTTTCATTTCAGATTACCTGCTATTTTTGAGGCCCTCTCACTTGTGGAGTATAGAATTCCTTTTGCAGCAAGCCACAGGTCTGCCTGGAAAAGCTAAGCCCATAACAGAGTGCTTGAGAATGTATGCAGGGATGACTTGACTAGCTGCTATTTATTAGGGACTATCCTCCCAGTGGCTGCATCACTACAGCAAAGAGCAGCTGGAAATCCACTGTATGTTTTCAGACTAAACATTTCCTTTGCACAGGCAGGCTGATTATGAGAAAATAACTGAATGTGTTTGGCTCCTTCACTATTCTCCATAACAATGCATTACAAAGGACATGATGTTTGAATCTGGCCAAGCAGCACGTGGCTTTGCTGGGAGAGAACCTTGGGGGACCCTGCTATATATACATGTATGTGTATGTCTCTGGGTACAACAAGGCTATAATATGATTCTGGGAACAGATGAGCTTCTCCCCAGGGACTCTGATTTGGTCTGGGATTGAGATGTCCTGAGGAAGAATTACACAGCTGGCTTCACTTCCTTTTCCTAATGGAGCTGTAGCACATCATCCAATGCAATCCCTTGGACGTCACAAGGCGCACGTATGCCAAGAGGATCTGCAACTGCCCAGCTAGGGCTGCTTTTCACAGTCCTTTCTGCACAGCACAACAGGGGAAGCTACAACCTGACCCAGAAAGCTTATTTTGCAAAAGAGGCTATTGTTCAAGTAGGAATTTCACAATGCTTAAAATATTTCTTTTGTTAACTGTTCTTTTCATTTAGGTATTCTGCCTCCTAGGAAGACCTTGTAGTTTACTTCTCCAGTTACATTCTCCTCTGAATTTATTTTTTGCCCATTTATTTCTCAACTTCTTCTCTTTTTTTTTTTTTTCCCTCTCTTCCTTGCTTTGGTATCCCTAATAGCTTACTTCTATGTTTAATGAAAACAGAAAAAAAAAAAAAAAAAAGCATGGAAAATGAAGATACAGCAAATGATGCTTCAGCTGCCATCTCAGAGAGGAGAAGGAGAAGGCAAATAAGATGTTGTTACCTTCCTATATATCTTTTTATGTATTCTCAGCCTTTTTTACGCTTCCTACCTTCTGATATTTGTTTGTAATGTGTCTTGAACTCCTAATACATTATTCAAACAATGAGTACCTCCTAATTTCCACTATCTTCCCTGATAACCTTGAGCCTCCTTTTATCTCAAGAACTATGCAAACGAACCTGTTTTATTTTTATATGCTGTTTGTCGAGCCTTAGCTAAGCTTTAGGTTTGAAATACTCAGACTTACTGGAACCATAGGCTTGAATACAAGCAGGTTAATCTTTCCAACACACAGAACTGGAGTGCAACGCTGTGCTCAAGGAACAGATCCTTTCTTAAGTGCACCCCCAGACAGATGTTTCATGGGCACCTTAAAATCAGGTTTTCTTAGAGGCCTTCTCAGAAATGATGAGTAAGTTAAGAGAGAGACCCTCATAAATTATTATCTTCTAGCAAGCTCCTTTTTTATTATATCTCAGAAGATAAAGTGTGGGTCTGCCCAGATTTTTGCTGCATCAGTACGTCACAAAGGAAAAGAGGTTTCTCCAGGGAGAAATGAAGCCAGTTAGTACACCATAAATCCAAACCAACACTCTAAACTCCACCCAAAAATCAATGAGTAATCAACATAGATCACAGGGCACCCAAAATATAATCTTGTCAGGATTCCTTCAGTGAACAGCTGTAATCCATTCCTCTGTACCAGCAGAATTATGCCAACAGATGTAAGGAGCAGAGTTTACAAAAGTCACTACAGGTTACGTTTAGTTGTTTCAGCTACTTCTAAGACAGTCATGGAATAGCTAAGAATCAAATCAGGCTCTTTCCTGGAGAAACAAAGATCAAATGGCTGAGAAACACTCCCAACAGAAAGATGGATTCCTCATCAAATTCCGGGCTAGTTTTTCCCTCTAGTTTCAGCATCGTGACAGGATGCCAGACTGGCAATACCAGGAGTGGGTCTAAACCATTGCTCTGTAGGGAAATCCTCAAAGAAGACCAAAACCAAAGTAAACAACATTGGTTTGTGTAAGGAAAGAAAAAAAAAAAAGAAAAGTAATACAACTTTTCAAACAGGGGAAACAAAATAACCAAGGACAAACTACTAGAACTGGGGTTTCATAGAACCACAGAATGATTTAGGTTGGAAGGGACCTCAAAGCTCATCCAGTTCCAACCCCCTGCCATAGGCAGGGACACCTCCCACTAGCACAGGTCACTCAAGGCCTCCTCCAACCTGGCCTTGAACACCTCCAGGGACGGAGCAGCCACAACCTCCCTGGGCAACCCATTCCAGTGTTTCGACAGTCTCACTGTAAAGAACTTCCTCCTAAAGAATTTTGCACACATCTTTCCTCTTCTACTCACAGCCTTTCTTTCACGCAATTCACAGTCTCACAGTATCACCAGGGTTGGAAGAGACCTCAAAGCTCATCAAGTCCAAGCCGTTACCACAGACCTCAAGACCAGACCATGGCACCAAGTGCCACGGCCAAACGCGTCTTGAACACCTCCAGGGACGGTGACTCCACCAACTCCCTGGGCAGCCCATTCCAGCAGTCAATGACTCTCTCAGTCAAGAACTTTCTCCTCACCTCCAGCCTAAACTTCCCCTGGCACAGCTTGAGACTGTGTCCAACACCGATAACAGAGCCAAGACCAAACTTCAGACTAGCACCCTAAACGGAAAAACACACCAGTGTCTAAACCTCTCAGGTCAAGCAACTCAAAGATTCTTCAAGCTCCAAACAGCAGCTGACTCACACCATGGGCTGCTAACAAAGTTCTGTGCTATAGCAAAGCAATGAAACAGAAAGCTTCCCAACTCACATCCCCCTTGTCCTGTGGCTCCCCTTCTACAGAGACTGAATGAGTCCTTAGCCACCTGTCAAGTTGTGCCTTACCTCCTGTACTCTTGGTAACTTCCTCTCCCTACGTCACTCATGCTCCAGCAGAGCTGGCCACCCAACAGCTTCTGCTCTGAGTCATTCCTCTGCAGATGATTTTAAAGAGCCCTTCAACAGTCTTCACAGTTGGTGGTATTTGTTGGGTTTTTTTTTCTTAAGACACTTGATTTTTATTTTTTTATTTTTTTGTCAGTTGCTAATCTGCAAAGAAGGTTACAAACCCTGTGAATATATATATACACTGCTGAAAGTTCTGTTGCTGGTGTGTGTTTAAGTTATCACAGAGACCCATGAGAGGGGGAAAGTATCTGAACTTCTAATTGTGAAAGCAAAAATCTTCAGAAGGGGAGCAGCAGAGAAGATCAAGGAATTTGGCAGTGTATGTATTCTGGAGCAAATGGTTTTCATTTCTTTCAAGGGTGGGGAAAAAAAAAAAAAANNTTTCTTTCAAGGGTGGGGAAAAAAAAAAAAAAAAGAAATATTAAAGGGAAGAAAAAAATCCCTTTACAAAAACTTTGGTGGTTATACCTCATCCTGGTGTTTCGGTCATCAAATACTTTATCAAGCAAAAAGAGATTTTAATTTGCTAGTTTAAAAGCTCCCCAGCTGGAAATAGTCTAATCTCTAAAGGAAGGAGTGCCAGATGCACAGGACAAGGACAGTAAAAGCTCTAACCCAGCAGTCTTCCTCTTATCTTCACTGGTAAGAGGAAATGAATGAGTCAGCAGATCAGAGAGGGAGAAATGGAGTGTGTCGCTCCGGTAGTTCTAAAACATCCGAACCCAAGAAAGTGCCTGAGTTCTCTTGCAAACTTTTAATGTTAATATAGAATTTCATTGGCAGTCAATGGAAGGTTTGCAAGCCTGACACTGCAACAAGCCAGAACTAGTCAGGATTTTGGATCTTTGGTTAGTAATAATACTGAGTTCTCACATAGCATTGTTCATCCTTTGATCAGAAACTGCTTAACCAAGGAGTTCAGTGGTTTTGCTGTTGGTAACAATGGGGAGGGAGGAATTTTGCTTGATAAGACATTTCAAGAGCTAGAGGACAGTGCAATGTAAAAAACTGCCATGCTGCCAGATGAAGAGGAAAGAAACAAGTGAGTTTCCTCATTTGCCTTAGATTAGATAGCACTGTTCCTGCAATGATAAGCATTTTAACTGAGATTGTAAAGTGTTTCTTAAATGGCAGCAAACTGTCAAATACTTTAAGATGCAATTCAGTATTGGGAAAGTGTTTAAAAAGAAAAACAGTCAAGGGTGGGGGAAATAATCAAAGCCTGTTTAAAATAATTGTTTCAGAAAGTTTTAGATAAATATTCCATGCGTCAAAGACTCAATTCCGTTTCTTTTATCCATCAGCGCGGTTGTAAAGCTGCAAACCTCACAAATTCTCACAAGGTGTCAAATAGTAGTTGTTTTCACACAGTCTGTACTGTTCTCTAGACACAGGGCTCCTTCAAAGTCCCATGGTGTTTTCACTTGTCATCATAGATGTGTGAAAAAAAAATGTGTTCCACTTTGGATTAAAGATCCTGACTAAACCACCGCAGGCGTGCAAGGAGATTTGCATTTTTAAACCTCCTTCTAACCCTTTCGTTTTGCATGGGTATAAACTACAGGGCACATTTCTGCTGACCTGTATCTCATAGGTACCTAGAATAAACCCAAATAAGGCTCTTCTCATTTCCCCACTTTCTCACAGGTACCTAGAATAAACCCAAATAAGGCTCTTCTCATTTCCCCACTTTCTCACAGGTACCTAGAATAAACCCAAAAAGGCTCTTCTCATTTCCCCACTTTCTCACAGGTACCTAGAATAAACCCAAATAAGGCTCTTCTCATTTCCCCATTTTCTCACAGGTACCTAGAATTAACCCAAATAAGGTTCTTCTCATTTCCCCACTTTCTCACACGTACCTAGAATAAACCCAAATAAGGCTCTTCTCATTTCCCCACTTTCTCACAGGTACCTAGAATAAACCCAAATAAGGCTCTTCTCATTTCCCCATTTTCTCACAGGTACCTAGAATAAATCCAAATAAGGCTCTTCTCATTTCCCCACTTTCTCACAGGTACCTAGAATAAACCCAAATAAGGCTCTTCTCATTTCCCCATTTTCTCACACTAAGTGCTTGTGAGACTCTTACCAGATTACCAAACTATGGCAAACCAAACACCATAGGGGTTTAATCACTCTTAATTTCATATTTTTAAATGGCACTTTCTACAAGAAATTTTTTAAAAAAAAATTATTACAGAAGATAAATTGTTAAATGAATAGTCCAAATTTAAAGGTGGGTGTGATGGTTTGGGAGTTACCTGCCCCACCACTCTATGAAAGTCACCCAGACCAGACTCAGCTAGCTGGAAGCTAAGGACTGAAGCTCTGTTTGCAGCTCAGCACAATGTACAAGCAGAGATACACAATGCATACAGGAATAGTTACAGAAATATACACATTAAAAGTAATACAGAAACACAATTCCCCTTCCAGAAATCAGAGTCCCCAGGAGGGGCTCCCAACCACCCTTCCACCTTCTTTCCACCCCTCTACCTTACCCCAGGGTCTGCCTTATGTGCAAGGTGAGTTTGGAGGATGGGCAAGGAGGGCTAGAAGCAGAATGATGAGTTGGGTTACACAGCTGCAAAAACCTAGAAGACACAGCAATGGAGAGACTCTCTCTTATCTGTGTTTGTGTCCTTGTCTTCATACATCTCAGCAAGCCTATGAGTGAAGCAGACCTCACCATTGTTTGCTTTTCACAACCTATCATCTATTTTTTTTTCATTAAAATATTCCAATTAGCCTCAAAGCAGCACAATGGGTTAGTGAGGCATGCAGAACTTTTAGCTTTCTTTGGTAACCTGTGAGAAGCCAAAATCAGACAGCAGCAGTTTTCATTTTACTGTGGAGGTCTTGTTGGAGAAGTGTGGCCTTAGCATTTTGAGCATGTGAGTTCTTTTTCTGAAGCTCTCTGATATACTGCCCACACGAGAGGAAACAACCCAGATCTTGTTACACAGTCAAGCCTCAGAGGTCTAGGGTGAAATTCTCTTGCCCCCAAAAGCTCTCACAGGCAAAAGCAACCAGCTTTTCCAGGGTAGTTATTTCAAATGCATGTAAGGGAAGCTGATACCTACAAAAATAACAACATTCACATCTTTTGTCAACCTCGCGGCCAAGGTCTGTTAGCGATCACAGTAGTATGCATCGCCATCGCATTGACATTGTGCTCTCTGCTCGTGGATTCCTGTCTGGTTTGGCTGGAGTCACACTGAGCAGATACATTTCCTTTGCATAATGAAAATATATAGAATAGACCCAGCCCCCCCAGGGTGCTCACCGGGCAGGAAGGGTGGCTGTCACAGAGAGATGATGCTGCCTCCCCACACCCCCTGCTCCTTACTTTGCTGCTTTTCCTTGACTTTCACGCTCCCTGGCAAAGTCGAACGTGGGAAGTGTGGAGCCATTAAGACATTATTCCCAAATTCTCAGACTGAGAGTCATCAATAAGCACGCCTGGAGAACCATTTTAAAAGAGCAGCTCCTGGACGTGCCCTCGCCAGTAGCTAATTCTCATTCAAATGAAAGAACCCAAACGAGCCTCTCGGCTGCTTTATTAAGAGCAGAATCACTCAGGCATGGCATTCAGCTTGGGTCCAAAATGAGCTTTCCCTAACTGGATGGCTTGCTTTAGCAGGGTAAACAGTGACCACCTGCTATACTCTGAGCTGCAACCAAAGCACCAAGAGCACTTTTTTAATCTTAACTAGCTTACAGCCTGAGTTTACATATCCCTGTGGATATTAATCAGCAAATGTGGTTCTATCAGAAAAGGTAACATCGTGCATTTATTTTCCTAAAGTGTAGAGTCAAAGTGAATGTTAAACCTTCAGGGGATTAAAATATGTCATTTCCTTCTGGGAATTAAAAAGTGGACATAATTTATAATTGCCTTATAAAGCAGACAATAAGGTAGTCCGTTTTATTGAAGGAATAAAATATTTGGCATTTCAGAGGAATATCTTCTATGAATTATTTACCTGTCCTAGTGGGAGGTGTCCCTGCCTATGGCAGGGGGTTGGAACTAGATGATCCTTGAGGTCCCTTCCAACCTTACTATTCTATGATTCTATGATTCTTTGGAGCACAGCTAGAACTATGCCTTGGCTGTGGAATTGTTTCCTGGCATTTGTCAAAGCTCTCTTCCACTAATTAACTAAATATCTTCAATCAGTGATTTCTGTGTTTATTTATTAAATAGGCTACAATGCATCGTAAGCCACACTGCCAAGCTGTCTTTTATTTTAAAAAGTAATGCTTAGAAATAATCCAACCCAGAATGATAGCACAGGCCTCTGAATTTCAGGGTGCCACTCCAGGATGAGTAGAAATTACTTATCTCAGTATTTCTCTCTCTCGTTTCTTCTACCTTATGTGGGATTCCTACTCTAGAACTCAGTCTATTTTCTCTTAGTGGATTCCTCTATTTAGAGAATGTGACTTTTCTTTTCAAAACATGCCATTCAAGTGCCTTGCACAATTATTTGTTTGATCAGTGCTTTTCTATAGCTTGGACATCCTAAAGTGAAACAGGAAGGACAGTTTAAAAGTATCTGTGTTTCTTGTGCAGGAAGAGAACAACAATCCTAGGGAAACTCTTAAACTGGGACGAGCTGAGGCGGGGCCAGCAGAGATGATACATGGCCTTGAAGGTACCCATGGGCCATAGAGTATACAGAATATTGCTTCTTATAGAAAACAAAGGGATTTACATTTTTTGTTGTGTTGCCACTTGCCTTTAGACCAAGTATTTTTAGGTGGAGCATCAGTAGAAAGGGGACATGGAAGTGAAAGCCTCAAGAACCCACGGGCAAGTGCTCTGCTTTGTGCTGGTTTTAAGAGAGCAAGGAGCATTACCTGGCACCCTGTTCCAGGGCTGGATGTCACAGACCACTGACACTCTCACAGGCTGACTATCTTCAACTAGAATTTGGAGAAACACTTTGGAAAAGAGAGGAGGACTCCTAGTGCACGTTGGAAAATGCCTATCTTTGAGTCAAGAAACACCTGGGTGGGCAGGAACTTCTCAAAAGCAAGGGCCTGCCTCAGTTCAATGCATATAGTTCCATTATTATATGGAATAATTAACTAATGATCACTTTCTGTCCCACTCTACCTTATTTCTTTAATGAATAATAATTTCCAGCTTTGCAGTAGGTGACCTGAAGTGTTCTTGATATCTTCACTCCTTTTAAAAAAGTTCTGTGCATTGGTCAGCTCAGAGAGAAACCTTTTCCCACAGGTCTTCTTTTAGTCTTTCATTCACCTCTTTCACCATCAGTGGGTTGATGCATTCAGAGAAGTCCTCATGATGATTATATCTCAGAAAACTCTGTTTATAACCCATGACTGCATGTCTGGGACAATCAATACTTACCTTTTGTTTGCAGACACCTCTCTGCTTTCTCTGACATTGACTTTTATATTGAGATGCTAAGTTATTCTCTAGCTGCTCATGATTGTGAGAGGCTTTTGAGAGGCAACTTCAAAACAGACTATGCCAAAAACTTCTATGCAGTATAGAGACTTAGCAGTAACTGACAACTTATTCCTTTCCATTTGCAGATCTAAACAGTGCTGAACCTACATGTCCCAGCACTGATCTTAAGAAGATTTTGCAAATGTTCAGGTACCTAACTCCTCTCTCTTTCTCCATTGTATAAATATGTCATTTGTTTCTAACCTTCTTTGATCACCCATTAATCCATAAGCAACATTCCTCTGTTATCCCAGAAGTGCTTAGTTCTTTAGAAGAGGTTTTGTCAAGTGCTCTTTGAAACCCTGTGCACATTATATCCTTTGGATCATCCTTATCCACATGTTCATTTATCCTGTTCTCAGCTACAACAAAATTATGGTTTTCATTTAAAAGCTTGTTCTCAAATATGTCACATTCCTCACTGCTTTACTAAATCTATTTGTGATCAAGGTTTGGTTTTGTGGCTTGGGGTTTTTTTTTTCCAGTTTAGGCTGTTTTGTGGGAGTCAGATTTACTTACTCATATTGAAGGACATGGAACTATTGTAGCAGGTCTAAAGGAGGCCACAAAAATGCTCAGAGGGCTGCAGCAGCTCTGCTGTGAGGACAGGCTGAGAGAGTTGGGGCTCTGCAGTCTGGAGAAGAGAAGGCTTCCAGGAGACCTTAGAGTAGCCTTCCAGGATCTGAAGGGGGCTACAGGAAGGCTGGGGAGGGACTATTGACAAGGTCTTGGGATGACAGAACAAGGGGCAATGGGTTTGAACTTGCAGAGGGGAGATTGAAACTGGATGTTAGAAGGAAGTTGTTTGCAGTGAGAGTGGTGAGACACTGGCACAGGTTGCCCAGGGAGGTTGTGGAGCACAGAATCACTCAACGTGATCAAAGATCACATTGGGTGATTCTGTGCTCCACAATCTCCCTGGAGGTGTTCAAGGCCAGGTTGGATGAGGCCTTGAGTGACCTGTGCTAGTGGGAGGTGTCCCTGCCTATGGCAGGGAGTTGGAACTAGATGATCTTTGAGGTCCCTTCCAGCCTTACCATTCTATGATTCTATATTTCCTAGGATCAGAGCCTTTCTTCAAACTTTGATGCCATCTTTCCCACCTGTTTTCCTCTGACCATGAGACAGATGTAAACAACAACCTCCAGCATGAACCAGCAGTTCAACACAATCATGCTTATGTCTTTAGAATTCTGCTAAGTTTTAGTGATCTGTTATTGTTAATTGTATTAACTTCTTTCAAAACTTTCACTGGCTCATCAGTCCAAAAGATTTCCTCAGGCTCATTCTCTGCAAAGCAAGACTGTGAGGAGTGTGAACAGCTCAGGCAGCCCCCCTGCAATCACTAGGTGTTACACAAACGTTTCTATTAGTTCTTAATCACACCTTGGAACTAGACTAACTTTCTTATTCTGATAGGTTTGAACAGGAAGCAGCTCCTGTATCACTAAAGATTAGTGGCTCCAAATCTTTCTGGCATGTTTCTTGTGATTTGGGGTTTAATTTGTCAAGGATTATGGTCCTGTCTAGCCTCCTTTCCCAGACATCATTTCCACTTTTTCGTGCTCAGATATGTTCCAGAATTTACCCATACACTCACACTTTCTTCTGCCTTTCCTCTGGCTTTCTCCCTTATTGTTCACTTAATTCCCTTTTGAAATACTCCCTTCAGTTGTGTTTTGTTTTTCAAACTTACTGCCTAGAAATTTAGGGGGTGGAAGAGAACTCTTTCTCTCTGACATGTGAAATTTGAATACATATGATTTATCCAAGAGAAATTAGATTCTTTAGAGAATTCTTATTCTTTGCCTGAAGAGAGAACACCCCTGCCACAGGCTAACTCTTTATGCCTTCAGGTATGGATGGAGTACCTTTAAATCAGGCAGTCTTTATGGAGGAGTCGAGGTGACATCTCAGAAGCAGCGTTGCTCTTGCACCATAAGGGAAGATCAAGTTCAGGACCACCTGAGGAACTTCAACGTACATAAATCTATGGGACCCAATGAGATGCATCCCAGAGTTCTGAAGGAATTGCCTGGTGTAGTTGTAAGGCCACCCTCTATGATGTTTGAAAACTCCTTGCAGTCAGGTGAAGTCACTGGAGACTGGAAGAAGGGAAATTTTGCACCCACCTGTAAAAAAGGATTACAAAGAGGACCCTAGAAACAACTGACCTGTCAGCCTCATCTCTGTGCCCAGGAAGACCATGGAACAGATCCTCCTGGAAGCAATGCTGGAACACATGGAGGACAGAGAGGAGATTCAAGACAGTATGGCTTCACCCATGCCAAGTCCTGCCTGACCAGCACAGTGGCTTTCTACAGTGGTGTAACAACATCAGTGGACAAGGGAGGACCAGCAGATGTTACCTATCTGGGCTTTTGTAAAGCCTTTGACACGGGCCCCCAAAACATCCTTCCCTCTAGGCTGGAGAGAGGGGATTCTACCACTTTGCTCTGCTCCAGTGAGACCTTGCCTGAAATACTGCTTCTGGCTCTGGAGCAGACAGCATAACAGCACAGACCTGATGGAGTGAGTCCAGAGGAGGGTCATGAAAGTGATCAGGAGGCTGGAGCACCTCTGATAAGAGCACAGGCTGAGGAGCTGGGGTTGTTCAGCCTAGAAAAGCAGCAGCTCCAGGAAGACCTAAGAGTAGCTGAAGGGGGTTACAAGAAGGCTGCAGAGAGACTGTTTGCAAAGGCCTGAAGTGATAGGACAAGGTGCAATGGTTTGAAATTAGACAAGAGCAGATTTTGTCTGGATGTTAAGAACATGTTCCTTACCATGAGGGTGGTGGAACACTGCAACAGGTTTTTCAGGGAGGTAGTTGGGGCCTCATCCCTGGAGATATTCAAGGTGAGGCTTGACAAGGCTCCAACCCAAACCATTCTATGATTGTAAGGCTTTGAAACATTTATGGAAATTAACTAACCACTAAATGGCCTTAAAATCTCACTAACCAGTCTGAAATCTCTGAGCTGGAACTTAGGAATCAAGCCACTTCTAATGCTCCATGACTGTTAGCTTTAAGAGAGTAGACCTTACTCATTCTTAATTTTCCCACTCACCTTAGCCCACTTAAATAATCAGGGTTTTATTGCCTTCTCTATAATTTACAGCCTGATAGTCCACATGTGATAAAAGTGTAGAATTAATAGAAGCAACAGATATAATGGATTCTGCAATTAATAAATTCCCTGTGTCTTTGGAAATATTTAGCAGGCAGCAAATAATATACTGCTTTTTAATTGGTGCCTGAGAGAGAATTTTGTTCCCTTTCAGATTATAGAGTTGGGGTTCTTCAGCCTGGAAAAGAGAAGGCTTCCAGGAGACCTGATAGTAGCCTTCCAGTATCTGAAGGGGGCTACAGGAAGGCTGGGGAGGGACTATTGACAAGGTCCTGCAACGACAGGACAAGGGGCAATGGGTTTGAACTGGTAGAGGGGAGGTTGAAAGTGGATGTTAGGAGGAAGTTGTTTGCAGTGAGGGTGGTGAGACACTGGCACAGGTTGCCCAGGGAGGTTGTGGCTGCTCCCTCCCTGGAGGTGTTCAAGACCAGGTTGGAGGAGTCCTTGAGTGACCTGTGCTAGTGGGAGGTGTCCCTGCCTATGGCAGGGGGTTGGAACTGGATGATCCTTGAGGTCCCTTCCAAGGGATTCTATGATTCTATGGTTCTATTATTCATGTCATGTTTAGGGATGAAAACTTCAAAAGGTTGAGCAATCTTTTGCAGGAACCATGAGGTTACCTGAGAGCATCGTGGGGAGGGGTTTGGGGCGGTTCTACCTTTTCTTTTGTTATACATCTTTCAAAAGGGATTGTCACTGTCCCACAAAGATTCTGTACTCTGCCTTTGAGCACCAATCTCTTTTTGTCCTGTCTTTGACCTTGCAAACATTTGCATCTACTAGAGGAATTCTAAATTCATTAAGCATTGTGGCTGACTCCTGAAAGTTCTTCCAGTTCCTTCCTACCCTCTTCTGAGGTTTCTCTTTCACCCTTAACCACACAATCCACACAAACCCCACTGAGCTTCTTATTTTTGTCCCACCAAGCTGTCTGTGCAACAGCAACAGATGTTGCAAAGTCTGCATTTCATTGAACCTGTATACTTTTTGCCCTAAATTACTTAGTGTATATGACTTTAAACATCAGCGGCCAGCCAAAAGCTGATTTGCTTTTTGGTTAAGACCTTTCAACAAAGGGCTCAAATATCAGGAGAAATGTCCAGGGTGGAGGAGAAGTTAATTGTGGGAGGTAAAGTGAGAAAATTATTCTTACCAGAGCAGTTATAGAAGCTAGAGGTTACATTTCCTACTTCAACCTACAATTGTGATTTTCCCAAACTAATTTGTCCCTCCCTAATTAATATTAAGGAATAGTCATGAAAAACATTAGAGTGCCACCACTTAAGATAATGCCAGCACCCTCTCAATACACATCCACAAACATCCACTCTGGGCCAGAGGTGCTTAGCCTTTTGTGCTGCAAAATAGAGCATTTGCCACTCTGACAGCCTAAGGGTTGAGTTTAATTTGCATCAACATTTAAATACATTTACACTTGCCCTGCAAATAAACTGTAATACCCAATACTCATTATTAAGCCTTCACTGAAAATAGTGGACAAAGGTTGTATTTAATGACAGAAGAAAGGGAGAAAGTTATGCTACCTATAAACCTTATGCAATGTTCTTTCACTGCATATTTTATTTACAAATGAATTCTGGCTTATCTAAGGATGATTCCATAAGGAAATTTCATTATTTGATTCCAGATCAAATAATTGATGTCTTAAAAGGGACCAGGATATGTCTGGTATGTTGCTAAAGCCTGATGGATTTTCAATACTAATTCACCAGCTCTATAAATAAAGTTCTTCAGCAGCCATTCCTGACAGGACAGGACAGCACAGCAAAGAAAGAGGCCAAAAACCGCAGAAAGAAGTTGTCTTTTTCATCTCACATGTTTCCTGTTTTCCTCTCTTACCTTCTTCCCCCAGCCCCACTCTCCCCCTTTTATTTCTAACAGCTCTTACACAGTTGTTGCAATTTCAGCATGGGAACATATTGACATTCTGGGGCAACCACCAGGGGAGTGAGAAAACAGCATCTCAGAAAAGCAAAGCTCCTTATAGCAAGGCATAGTGACAGCTGCCAGGACCATGCCCCAGGAGCTGCATGTGGATGGCTCTACTGAACAAGGCTTTTTTCCTCCTACCAGGCAAGGTCCCTTTCTAGAAAGATGCCCAAAATCCAGATTTGGACTGGAGCTTAGTATGCAAACAACAGGTCTTAAGGAATGGGTCCTGGTGGATTATGAGCTTTGTGCTAGAAATGCAGGACAGATGGATGATTCAATGCAGCACTCCCATAACCCACTGCTTTACATGTTTGATGCTCTCTGTAACAGAAGTGGAGGTATTGCCATCTGATGTCTGTGTTAGCACTAGACATTGAAATGGGCACAGTGTGCTAAGCTGGCTTTCTAAAGTATCTCACAACTCCAACAGTCACAAAGGCTTTGCAAGGGAAAAGCTGTAATCCTTCAATGGTTCAAATGATTGTTCAAACCCACACATGTCTTTTCTTCTGAGAAGCTGGAAAATGTGCTCAAGTGGAGTTTGAAGACTGTACACAATCAGATTACAAATAAGATTCCCCAACATCCTACAATCAAGTCAGGGCAGCAAGGCAGCAGTATGGAAATTCTGACTATCTTCACAGCACATATGAAGATCAAGAGAGCCCATCTAGATAGGGTTGAAACTCTTGCAGAAGTACAGGCTAGTTGTGGGAGCACAGGAGAGCAGCTGCTTCCAGGACCTGCTCTGCTTGTGTATTTCCTCCCTAGAAAACACAGAAAAAGATGTACCAGCCAGTCCTTGTCAAGGCAGGAAAGCAATGGCCTCTGGGGACTATCCTTCACTCTAATACAAAGCACACGAAGTTCCTACTAGGGAAACAATCCTTTGTATGTGAATTGTCAGACTGGAGCATGACTTGTAGGAGGCTCTGTTCAGCACCTTCCTCAGTGTCCTAACCATCAAACTAGAAATGAGGAATCCTGGAGCTCCTTAATGCAACTGCCATACTGCAGCTGTATTAAAGCAAACTCGCATCTGTCTCCATGAAGTGCAACCACCATGATCAAATGGTTTGGCAAGGTACCCAGGCTTTAAGTTTTAGATTTACAAATCCCTTCCCAGGATTTCTGTGCCTCATAGGGACCTGGTAGAGTCCCCTAGGTCCCTGGATATCCCCCAGCATTCAGCTCCTCACTCCAGCTGATGTGGCTGCTTGTGTGCCTGTGTCAGTCCTGTAAGTCTGCTCCACTCTGTTCTAGAGAGTGAGATGGGATCTGGTATTGAATATGCATCAGGGACACATGGATCTGAGCCCATGGCAACCTTCACAGGAGCCCTGTGGAGCAGACAGAGAGGCTGTCAGGCTGACACAGCCGAGTGCCTTGCATACTATAATCGGTTTCTCCCAGTCTCCAGCTGCCTCTGTTGCTGAGAGTGTTTGCCACTGGGGTTTAGATTTGTGACCAGCTCCCCCTTCTCCATCCCACCTTAGCCTTCAAATCTGTATTCATGCAGTCAGTTTAGTAAAACTGTACTGAACGGCACCGTTGCACCTCACACTTTCATCATTGCTTTATGTCTGTAACAGTTTAACCAGAGTCAATAACATTTTTAAATGACTTGCAGCAAATGTGGTAAGTACTTAAACAATAGACTCCATCAGTTCCAGAGAAGCTGTTTTATTCTACTAAGTCAATTATCAGTGGTTTCAAAAGTCCCTAAATAAGTAGTTGCCTGACAGATCATAATGGCTCCTTCTGTTACTCTATGCCAACTCATACACTTCTGCAGAATAATTTGCCTTGCTCTTTTGTTTAGGATTTGAAAAACAATCATGTTGAAAGGAAACAGAAGAAAATTTATAAGAATAAATGCAATGAGAAAACAAAAGTGATTACGGGGAAAATAAACTTCCTACTCTAAATATTGCTGGAGTCTGTTAGCAGTGCATCTTGCCATATGAGCAACGGATTTATCAAAGCTCTCAGTTCACTGGCAATCACCACAGTTGCATTGGCTGAAATCACCTGCCCCTTATCCCCATCAGATTGCTAATTCGTTGCCAGCCCCTTTCACAACTGATGCTGAGCCTTGGGGAAACCACCTGGTTGCATGTGCCGTAAGGGAAAAAAACAACACCTCACTTCTTGGATCACTTTTATGCCAAAAGCATCAAAAGTGCAGCTAACAGTGCCAAAAAACAAAAACAAAAACAAAAACAAAAAAAAAAACAAAAAAAAAAACCCAACCCCACACACACATAAAAAAAAATTTAAAAAAAATTGCAGTTTTATTATGGAGTCTCTTCAGGTGTGCTGTATTCTTTCAGTTATTGTAATTGCTCTAGAGATCCAGCTTTGCTCAGTGTTCACAGAGGCCAGATGTGCAAAATGGTGGTGGTGCTTCAATATCCAAGGTTACTTTGTAGGCTGTCCAGTAAAAAAAAGCAAAATTACAAGATCAGTTGTGACTATTCAAAGCAGGCAACACATACATTAAGAAAACCCTGCATGATCACTTGCCAGACATTCCCTGGATACCTCCAGGGAGGTTTAGGTTGGACACAAGAAACAATTTCTTTGCTACAAGAGCAGTCAGGCACTGGAACAGACTGTCCAGGGAGGTGGAGGAGTCACATCCCTGCAGGTGTTCAAGCAATGTATGGCCATGGCACTTTGAGACATGGTTTAATGGCCGTGGTGGCATTGGGTTGAATGTTAGGTTTGCTGATCTTGGAGGGCTTTTCCAACCAAAACAATTCTATGACAACACCAATACCACTCACCCATGAGCTTCCAGATCAGCCACCTACTTCAGCTCATTGTAAGTGAGCAGAAAGAAGCAGCTAAACATAGAGGAGCTCAACTCAAATAAGGAGGCCCAGTCAGCATCTGTGAGCGATGTTAGAGCAACCATTGAGTCTCTAGCCTGACTAACCGGGGGGCCACCAGGCCCCCCAGCCTTTAGATCACCTCCACCATTCACCCAGTGTGCACCATGGGAGGTCTCACCTGTGATGATGGGAGGAGGATCCCTCTGCCCAGTTGGGCAAGCTTAGGGCTGCTGCCTTTCCTGGGGCTGATTATAAAGGGGAGTAGGTAGGGAGGGCAAAGTGCTCACACCTGGGGTTGGGAGGAGACTCCAACAGCACCCAGGTGCTCTGGGTTTGGGGGCTAACAAGGAAACATGAGGTGTGGGTTGGAAAAGGGGAAGTGGTGCTAAAAGTAGGGAGATGGAAAAGATGGAGAGGGAAAGGATAGAGATGAAAAGAGGAAGGTGGAGGGGAAAGGAAGGAGATTGAAAGGAAAGGAAGATGGGGAAAGAGCAAGATGGAGAGGAAAGAAAGGTGATGGAAAGAAAAGGAGGAAGATGAGGGAAATTTGTGTTGGCGAGGAAAGGAAAAGAGGGAGATGGGGAGAAGTGGGATTAAAAAAAAATGGAGGGGAAAAAAAAAAAGTGATCCTGCTCTGGCACAGGAGTTGGACAAGATGAACTTTTGAGGTCACTTCCAGCCCCTAATATTCTGTGATTCTATGATACAGGCTCCCCATGGATGCTATGGACTATAGACAGGAAGACAATCTCCAAGACAACAGCAACCAGAGTTAGCAGCAGCTTCAGGGATGAGGGCCAAAAGAGAAGGAAATGCTGAGCAGTGCTGAAGCTGCATCAGCATGGTTGTTACAGCCTACTGCAGCAACAAACTGAGTAAACCAAAGCCTCTGAAGTGTGCTCAAGCACTGCCCCAGACAGAGGAAATGTCACCAGTAACGGATAGAGGTGCTGGGTATATTCATAGCAATGGCCCAGTTTTGAGCTAGAAAGAAGCTACTGGTTCCCACTTGCAGCAAAAAGAGACAGGAGGGTTTGTGAAGTCTTCTTCCTTCCATTGATCATCCAAACTATCTGGACAAGAGATACCACTGCATCTACAGTCAGTACCTGCAGACAGTGTGAAAAGAGGATTAGTGCACAATGAGATCACCTGGCTTCCAAATACTGCTTGTATGGACTTCTACTATCTGCCTGTTAGTCTGCCAGCACCTGGTAATTCCATAAACTTAGAGAAGGTCTAGTAACTACCGCAGATGAAATCCTGGAGCAAACTGAAATGGACATGTGGATCTCCCTGGCAAGCAGAAATCCATTTCCAGTGAAATAATCAAAGGAAAATTAGTGCAAGTCGAATCACAAATCTTAAAGGAGTAACTTAAACTGGCTTTAGGAGTGGATTTTGCTTAACCTATAACAGGTTTTCCTTCACCTGTACTTCATATGCAGTTCCATACTACCCTGCTCTCCTCAGACCCCACCTGCAGTCCTGTGTGCAGTTCTGGAGCCCACAGCAAAGGAAGGACATGGAACTGTTGGAGTAGGTCCAGAGGAGGCCACAAAGATGCTGAGAGGGCTGCAGCAGCTCTGCTGTGAGGACAGGCTGAGAGAGTTGGGGCTGTGCAGCCTGAAGAAGAGAAGGCTTCAAGGAGACCTGATAGTAGCCTTCCAGTATCTGAAGGGGGCCTACAGGAAGGTTGGGGAGGGACTATTGACAAGGTCTTGTAACAACAGGACAAGGGGCAATGGGTTTGAACTGGCAGAGGGGAGATTGAAACTGGATGTTAGAAGGGAGTTCTTTACAACGAGGGTGGTGAGACACTGGCACAGGTTGCCCAGGGAAGTTGTGGAGTGCAGAAGCACAGAATGTGATCTTCAATCACATTGGGTGACTCTGTGCTCCACAACCTTCCTGGAGGTGTTCAAGGCCAGGTTGGACGAGGCCTTGAGTAACCTGTTCTAGTGGGAGGTGTCCCTGCCTACGACCGGGGTTTGGAACTAGATGGTCTTTGAGGTCCCTTCCAGCCTTACCATTCTATGATTTACCTTTGTACCACGCAAGCATCTTCAGGAGAGCCTTTCCCTCTCTGTGCTTGATTCATGTCCCTGCTACCCCATGCTTTGCTGATTCCCATATGAAAATCCAAACATTTCTAGCAACTCCTGGGTTAGTTTGTGGAGAAGTTCTTGGAAAACCATGCAGGGCAAAAGAGAAGGAAATAATCTATCTCCTTCATTAGAATTCAAAACCAAAGTTTCTTTGATGCTTTGCTCATTGTTTTTATAAATAGCCATAAAGCAGCACATTTTTAATCCATAATTGAACAGATCACTATGTTTATTTCCCTGTAATTTTTTTTCCCTGCAAACTGTAGATAAGGAGTCACTCATGTGGCATAAAGCTCTTAAAAAAAAAAAAAAATTAGTCATGGTGAGTAATAGTTGGAATCTTTCAAACTTCTGGCTCTTCAGCTACTAGATGATTGAGATGCAGAATCAAAAATTCATGAGGAATATCAAAACCTTTCTGTCAGACTGAGAAAACCAAAGGGATATGAAGTCATATTATCTCGGGCACAGCAAGAGGGAAAACAGTGGCATGCTCTCAATGGGAGATTTTAAAAGGTTTAGCCAACAGTACTTGCTGAACATTGCTCTTTCTTAAGGCTAAATTATCTGAAATAATTTAGGAATGCTGTCTATGGATAACTTTCAGGGTCAAAAAAAAAATAATGAGAAGATATTCTATATTATCACTGTTGTTTTAAATACACTGACCACAGGCCATTGAAGCAGGTCATAGTGCATGGTTTGAGCATGAACATGTCTTCTGTCATTCATAACCAATGATCAACATTCAGAAGGGGTGGGCGGGGAACTCCCAAACCATCACACACCAAAAGCCTTGGCTTTCCTTTCTAGGACAGTGGAAGTTCCTGCATCCTCCTGGCAGGCAGTGCTCTAAATACCCCTGACTAAACCCATTGGAGCATGATATTTCTTTATGCAAACCAGTGGTTTAGAGTTCCCATACCAAAAGTCTTGTCTGAAGTCTATTATAGAATCATAGAATCATAGAATCATAGAATGGTAAGGTTGGAAGGGACCTCAAGGATCATCTAGTTCCAACCCCCTGCCATAGGCAGGGACACCTCCCACTAGTACAGGTTACTCAAGGCCTCATCCAATCTGGCCTTGAACACATCCAGGAAGGGAGCATCCACAACCTCCCTGGGCAACCTGTTCCAGTGCCTCACCACCCTTACTGTAAAGAACTTCCTCCTAACATCTAGTCTAAATCTCCCCTCTGCCAGTTTAAGCCCATTGCCCCTTGTCCTGTCATTGCACATGAGCACATCATCTGCTTGCAAATATACCAGGCAGGATGAAGAAAAATATGACCCCAAACTAATGCTCAAATTTAGATTAATATTTCCCCAAGCACTACTTCCATTACTGCTAATAAAGGGATTCATAGATCGTAAATTGTCCTTTCAGGCTGTGACAATTCTAAATTTAGTGGCAGTGTTAATTAAGCCAGGGAAAATTAGGCAATGCAACAGATTTGGGGAGTAGGCAGTGGAAGGGGAGAGCTGGGTCATCAGTTTGAGGACTGTGAATGGTAGTAATTTGATGCACAAATAATCACAAGGATAGACCTGACTAATTCAGTGCTTTTAATAAGTTGTAGCATCTAAGGACAGCAGATGATTTGTTTGAATTATTTAGATTCCACATGAGCAGAGAATAATCTTGATTTGCTTTTCTCTCGGCCTTTTCTGTGGTGACAGAAAGAGTTTATTTGATCCTGCCTAATTGCTACACCCATATGTACATACTGCACATTTTATTGACTACTGCATCAGAGAGGTTTTGGTGGGGTTAATAAATGTCAAAAACCTTGAGTAAACATTTTCTTCTCTTTTCTTTCTTATAATAGAGGAGTCTGTTCGATAAACCCAAAATCACTGTAAGGTCACAATGTGTTTGGCTTTAAGTTAGGCTAAGTAATTACAAAGGGTCCACTGTGTTCCTTATTTAGTTGCATGCGAGACAGAAGTGAATGGGATGATTAATAATCACGTTCTAGGCTGAAAGAATGCAATTTATAATAGTTTATATAAATACAGCACCAGTATTAGTTGTTCATTTGCCATTGCCATGTTAGCATGTATGGGAATCCCAGCATTTTTAGAAAGCAACAAAGCCAAGACACCCCCAGGAGTTCTGTGCTTAAATACCTTTGAGAATGTGGGTCTGAGGTACTGAAATAGCTTTGCATTATTGAATGTTTCGTTAAAACTAGACAGAATACTGGCATCTGTAGCAATGTTTGCAAAGAAGTCTGAGTTATATTGAGCTGTGTTGGCAGTAAAGGGAGATGGGAGAGAATTAAAAGCTTTTACAAGATCACTGAACTTAAAAAGAGCAAAATAAATAAAAATTAATCATCCCAGCATAAATTACATTTTAAAAATGAAAATAATTCAGAGTCCGGTACAGGATGTTCCACTAGTGTCAAAGTTTCAATATAAGTTATGGAGTTTTTTAATCAGCATGATCTACAAGAAGCCTGGAAAAAAAGGGTGTCCTTAGTCCGTGGTGCACTCTTAAGACAGTAGTGAACTGGGACTTACCTAGGACCTTTGTTCCACAATGAAATTAACAACAACGTGTCTGTCGTGTTTCTAATAACAACCTAGTTAATTCATTTCAAGCACACAAGTCTGTCTCTCCTGCAGTAAGGATGCTCTTGTTAGACACAAGTTCACTGAGGCTAGAGAGATCCTGGCTCCTCAGTGAATCCAACAGTCAGTGAGCACCATATACAAGCCAACTACAGATGTCTTTTGAGACAGAAGGGAAACTAGCTCCACTACCACAGGCTTGCAGGATGTCAGGGGTTGGAAGGGACCCAAAGAGATCATGCCCAAACCCCGTGTCAGAGCAGGACCATACAATCTAGCTCAGGGCACACAGGAACACATCCAGACAGGCCTTGAAAGGCTCCAGAGGAGGAGACTCCACAACCTCTCTGGGCAGCCTGTGTCAGTGGTCTAGGACCCTTACAGGAAAGAAGTTCCCCTTTGTATTGAGGTAGAACCTCCTGTGTTGCAGCTTCCATCCATTGCTCCTTGTCCTATCCCAGGGAGCAAGTGACCAGAGAACGTTCCTCCCCTCCTGACCCCCAGCCCTCAGATATTGATAAACATTTATTAAATCCCCTCTCACCCTTCTCTTCTCCAGACTAAGCAGCCCCAGGTCCCTCAGCCTCTCCTCACCAGGCAGTGCTCCAGTCCCCTCATCACGCTCGCAACCCTCCGCTGGACGCTCTCCAGCAGATCCCTGTCCCTCCTAAACTGGGGAGCCCAAAACTGGACACACTATGTCCTTATGAAGGGAAAGTATCCTCTCATTTTCATTTTGGAATACAGACAGGAATTAGTCTTCCACGAAGATAATCAGATTCCGGTTCATACCGTGTTTCAAATTCATCATACTTTTTACTGCTACATATAGAGGTTGATGTTAAGGAAAAACACCAGGTTTAAATCTAGTAGTGTCATAAAGACTCATGACACAAGTTTGTAGCACTGAACAGGGTTGCTTTCTGGAATGAAAAGTGCTTGGTAAGTAATTGAGCAGGTAATTGATGGGAAGACCTCCTGTCCCACACAGCAAAGGGCGACTCACGCAACGCCACGGCAGTGGGAGTTCCGCCATTGACTTCAGTGGGAGTGCAGAAGGAGGCTGCTTTGTTCCTCGCTCACTTTGGTTAATAGGATTTGTCCTGCAGGCCCTTTTCACCAAAGTGCTGGCAGGCTTTTTGCAGTATTACTGGAAACTAGGCCCTACACAAATTACTCAGTCCTTTTGTATTTTAATGTCCTTTTTTTTTTTTCTGTAATGATATTCAGTCCTTCGGGGCAGCTGCCTCAGAGAGACATTTGTCAACTTCACTTTGTTTTTAGGACAGATGAGCCAGAGCCAAAACCATAGACCTGAATAACTTGAAACTCCAGGGGAGCTTGGATCCAGATTCCAGCCTTGCAATTCGAGGCCCTCGCTAATTAGCAGACCCAAATTTCAGCCTTTCATGGCGTGCCATGCATTAACCACAAACTGGGCTTGTGCTTGCAAAGAGGCTCAGCGTTTGCTGCAGGCATCATCGGTGCAGTAACCCAGCAGTAAGAACACCAAAAATCAGTTGAGCAGAGTTGAAACGAGAGGCTCCCTAGCCTTGCAAATGTCCTATAGCCATTGCTTATAAAAGCCCAGGCACAGGGCAAACACACCATGGTATTCACCCCTCAGCCTCCTCATCTTCAGCAGCACACTGGGGTGGAGCCTTTGTGCTGGCAGAGAGAGTTTTCTTTGTTAGCACCAGCCACTCCTTCCTGAATTATCTATCACCCTTACTGCTCCTCTGGCTCCTCAGGCAAAGAGTTAGAAGGGAGAGCTTACGAAATCCCAGTGCTGTTGTATATGCACCTGAGACACCAGAGAAGGGTAGGGCTGAAATACAGCTCACGGGGAAGAGTATAGAGGCAGAGGAAGGGCTGCAGGAACTCTCTGCTTGGAAAGACTTGGATTTTGGCCTCGTGATAGATTTTTACAAGACTAACTGCAGACAGTTAGAAAATGGATGAATTTAAATCAGTATGGCATTCTTGCTGAGATAAGGATGCAATTTATATAGGGAATTTGACTTTTTTTTTTTCTTTTTAGGGTACAGAGACCAAAACAACTAGTGATAGTAAGTGTAAAGTGTCTGAAACACTGCCTATGAAATGGATGTGTAAAACTAATTAACTTATATATGTCATTTGTCTGTATTCCCCATGTGATGTGCTGAGAATCTCTCTAGTATTGTAAAATGCAAATGCTTTGAAAAGGAATTACCCAAGGGACTGAATGTCTTTCCTTTACATTGTTTTTAAAGGGAAGAGTTTCTCACACTGTGTTTATTTGCTGCTAAGATACTGTTACACCAGCATCATCACAGTCTGTTTCTCACTGCAGTGTCCCATAAATTAGACTGTTGCAGGGAGTATTAAGAATGTGCATACACTGTCTGACTGGAGCAATTTTATCTGAATAATGTTTTGTGACCTTTCTTGCAACAAGGTCCTGGCTGAAAAAGCATAGATTTACCAGGCATCCTGGCTGTACTGAAAGATTGTAATTACCATTCCATTTTATCAGTATTAGCAGAGAGTTCCAGCCCTGACATCTCTCCTTCAAACACAAATGAAAAGTTGGGAAGTTGTGTGACTCAAGGAATGAAGCATTTTAAATCCTGATACCTATTTCAAACCCAACAATTGTGGAAATGATGGAAGAGCCACTGCCATCAAGATGTCTTTCCAACAGGCTCAATGAGAAGGTTTTGTGGCCTCAGTCCAATTCTTAATGGACAAGAGTCCACATTACAAAAAGCAACACACAACTGGCAGTAATTGATACTCTTCTGGCACTCAGCAGAGAAGTGAAGTATTGAATGAGCATGAAGAATGGACTAACCTTTCACCTCCCTCCTAGTCCAGGTCAGGGATGAGACATCTGATAGAGCCCCATAGGAAACTTGGGCTGCTGCTCTCTGGGCTGCCCTATGCCACACTCAAACAAAGGACTTCTTTCTTAACAAACATTGGGCTGACACTCTTCATGAACCCTAAATTTATGTGAAAAATTTGGAGGCTCTGGAAGTCGGTGTTTAACCTCAGGATTCTGCCTAAAGAGTATAAGCTAATGTACCATGGAAAGTCATCTCTTTTTCCTGATTGCCAGCTGCATTAAAAACAATTACACTAATTCCATGTTATGCATATGTAAAGCACATGTGCATGCATAGCAGGAGTAAATGTATTAGTTATTCCTGTGTGTGTGTGCATAATAGAAGCAATGCCTTTAGCTAAGTTTGGCTAATGCTCGTTTGTAAGAACTTGCTTTCAATTACTTAAAGCACTTTGCCAAAAGTTAACTATTACAGCTTGAATTTTCCATAGTAGGTGTGTAACTGAACATGGTTTGGAAACATTCCACTAAATAATTCCAAGAACATAGTTAGCAAAAATGCATCTTTTGAGTCTTGTTAACCATCACGCTGAGAGACTCTAGCATGTCTGAGCTTTGGAGCTAAAGTTTGAAACTCTGTGAGGAAACTGCTTTGATGTCAAGGCTTATCTTCTGTCACTCCTGTGGAAATCTGATCCAGCTGTAATCTCCTAAAAAACTTAATTCTAGTGTGCTCAATGTTCTGTTAAAATGTAAATTCCTCAAATGCTCTATTTGCAGTAAGCATGCTGCCTTCTCGTACAACTATGACATCTTGGGCACGGCGTACCTTTGCCTTCTCTTTGGCAAATGGCCACATATACACATATAAAGAGAGAAACATCTAGCCCAAGGCTGCTCATGCTGTTGTTCATGGCCAATGCCCAACTCGGGTATGACAGCCCTATACACCCCTCTATTAGCAGCATTGAAGTTCAGCTCCTCTGAAGGACAATGTAGATTATTTTAGTTACAGGAACGAGGGCAGAAGCACTTGTGGCAAGGATCAGAAAGCACCTACATCATGAATCAGTGCACTTAAGCCTATTCAAGATTCCTCTTCATCTCACCATGAACCCATCAGATACCAAATGCCTAGTGTATCAAAGAGGATATGCCCAAAGACAGCTGGGGGCTGCCCTGATTAGTCTGTATGACTACAGCAGCCGACTGCTTTCATCTGAACTTTGCTAAAGCCTCTGCATGGGCTGGATATTGCTTTACAAACAAGTTAAAGGAACCACATAGTAAAAAGCACAAGCAGTAAACTTACAGAAGGGTCGTTAACTTCTGAAGGATTCAACAGTGAGAAGTGCTGGAATTAACATTGTCCTTTAAAGAATCCCAGTGTGAGGGAGCAAGGTAGAAACCTACACTTTTCTAAGCACTGAAAATGAGAACTAGAAACCAAAGTATCTCAATGGACTCTCATTCTCTGATCATGATATAAACACACAGGGGGAAGTGTAATGATTTTGTTGATGATACAGGTTTGAGTGGTGTGTATTAAAAACAAAAGGCTTAGAGACACCACAAAGGAAATTGAGTAAGCTTAAAAAACCATCAGCATCTAATTCTCCTTCTGTGAGCTCTCTGAATCCAGTACATTAAATAATATAAAGGCCAAATGAAAAAAAAAAAAAAAAAGTTTAACACGTGTAATCAAAGCTCCATTAAAATGTATACTCAGGGGAAGGACAAATTAAGGTTATACAGACTACTTAAAACCCAACCTCAAGCATTCTGCAACCTGAACGTTCTCCTAATATCGCTTTCAGTATGACAGAGAGGGCCATCTAGAGAGACTGCATGAAACATTTTCCTCCCTTGCTGTGCCATACTTTGAAGTTTTCTTATGCAAGCTAACCCCCAGGTTGAAAGCACTTCCCCACTTTGCCAGCCAAATAAAGATAATTCAGGGACACCTGTAAGCATATACAGAAGCCAAGCACATACACACTCATGCACATACATAAATAAATAATGTACACCCATTATTTATTTAGTTTTCTGCTTTAGATCTTCTTTATGAAGAAATAACAAAGCAAACAAAGAAGAAAATAAAAGGGGGGGGGGAAGTTCACTTTCTACATAGTTGCAGTAAGAAAAAGCATAGAAAACAACTAAATTTGTTACCTTGGCAAATAAAAATGCTCTCCACTCTGCAGACTGTGCACAGTAAGTCCCACAGGAATCATGCAAGCACATTCTCATTATGATAGTTAAGATTTAGATTGCAACACAAAAGTGAAAATAATCATTGAAATAGGTTTGGGTGCAGTGATTTGGAGAGAAGCTGCCACTCTGCCAAATAGAAAAAGAGAGTGGGAAAGGTAGGGGCAAGGGAAGAAATAAATCCTGCCAAAGTGAACTTATGTGAAGGTGAAACCAAACTACCCAGAGGCACGGATTAAACGCTCTTAGGATTGTCCCAAATTTGTGCAAGCAAATTGCGCAAACAAGGTTTTGGACCAAAAGCTTAGGCAGAAACACCCAGATTAGACACTGTTTGAAGAGGAGGATTCTTGGTCTGGTTGTCTTGAGCAAGCATTTGGAAATGTGACATCTTCTGGTGAGAGCAGATTTTAATGCAACAGAAACTTCTCCAAGCTCTTTCAGGAACTGAAATCCAGCCCGTTAGTAACTCCACAGCATGAGAGGTAGGGCACGACAGAATTCCTCAGTTCTGGAGCCCTCAGCACAGGAAGGACATGGAAGTGTTGGAGCGGGTCCAGAGGAGGGCCACAATGATGATCAGAGGGCTGGAGCAGCTCTCCTATGGGGACAGGCTGAGAGAGTTGGGGCTCTTCAGCCTGGAGAAGAGGAGCCTTCCAGGAGACCTGATAGTAGCCTTCCAGTAGGGGGCCTACAGGAAGGCTGGGGAAGGATTATTTACAAGGTCCTGCAATGACAGGACAAGGGGCAATGGGCTTAAACTGGCAGAGGGGAGATTTAGACTGGATGTTAGGAGGAAGTTCTTTCCAGCGAGGGTGGTGAGGCACTGGAACAGGTTGCCCAGGGAGGTCGTGGATGCTCCCTCCCTGGAGGTGTTCAAGGCCAGGTTGGATGAGGCCTTGAGTAACCTGTACTAGTGGGAGGTGTCCCTGCCTATGGCAGGGGGTTGGAACTAGATGATCCTTGAGGTCCCTTCCAACCTTACCATTCTATGATTCTATGATTCTATGATTCTATGAATTTGCTTCCTTCTAGTTCCAGTTGTTCTCCATTTGGGTTGGTGGTTGGGTTTTGGTTTTCAGAGTGGTGCCTGTTACAGCCATTTTAAGAAAAGGAATCATTCAGATATAGCTCTTTATTGGCCCCTGACTTTAATGAAAAACTCATAGGAGAAAAAAGTTCTTATCTTAAACATAGCCACTGACTTCCGATAGCTCATTTTTCTCTCACAATAATCCCAGTGTTCAAAGGAGGTATTGTATTTATCATCTTTGTATGGGGCTGAATTTCACTTCACTTTTCTTTATGGCCTTATCACATCATTTACAAACACTTTATCTCTGTAACTGAAAATAAATGAAATCCTGGGCTTTCGATGAAATGCCATGATGAAAAGGATGGTCCCAAGGAAAAAAAAAAAACCAAAACCAAACAAAATCTATATTGAGATGACTGACTCCTGTTTGTAGAAGACATGATAAATGTTTCACGCATATAAACTGAAGGATGATGGATTTAATGATCACAGTCTAACAGGGAAACGTTACTCTGGAATAATTAAGTGTTGTGCCATTTGCAATTCTAAAGAGTCCGTTGTTAGCTTACTCTTTTGTCTGTCAACAAACCATTCCGTTTTGTTAGGGTTATTTATCATTAAAGCAATTGGTGCAATGGAAACACACCACTGGGATGTGTTCTTAACAACACATGTTGCCAGACCTTGTTTGGGATCCATATTTCAGTGATAGTTAATTGATGTATGGTCCTGTCTTGCAGAAGAAACATGTGACAAGAACTACTGAAGGACTGGAGGTAGCTTTCTCATTTGGAGTGTTACATAGTACAGAATAGCAGAACGTTGGAGGTTGGATGGGACCTTCAGAGATCACCTAGTCCAACCCTCCCTGCCAAAGGCAGGATCACCCAAGGTAGTCCACACAGGAATGCGTCCAGGAGATGCAGAAAAGATGACTCCACAACCTCTCTGGGTAGCCTGTTGCAGGGCTGTCACCCTCACTGTAAAGAAGTTTCTCCTCATGTTGAGGTGAAACCTTCTCTGTTCCAGTTTGCAGCCATTGCTCCTTGTCTTGTTGCTGTGCACTTCCAAAAAGAGATTGTCCCCCTCCAGTTGACACCCACCCCTCAGATATTTATACATATTGATGAGATCTCCTCTTAATCTTCCACTCTAAAGCCTAAACAGCTCCAGGTCCCTCAGTCTCTCTCCTTAAGGGAGATGCTCAAGTCCCCCAGTCCACCTCGTGGCTCTATGTTGGACTCTCTCCAGCAGGTCCCTGTCTCTCTTATATGAATTATATGTATTGTCCTTCCTAGAAATTTAGGGGTTTTTTTTCCCCAACCTTAGCTTTTAAGTTTACACTGTGGTGTACCACCCACTCTCTAGCTGTTGATCCGAAGTATTGGATTTGTATTTGCTGACACTTAGAGCTGTCGTGGAACTCTCAAACGGTACCTCCACTGGACAACATCTGTTTAGACAGCTTAATCTTACCATGAAGAATACCTCAATGAAAGTACAGTGTGCCTATGCTATTTTAGACTTTTTAACATCTGCATCAACAACTGCAGTTAAGACTATTACAGTAGCCTTATCTCCCCTGCTATGCACACAGTTTTATTTGCTGTGTGCAGAACTGACTACAAGTGCCTCTTCTCTTGACATCCAATAGCAAAACAAATAATAAATATAAATGTTGGAAAGGAATATGGAAAAGGGAATTATTTTGACCAAAAAAAACCCCCAAAACTATTAAAAATCAGTGGCTGTATTAGTGACTGTGTGAGACTAGCTTATTGCATTGACTATCTGAATGATTGCCATGGAATGTGAAGACACAAACAAAAGATTAATTTGTATTTTAACCACAAACACTATTTCCTGGGCTGCATGATATTTATATTAGACTACTTTGTATATCTTCTTCTCTCTTCATTCTAATAGCCAGCTACTTTTTACCACTCTGTCTCTAATTAGTTTTAAAAGCATTTGGTATCTTTCTTCATGTTATAGATTAAGGAGCAAGGCACATCAAGGTAAGGTGATTTGCCCAGGACCACTGATAAAGTTTAGCCAAGGGCCTCAATCTCCTGACTCCCCACTCTGTACACTGGTCAGCAGTGGCTCTGTGAAATGTCTTGTCACACCAGTTTCTGTTCCTTGTCAGATATGGAAGCCTTTTAGCAGAGTTCTGAGAAGCAGCAACACTTTCTCCTCCTTTTTACAGGCTTAGTTAAATACCTTTGCCATGACACTCTGCATGGATACATCCACAAGACTTGTGAGACCTTGTGAGTCAAACAGCAACCTGAGCGTGCACAAGTGTGGAAGCTGTGGAACAGATACAGCAAATCATCAACGATTTGCCCTGGCTTGTGGACACAAAGGAAGCACCAAAAATACTCCTGTAGGTCCAGAGCTGGGACCAATGGTTCAGATCTTGACACAACTGGTTGATGGGATGTGGCATATATATTTAAGTCTCAAAAAAAAACTCTTTAGAGATTCTTCTAGCACTTTTCCCCATGAGGGAATCTTCTGCATCGCTGCTTTCCAGGTCGCTTTCTTAATCCTGGATGTAGACAGTAAAGAATGTCTTTAACAGACCCTTGAGAAAAGGAAAAGGGGAGGCAAGGGGGAAGCACATCTACTTCAACTGAACTTTGAATAGAAGAGTATTGAAGGGGTTGAGTTTTCTTTTTTGAGATTTTTTTTTTCATTATTTTTTGTACAGAAAGACTTTCCTAGTCCTAAAATATTCTAAAGCTGGATATTAATCCTAAGTGTTTATTTAATACATTGATGGAATCTCAGGCCTAGGTTACTTTGTTTCTTGAAAAGTACTTTTTTTTCCCAGATTTTTGCTAAACTCACATATTTTTGTGCAACAGTTAAAAATTAGTTAGATGCATCTTTCTGATGAAATGAATAGCCTGGAGCTTCAACACTGCTTATGTTACAAAATAATTCTTCATTTCACTTTTATTTGCCATAACATCCATTCTTCATTAAAATACATTCTTTATTTATGAGAATAATCTATTCAGTTCTATGCTCCATAACCTAATTACCTAGAAAAGATTAACCTTGGTCCTTTTAGAGCAGACTTCTCTGAGAGTCTGGATTTTGGCTCCGCAGAGACATAGAGGCTCTGTAGAAACCAGACATACTCTGGAGGGCATCATCCTGAATGCAGAACCTTTGCCTTGAAATTAAAGCCAATAAGGAAAGCTGCTCCAATTGTCAACAAGCACAGTTCCTTAATGACCATAATGTAAGATAAAGAACCAATGAGGCAACATCTGACCTGTCCCCTCAGCACACCTTGGTTATGTTGTGGCTTCATCCTGGAGACAGAGGGACATGAGCAGAATCCAATTGCTGCCAGGGCATTGCTCAGTTCCTTGACTGTCCCTGATGCCTGCCTTCCAGCCAAGAGAAGACATTGCCACTTGCAAGGGAAAAGTCATTTTTAGTCTCTCAAGCAAAAAGTAGTGAAATATTGCAACTATTTCACTCATTACTAGAACCCCCAGACCAGTTGCAACTTAAAGTAAATGAGGCCCCAAGAACAGCCCTGATGACCTCAGTCCATACAGATATGAGCCTATAAATATCAAAGCAAACAAATACCCTTTGAGTTCCATTAGTCACAGGAATTAAGAGGCTGAAATCCTCAAGTGCTTGCAGAATCAGACATTTTGCTGGTAGTCTCCTCTAAATGTGGCATAAAGAGTAGGTTTAGAGGAGCAATTTCAGTAACAGTGAGAGGCTTACCAGTAAACCCATTAAAATGTTGATGGCACAGAGCTTTGAATATCTCCAGTCAAGATTTCAGCTAAATACGTTCACACAGCATTGAGCTTAGCAATTTATTAGAGAATATTTACCTAATTTGATGTAATTGATGTTAAAGCCTTTTTCCCTGTGCCTAAATATGCTGTTTGTGTATTCCTTTTAAATGAGGATAAGAAGGAGAGGATTTGTAGAAGACGTTTTTAATTGATTCCAAAGGGAATACCTACCATGGAATCTGCTGACAAATTTGGTGGGGCTCTAGACTCCAATCATTCAGCATCTATGTGTTTAATGACAAGATGCTGCACTGCTTAAAAAGTGAATTTACATTATAAGCACAGCTAATTAAAGTCTACTCTTTCTCCTAAAGTCTTATCAATAACCACCAAACCTCCATTCATGGTAGGGGCATCTTTATTCTCTTGGAGACCCAAACTGCATGGAGAGCCAGTGGCAACAAGGCCAGCATCAAAGGTTCAGTCAGACACTGCATGTTACACCCTTGGATTTCAGTGACAGAGTGAAGATGATACACAGAACATGCTATACCATTTGCCACCTCTGCACTTTCTGATGTCTTTCAGTCCTCAATTTTCACACAGGTCAAGAGCCATTAAAAATTAAATAGGGATACTCATTTGGCCAGCTCCATAGTGGTGATCCTCTGCATGAAGAATCCCACTAACTCCAGGAGAATCACTTGCAGGAGTGGAGGTTGCTCAGAATTAGTAATGATAAAGCTTGGCTTTTGTAGTGTGATTTAAGGTTAGCTTTGGATGACGGGAACGAAGGCTCTCAGGGTGCTGCTGGTGTTGAACAATTGGGCAAGATGTTTAACAACATAACTTTAAAACTGTTTAACAACATAACTTTAAAGCAAAGCCAGCAATGAGACAATGCACTACATAGCTGTGGCATGATTTAATGAATGCTCCATATTACATTCTGTAGATTCATCTGTACAGACTGTATGTATTTCATTAGGGTATGAATGCCTAAGCAAGGATCTAGGATAACAAGGTCAAGTGTAAGGTCCTGCACCTGGGTAGGCACAATCCCAAGCACAACTCCAGGATGGGTGGGGAATGGCTGAGAGTAGCCCTGAGGAAAAGGATCTGGGGGTCTGGGGTGATGAAAAGCTCAACATGAGCCTGCAGTGTGAGTGCAGTCCAGACAGCAACTGTGTGCTGGGCTGCAGCAAGAGCAGTGTGGGCAACAGGGCAAGGGAGGGGATTGTGCCCCTTTGCTATGCTCTCCTCAGACCCCACCTGCAGTCCTGTGTGCAGTTCTGGAGCCCCCAGCACAGGAAGGACATGGAACTGTTGAAGCCAGTCCAGAGGAGGCCACCAAGATGCTCAGAGGGCTGCAGCAGTTCTGCTATGAGGACAGGCTGAGAGAATTGGAACTCTACAGCCTGAAGAAGAGAAAGCTTCCAGGAGACCTGATAGTAGCCTTCCAGGATCTGAAGGGGGCCTCACAGGAAGGCTGGGGAAGGGCTATTGTCTTGCAATGACAGGACAAGGAGTAATGGGTTTGAACTGGCAGAGGGGAGATTGAAACTGAATGTTAGGAGGAAGGTGTTTGCAGTGAGGGTGGTGAGACACTGGCACAGGTTACCAGGGAGTTTGTGGATGTTCCCTCCTTGGGAGGACCAGGTTGGACTTCCCAGGGAGGTTCAAGGCCAGGTTGGATGAGGCCTTGAGTGAGCTGTGCTAGTGGGAGGTGTCCCTGCCTATGGCAGGGGGTTGGAACTGGATGATCTTTGAGGTCCCTTCCAACTTTACCATTTTATGATTCTATATAGGATGTGTAAAGCAATCCATCTCTTCTCTTTAAAAATGACAGGGACTTAGAAGTATTTCTTCAAGGTTTGGCTATTACACTTCCTAACCAAATAAATAACAACGTGAACAAATTGCAGAAAGCACTGAGGAGAGCAACAAAACCCATCAGAGATGCAGAAAATATGTTCTACCAGAAAAGATTGATGGGAGAAAGGATGCTGAGCCTACACAGTAACATGCTTTAGGTGAAAGTGAAAAGCAGTCTAAAGCTACATGCAAGTGAGTACACTATGTTCTAGCAGCAGTACAAAACAGGAAAACGCAACAGATTTCTTTAGGATAGTATGTTGTACCACTCAACTCCATGAAGACAACACCACCTGCCAGGAAAGGCAAATATAATCAATGTGGTCTTTGGGCAGCAACAGACTAAATGAAACTTCACACTGATTTGTGGTGCTAAAATTCTCTAACTCTGTGATTGAAAGATGTTTAAAAAGTGTAAATTGCTTTTGCCTTACTACGTTTTTTACTCTCCCTTATCAGACAGATAAAATTGCTGGAGGTGTAGACAGTGTCCATGCATGGAATCTGTAAAAAAAGTTCTGTGCCCTGTTTCTGTTGCTATGCCAGGATCTCTCCTATCACTGCAAAGATATGCTGTGGCTAGAGAGCTCCCCAGAAAACCACAGCAAATCTGTCTTCAGCTTAGAAAGTAGGGCAAATATTCTGCTACTTGCACCTCAACAAGGACAGATGGAGATGCACTCTAGCCGTGCAGGCATGAGAGAATAGAAGTGACCTGAAGCAGAAGGCCTGTTCAGACTGCCTGGCTGTGAGGTCCTGGTGAAATAACTTGCTATTTAACTCCTTATCTCCAAAACATTTCCAAGGCCTTAAATATTAGTCAGGTAAAGATCAGACAGGCTATGCCTTTGAAAGGGTGAGCAGATGGGCACATCTGTCTGTTTGACAGGAAAACTTATGTGTTGCTTGACCCAGCAAATGTTTCTTGGTGCAGTGGAAGAACTGCACAAAATATCACAGACAATAACTGAGAAGCATCCCCCAGAAACAGCTCTGTAATTGAGAGATAAAGGCCCCAACAAAATGAGTTTGATCTAAAGGAACATTGTTTAGCTTGGTAACTCAGAAATCAGCTGTGCTACCTGTGCTAGACAACTCTGCCTTGCTGTGTTATGAGTTGTTGCTCAATTTTTTCTGTCTTTTCAGGGGAACAGTTGTAGGGGAATACACTACAACGGAAGCGAGTAAGAGTCAGCATTTTCAGAGAGCTCTTTTCCATTTGCTCCTTCTCTTTTTCTCTGATGAGAATTTTAACAGGTCATTCAGCACCTTTCTTGCCAAAGCAATACTGCAGAAGTCAGTTCTTGCTGACTGAACCCCAGCAATGTGCTTCCAGTCTTAGCTTTCAGAATCATAACAGGACATTAGCTTTAACCTAAGCTAAAAAAAAACTAGTCTAAAAAAAAAAAAAAAAAAAAAAAATTCTACTNAAAAAAAAAAAAAAAAAAAAAAAAAAAAAGAAATTCTACTTCTAGTCATTATAGTTCCAGAAGAGATTTCTATCCATGTCTGACACTTGCAGTGAGATCTGCTAATAGACTCAGTATCAGTAGCATCACTGAATCATAGAATCATAGAATGGTTAAGGTTGAAAGGGACCTCAAGGATCATCCAGTTCCAACTGCCTGCATAGGCAGGGACACCTCCCACTAGTACAGGTCGCAGTATTGTGACTAGCACAAGGTCATCCAACCTGGCCTTGAAC
>VWZE01007061.1:482289-496412 GCA_013396675.1 Eubucco bourcierii | reverse complement strand
CAGCCTGTCCAGGTCCCTCTGGATGGCATCCCTGCCCTCTAGCAAGTCGACTGTGCCACACAGCTTGGTGCCATCTGCAAACTTGCTGAGGGTGCACTCCATTCCTCTGTCCATGGCACTGACAAAGATGTTAAACAGCACTGGTGCCAGCACTGACCCCTGAGGGACACCACTTGGCACTGGTCTCCAGGTGGACATTGTGCCGTTGATTGCCACTCTCTGGGTTCGACCATCCAGCCAATTCCTTATCCAGCAAGTGGTCCATCCATCAAGTCCATGTTTTTCCAGTTTGGTGACCAGGATGTCATGTGGGACAGAGTCAAATGCCTTACTCAGGTCCAGGTAGATGACATCAGCTGCCCTTCCCTTGTCCACTGTCGCTGTGACCTCATCATAAAAAGCCACCAAATTTGTCAGGCAAGATCTGTCCTTGGTGAAGCCATTGCTGGGTACCACCAATCACATCAAGGGCTAAACAGTGAAGATCAAATTTTAACAGCTCAAGCAGCCCAAACAAAGGCTGGCTGGGCTTTACTTACTCAAAAATGCAAAGCAATGCAAGAGGTAAAAGTGTCTCATGGAAGGGAACTCGACAAGTCTGGCAGTTCGTTTAAACTACTAGAAAACTCTTGGCAAGTTGCTCCACACTGCAGACTGAAGAGCAAATTAAAATGGCCAAGGGATACACACAAGGAAAGAAATTATTGGGGACTGCAGCCAGGTTAGTGACATTGGGGAATATTTATAAAGAGGATTTCAAACCAGCTGTATGTGAAGGGCTAAATCAGGCTGAGAAGATGACTAAGCCAAATAAATTCAGCAGCCATGAAATTGCAGAATTTTGGAGGTATAAGCTTGAAGAGCTAAAGAAATTTTACAAGGAAGGTATAAGAGTTAAAAACCTCATAAAGAAGGGAAAAAAATAATCTATTCAATTGCTAACCTTTGCCAATCAATGACTAAAGGGTCAAAAATAAAACCCAACAAAAACAAAGCACAGGTATGCAAGGTCATGCCTGAGACTGTAACAGAAACAACTGTCTGTCAAGCAACCAGGCTGAAAATGTTAGCCTGGTCCTAAAAGATACTGCAGGCAAAAGCACAGGATGGCAAGAGAAACAGGAAAGGAACAGAGCAAGGAATTAAATGGTTGTTTGTAATTCTTGGAGAGATGAGAAATTCATGGAGAGGAGCCTACATATTTGAAGCAGTCATTATGGAAAGCTGAAAGGGTTTTCAAATTTAGGGTGAAGAGTTTCATATTTCACAAATCGACTTAAATATTCCTTTGAACATGAGTTCTTGAATTGTCAGCTGGAACATATCTGGAGCTAAACCCATGCAGACCATGGATTAAAAAAATAAAATCTGAATGGCAAGACAGAAGCACAGAATTTTATTGAGCAGTAGTAGAGAGTGGAACATTAAATAGTGTAGATTTTGGATCTACATCGAATGTGTTTGCATTTATCATCGATGGATAATGACATAATGAAAGCATTCCCAGGGGAAAATGGAAGTTTATACATTTAAGAGTATAGCAAAGGAGAACAATGCTCTTTCTAACCCACTTCTTCATTACTTTCAAGTGTTATAAGAGCAAAAGACTCCATCTGGATAGGGATCTGGCCTCCTGTGTGATGCAAACTTGTTATGAAATACAATTTTCCAATATTTAAAAGAAGTAAAACCGCAGAAATGTCTGCTCTGGTAAGGTTTATTTCAGAAGGCTGCACACTTTTGCATGCAGTTTTACAGGATTATGATTGGGAAAGAAGATGGTTTATGCAGTGCTATATTGGGAATATTTTAGCATAAGTAGATACAAGTCAATGGCCTCATGTTTGTCTTCTGAAAACACTAAGAAATGGTAAAAGCTATAAATTCCCTCATTCTGGAGACATAATGATCATCAAAACACTACCAACCTGTGTGGTAGGCAAACACATACCAGTTTACTAGAAAGATTCTTTTGTTTTCAAGGAGCTAATTAAATAGCTTTAGAGATGTCCAGCAACTGTTCTCCAGCTTCAGGAAAAGAGCAGCAAATATCCATCACCCTGAAGAATCACTCGATGCAAAAGTTATCTTTTCTGGTCTAGAAAAAAAAAAAAGCACAGACTTCATGTACTTTGTCATGTGGTATCTTGGCAGTTAGAGCACACTTGGTAATTGGAAACCAAACTTTATCCAAAGATGTTTGGTGCTCTGTGCACTCAGATGAATTCGAGTGCACAGTCAAACACACAACCCTGCCGCTAGGGTAGTTCGGAATAGCACTCAGGCTTTGCACTTCTTTGAAACTGCTCCAGCAACAGGGCAAAAGGATGGAAGAATTGGTGGAAAAATTCTTCTACCTATGTCTATGCCACAACGAGCTCCTGGCCAAGTTGGCAGCTCTTGGTCTGGACAGATTCACTCTGATATGGGTCAAGAACCTGCTGGAAGGCTGGGCCCAGAGAGTGGTGGTGAATGGTGCCACATCCAGTTGGCAGCTGTCACAAATGGTGTGCCCCAGGGATCAGTGTTCAATATCTTTATTGATGATCTAGACCAGGGGATTGAGTCCAGCATCAGTGAGTTTGAAGATGACACCAAGTTAGGAGCAGGTGTGGATCTGTTGGAGGGTAGGAGGCTCTGCAGAGGAACCTGGACAGGCTGGATGGGTGGGCAGAGGCCAATGGGATGAGATTGAACAAAGCTAAGTGGAGGCTTCTACACTTCGACCACAACAACCCCAAGCAGTGCTACAAGGATGAAGACAGAGTGGTTGGAGAGCAGCCAGGCAGAGAGGGACCTGGGGGTTCTGGTAGGGAGTAGCTGAAGATGAGCCAGCAGTGTGCCCAGGTGGGCAGCAGAGCCATTGGCATCCTGGCCTGGATCAGGAACAGTGTGGCCAGCAGCACCAGGGAGGTTATTCTGCCCCTGTGCTCAGCACTGCTCAGGCCACACCTTGACTGCTGTGTCCAGTTCTGACCCCCTCAATTAAAGAGAGATGTTGAGGTGCTGGAAGGTGCCCAGAGAAGGGCAGCAAGGCTGGGGAGGGGCCTGGAGCACAGCCCTGTGAGGAGAGGCTGAGGGAGCTGGGGGTGTGCAGCCTGCAGAAGAGGAGGCTCAAGGCAGAGCTCATTGCTCTCTGCAGCTACCTGAAGAGAGGTTGTAGCCAGGTGGGGTTGGGCTCTTCTGCCAGGCACCCAGCAACAGAACAATGGGACACAGCCTCAAGTTGTGGCAGGGGAGGTCTAAGCTGGATGTTAGGAGGAAGTTCTTGCCAGAGAGAGTGATTGGCATTGGAATGGGCTGCCCGGGGAGGTGGTGGAGTCTCTGTCCCTGGAGGTGTTGAAGCAAAGCCTGGATGGGGCACTTAGTGCCATGGTCTGGTTGATTGGCTAGGGCTGGGTGCTAGGTTGGGCTGGGTGAGCTTGGAGCTCTCTTCCAACCTGTTTGATTCTATGATTCTGTGATTCTATAGTGAATTATTCACTAAGAAAATCCCAGCAAAGCTAAGATCGGCCAAATCCAGCAAATGTCACAACATGAGCACCACAACTTGAAGCAACACCTGGAGGGTTTTTATATGGAAACCTGCAGCAGAAACCTCTGAGAAAACCAAGGAGCAGAGACCTTGGAAGTACAGACCCAGCAGAGAAACCTGGCTGCTTGTTGATGCAGATGGCTAACAGTGCAATAAGCTGCCTATAACCAGGGCTGGTGGTGGTGGTTTTCAGGGCTATTTATTATAAGACTGCAACAAAAGCAACTGGCTGCACTTTCTTGTGCTTCAGACTACATGGTTGAGTACTGTCTGCGTAGCACCTTTACAGGCACTCAGGCTTTGGTGTTTGGTCTATGGTTTTGTTAATTGCATTTGACTGGTTTGGGTGGATGCTTTTGGGAGCTGGCAGCTGTGTTAGGATGTGTGGGAGATGTCTGGATGAGGAGGTAGATTAAAACTGTGATACTTTGTCCTTTGAAGTCTGCAGTTTTGGAGACTTTGTAAGTCAAGAAATTCAGTTTGACATACGAATGTTAACCTAAGAAAGCTCATCACCTCCAGACAAGGATGGATTTCAGGGGTTCAGAGGGCACTACAAATGAAAACACAGTTTTGGTTGTGGCAAGGCCACTGGCTTTAGTACTACTCATTTAAGAGCAATTTGTCATCTGTGTTAGGAACACTGTGTTGCTGGAGCACTTAATATGATTGCAGGGATGTTCTAAAACAACTCCCACTAGGAAATGAAATCAGAGATGCTTGTGGAGCTCTTCAACAGGAAGCTCTTCAGCCATACAGAATTCTGTTACAAATGAATATGGAGTGTCTGAGCTGTGACCAAATGCCCACTGCAAGCCAACTTTACTTTGTGGTGGATTGATCTTTCTTCTTCCAAAGCTCAGCATTCATAAATTGTCCTGGAAAACATCAAAGTTATTTGACAAGGTCTATAGCAGTATAAATTTCTCTATGCAAAATGACTGTTTAACAAGATTGCCTCCTTGAACTTTTCACATGATTGTGACAGCCACTTTCATTTACTAATGGAAGTTTTATAGTGGATTTTCCCACTACTCCCTCATCTCTGTTTACTATTCTTTTATGGAGAATACTTTACAAATTGGGTCTCTGAAACAAAGGCAGAGACATTTGGTGGCATTCCCAGACTGCCGCATGACTTGTAGCACAAGAGGCAACAGGCAGGAGGACATCAACCCACATGGACAGCAAGGACTGGGCTGCATCTAATAGGCCCATCTACAAGGAGGTTAAATCAACAGCCATTGTAGTCACTGCTCAGAAACTCCTTTTGTGTTAGCCTGCTTAGGTTCAAATTAGGAAGCACGTAAGGCTCGTGAGGAGTTGTCCCTCGTTGTTTCTGCTGTGGACAGCAAAAGGCTGATGTGTATGGAGTGAGGTTTTACAGTGATAGTGATCATTTAAGTGAAAAAGGCAGTGAGGGGATTAAGAAGTGTTTAGGAAGGCATCTGAGGGTCCATCATATTGCAGCTAGATGAGTTTTGGAACTGCTCTGGAAGTGACTCTTTTCTCAGCTCATCATGCATCGAAAGCATCTGCTGGGTATTTTAGGAAACGTGTCGTCTATTCCATCTGGAGAATCCTTGGCTAATTTTACATTAAATGGCTGAATTCCCTCAGGGCAAGAAGAAAAGGTGTTTTCAATTGCTTGATGAGAAAGAACAGGATAGAAAAGAGGGGGAAATATCTGGAGAAAAGAAGAGACAGCCAACAGCAGAGTAGCATTTAGAGAAGCCGAAGTACAAACAACAGAAGTGAAGGAACTATTTATTTATCTTTTCTTTTTCCAGGCTCTACCCTTGTGAGGTCTCTGTTGCAAATGACAAGCCTTGAGTTTACCTGATTTGTTATTTTTCAAGGGTTCTTTTTTATTATTCTTTTACTAGAGAAACACAGTAGTATTTCTCCTAGCAACTAAAGAATTTCTTTCTCCAACAAGTTATAAATGTGAATAAAACCAAACTGAGAAGTAGTCTGACTCTGCATTTTGGTGAAAAGTCTCATTTTTACAGGCAATCGTCTTTCCAAGCATACTCAACTTGATAGAGGGCCTTGAGTAACCTGTACTAGTGGGAGGTGTCCCTGCCTATGGCAGGGGGTTGGAACTAGATGATCCTTGAGGTCCCTTCCAACCTTACCATTCTATGATTCTATGATTCTATGATCCAGCCAGAGGGACCTGGGCAGGCTACAGAGGTGTGCCCAGGCTAACCTCATGAAATTCAACAAGACCAAGTGTAAGGTCCTGCACCTGGGTAGGCACAATCCCAAGCACAACTCCAGGATGGGTGAGGAATGGCTGAGAGCAGCCCTGAGGAAAAGGACCTGGGGGTCTGTGGTGATGAAAAGCTCAACCTGAGCCTGCAGTGTGAGTGCAGCCCAGACAGCAACTGTGTGCTGGGCTGCAGCAAGAGCAGTGTGGGCAGCAGGGCAAGGGAGGGGATTCTACCCCTTTGCTCTGCTCTCATCAGACCCCACCTGCAGTCCTGTGTGCAGTTCTGGAGCCCCCAGCACAGGAAGGACATGGAAGTGTTGGAGGCCATGAAGATGCTGAGAGGGTTGCAGGAGCTCTTCTATGAGGACAGGCTGAGAGAGTTGGGGCTCTTCAGCCTGAAGAAGAGAAGGCTTCCAGGAGACCTTAGAGTAGCCTTCCAGGATCTGAATGGGGCTACAGGAAGGCTGGGGAGGGACTATTGACAAGGTCTTGCAATGACAGGACAAGGGGCAACGGGTTTGAACTGGCAGAGGGGAGATTGAAACTGGATGTCAGGAAGAAGTTCTTTGCAATGAGTGTGGTGAGACCCTGGCACAGGTTGCCCAGGGAGGTTGTGGCTGCTCCCTCTCTGTAGGTGTTCAAGGCCAGGTTGGATGAGGCCTTGAGTGAGCTGTACTAGTGGGAGGTGTCCCTGCCTATGCAGGGGGTTGAGATGATCTTTGAGGTCCCTTCCAACTTTAACCATTCTGTGATTTAAAAAAAAAAAACAAAACCCAAAAAACCAGGATATGTAGGAATTATTTATTTTCCCACAACAGGTAGCTGTTGCTCTCACTGAAGGTGCAGAACTGTGAAGATTATTTACTTTTCTTTCTTTCTTTTCTTTTCTTTTTTTTTTTTTTAATCAGTCCAAAATATTTTGCACATTCCTACATGTCACATGATGAACATCTCTCAACTTCTGAAGCTGGGTCATCCTTCTGGAGCTGGGTCATCCTTCTGGAGCTGGGTCATCCTTCTGGAGCGAGGTCATCCAAGGTCAATGCACCATCCTCAGCACTGATGCTTATGATGAATCATTTCTGCACACGGGATAAAAGCATTAGGCTGCATTTTTCTTCCAGATGCACTCATTAAATTACACAAAAATTAGTGGGGGAAAAAAATCAGTCTTGAGACACACAGAATGTCATGGCTCTAATTGAGATGGCTTGTGCGTACTTCCAGATTGAATTTGATATAGTGGTTGTACATTGCTGACCAAAAGCTGTTTTGATTCTGGCTGTGTGGTTTCTTAGCAGCAGCCTTCACTTTAATGCATACTGGCATGGGTGTAATTAAATTTAATTCATAAAAGAAAGCTAATTTTAAAAACTTTGAATTTATTTTGTTTTGATATAAAGGTTAACATTGGAAACTTTAAGCACATGGTAGATGCAGGAGGAGCCATGCAGCTAAACACTCAATTCTACGTCCAGACCCCTTAAATTACCTATTTTTGAGGCACATCATCTACAGCAGAGGAACAGAACTCAAGCTGAGTGCACTCTCATTCTTTATTGTGGCAAGTGAGGAGATGCATGATAAGGTTACAATTAGACTATGTAAATGCAAAGGATTGGAATAGGACCTCAAAGACATACTCTGGGCTTCTCAAGTAAAAGAGGTCCTGAATGTTATGCAAAATACTATATGTGGCATTCAGTCTTCTAAGAGTTGTTAAGAAGATGTCTTCTACTTTATATGTGTAAGGAAAGAAGTCTTTTATTCTTCACATTGGACAGAACTTTTATCCTTACACTGTCAAGATGATAAAGGCATCAGCATACATTTAAATGCCTTACCTCAAAAGGTGGTAAATGATGTATGCAAAAGAAAATCAGAGTCCATGGGAAATTTCTTCACACAGGCTTTGTACCATGGAAGAGAGTTCTTTTTTTTTAAAAAAAAGTTTGGTTTTTTCACATTATATTATTGCATGAGGAGGTCAAGTAGCAAACAAAATCCAGCCAACAACAGGTTGGTTTTTTTTTTTAATAGGAAAAAGGTGGGGATTTTTCAGATAGAAGATTAATTTTTTTTTCCTCTACTTTTGCTTATATTGATGGACTGTGAAGGTCAAAAAGAGATTGATCCACAGAGGCCAGTAAAAGTTAGAAGTAATTTAATTAGAGTTGTCCAAATCTGAACTATCTTCTAATCCGATTATATACTTATTTCTTGAGGGACAGTGTGTGAGCATCTATATTTGCTACAGAAAGACACTTTTTTTGGAATCAAAAAGGATTCAGTTCTCAGCTCTGTTCAGAAGCAGAATGAGTCAAGGCAAAAAAAAAAAAAAAAGTAATCCCCAAGTATTTTCCCACAGTTGAAAAATAGAATATGTTTATATTACTTTATATTTCAAATTAACTGTCTCTCTGTGTGTGTGTGTTTGTGTATATTATATCTGCATTACATAAAACAGTCCTGTTGAGTCCAAGGAAGAAAAGAGTGTTGGTTGAATGTGTCATGTGAAAACTCTTTTTTTGGTGCTGTGTTACCTGCCTTATGTAGCTGGTGTGATTCATCATAATGAAGGACATATTCTGGGACATTTGAAGAGATGTAATTTTGTCTAACTGTCCTAATATTTAATAGATAAAATGCTTTCTGTGAAGAGGAAGACTGTCATCCATCAAAGACTTTTAATCCCTGCTTTGCTGTGGTCATCCTTTTAGGGTTTTAAGGGTACAAAAAGTACATTAAGTACAAAACCTGAGGTGACTTAACGCTGAAAGCAAATGAGGCATCATGTGAAGGTGAATATGCTGCAAATGAGGAGAGGAAATCGGAGAAGTAAAATGTGGGACACGCTGAAGAGCAGCACAGTCTGCCTCACAGAGTTCTGAACTACAGAAAGAGGTCTTTCTCCCAACACCCCTAAACACACTATCACAGTATCACCAGGGTTGGAAGAGACCTCAAATGAGTCCAACTCATTACCACAGACCTCAAGACAGTAGTGCTACAGAGTGGTTTCTAAGGATGCATCCCATCCTCAGACAAGCAGGTATTGCAATGCTTCCTAGCATGGTGGAACAGGATTTGCCTGAAAAGTATTCAGTAGATACCCTGAGGTAAAGCACATCAGTGTAGGCCAATGCTTTCCTGTCCCTCTGTCAATTTGTAGCACCAACACAGAAACAAAAGGGTTTGGTTTTTTTTAAGACATTGAGTTGTATTTTTTTGAATGTCCTCCTCTTCAGTTGTTGAATCCCAAGCTAGAAATAGCAGTGCTGAAATTCCATGAGAAATACCATTCCTGCACTTCTGGGAAATACCATCATCATCTCTGTGAAGCCTGCTGCTGTAAGATTTGGAGATGTTTTGCTGACTGCTGACGTTCTTCACGTAAGGAATTGAAAGTTTCCCTCATTACCAGATGCAAATCTTCACTCTCAGGTCCACCCATTAACAGGTCAGATCATCGATGTACATCGAAGTATAATTACCCCAGAACTCTGGTAGGGTCTCCTAGACATGAATGTTCACAGTACTGCTTTCAAAAGAGTTATAAATATGAACGGAGTGGTGATGTTAGCCAACGTGATTAGGATGTTTCCTAAATCAATGCTACCACTGAGCTGCCCACAAATGGCACAGAAATTATTTTATTTTGATAAATAAAATATCAGAGATGAAAAGCCCTATGAACTGAGTGCTGTGCCTCCTGAGCTTTTTTTTTTTTTTTTTTTTTTTTTACTTTAGATGAGCAACTGATACAAACAGCAATTAAAGGCTTCCTTTGAGCAAAAAAACCTTCAGTTCCATGTGCTCAAGCACTTTGCCAAGCACGAATGATGTTACTTGTCTTGCTATTAGACAAAGAATTCAAAATTTGAAATTTATATCCATGCAAATCCCATCTGCATATAGCAGTTTTGCAAATCAATAAATCTGCTGTGCTTTTTGGAGCTTGCTTCATCCTGGAAAACAGAGAATATATTCTTCTGTCTCACTAGTTATTCCGCTGGGCAATTGGATTTCTCCAAGAGTACTGGGCAGACCATGCATTCCTAATGATAAATACACCAGCATGATGACAACTGGTTTTACCTTGAATGTTTCCCTGGGTAGGGGATTTTTTTAATTTTTTTTTTTTTTTTCTAAGCTGCTAATAATACAGCTCAGGCTCCCAGCGAGGCAAAAAAATACTTTCCTAGGAGCTGTGTTAGTCCGAGCTCAATGAGGGCTCTAAGAACAACCCCAGTGAGAAGTCACACGAAAGCTAAAAGAGTTTACACAGCTGTGAGTGATAAAATATAGCAGCCATGGCAACCTAGCCTCCAGTATTCTGATAATGCATCAGAAATGAGGCTATTAGAATTATTAATTCACATTAGCGGCTATTAAAATTACTACCTGCGGATTCGCAGCCTGAAAATCCTTTTCTATTTCTAAGAGAAGGTTCAATTGCAGAAGGAACCTTTTCTGCTAAATAGGTGCACTGTATTGTATGCTAGACCTTAGGAGAAGTCCAACAGATAATAAAGCTCACATTGAGCTTTATGTAGCTGCTTTGTATCGCAAGGGTAGCAGATGTAATACTTTATTCTTTTGATGATGGCAAAGAACCAACGCAGCTCCAATAGCAGTAACAATAACTGGACTCTTACTGGTTCCCTGGAAGCTGATACTAGAAATCCAGCTTACTGCAGGGCATTTCATTAAATAGCAAGTGACATACAAAATATTCTACTTTGGTAGGTAATAAACAAAGCCAACAGAAATCAGCAAAAAAAAAAAAACCCCTGAGCCAGACCCAGAGATGCTGGGGTGAGGCTCAGAGAGTCCTGCAGAGATTTGGCTACATCCCTTCTATCCCCCATTAACTTAACTCAAAATGCAATTGCATGCTGTTTTAAGTAAAAGAAGAAACACTATTACACCAAGGCCACAGCAGGAAATAATCAGGGGGAACAGCAACATGGCAGAGAAAGAACATTTTATTTATGGAAATGAGTAGAAAAAGTAACACACAAGCTAGAAGCAGCCAAATAGGTAACAGTAAAAATAACAAACAAGCAAAGAACATGAGCTTGGATCACAACCAGTTTTTAGGAATTCACATCACAGTCCATCTCTTTTAAGATCCCATGTACCAAAAATGGATATGACATCCAGTGCTCTTTCTAAAAATTATCCTTCTCAGGAAGAGGAGAAGAAAACAAGGGTGAGGGTAACTGCAAAATGAAATTCAGCACAGCCTCACAGGCAAGACACAGCAAGTGACATGAGCACACACAACACAACCTGAGTAGCCTTTACACTGAGTGCTCTTCTGTATTCTCTCTGCCTGGTTGTCACCTCACACAAGAACAGCCTGAATTCCTTAGGGGCTTGGTGTTTTCACAAAGTTCCCTCTGTGCCTATAGACATTTCTTTCTACAGATCCATTTTTTGTTGCCTGTAAGACTCTATCTGCAATGCCAACATTTATCTGAAAGTACTCAGCCACTCCTGCTTCCTTTGGAGCACAGAATCAGGCTCTCAGCAAATACAGACATTCTTCTTTTCACACGTGCTGGCAATTTCTTTCCCAGCACACAGAAAGGTGATCATACTTATGGTCATGAATTAGGCCTGGAGTTTAATCCTTCCTGGGCATTTCCAGCTTGACAAACACTGGGTACCTGCACAGTTGTCCCCCTAGCACCTTTGAGGCTGTGCTTTTAAAAAGCTTGTTTAGTTTAGCTGTGCCACCAAAAACCACCAACTCTGGGCATACCTAGAATGTTAAGAAGGTAAATGGAGAGATTTGGTGTAGTCCAGTTTGAGCAGACAAATGTAAAACACATTAGCAAATTTGACACACCAGAAAATGTTAGGAATGGTCCTCACAAGAGATGACCAAGTCATAAAAATATGTGTCAGTGAGTTTACTTGTGAAATTTCCAAGGACTCTGGCTCTGTGCTATCAGTCCCCTGTTCTCTTCCCATTTTTCCTCAGGCATTCAGAGAAGGATTGGTGGATATGGTATTCTTCACACAGACACAGTTTCCCTGCACGGCCAAATAGTTTCACGCATGAGCAACAACTATTTGTTGTTTCTTCCTCACTCTGTGCTGTTCATCAGCTCAAGTTCACGTCAGCAGCATGACTCATGTGCTTCTGTTTAGCATGTGCTTAATGCTCAGCTGAGTGGAGCAGAGCTTACTGTGGCCTGCAGAGCCCAGCTTGCAGTGTGGAGGAGAGAGGAGAGCAGCTCATGCCCCATGGACAGTTGCTACACAAGCAACATTGGCTGAGCTGTCACAGAGGAATTCCAACACTGCTCCACATGATGGGGAGTGCTCTCCCAAGTACCCTTAGACACAGATACTTTCTAAAGTCACAAAAGTGTCAGGGAACAGGGAACCATTTCTGACCAGTAACTCCCTGTCTTAGAAAAATATGAAAGGTCTGGCAGAAGTGATTTGGGTTTGACATCATCATGACAGAGCCCTGACTAGGTTACTGGGAGTTACTTGGAATATTTTAATGAAAAAAAGTTAGATTATAGCCTGTGAATAGCAAACAATGGTGATGCATGCTTCACTCATAGGTTTGCTGAGATGGATAAAGACAAGGACACAAACATAGATAAGACACAGAATCTCTCTCTGCTGGAGTCAGTGCCTGTGTTTGCTCCCAGGGCTTTTGCTGCTGTGTAACTCAACTCATCATTCTGCTTCTAATCCCCCTTGCCAATCCTCCAAACTCTTCTTGCACATAAGGCAGACTCTGGGATAAGGTAGAGGGGTGGAAAGAAGGTGGAAGGGTGGTTGGCAGCCCCTCCTGGGGACTCTGATTTCTGGGAGGGATCTTGTGTCTCTGTATTACCTTTAACTTGTATATTTCTGTATATAGCTGTATATATATTGTAATGTATTGCAAATATCTGCTTGTATATTGTGCTAAGCTGTAAAAATAGCTTCATTCCTTAACTTCCAGCAAGCTGAGTCTAGTCTGGGTGATTTTCATAAGGTGGGGGGGCAGGTAACTCCCAAACCATCACAAGGTCTCACAAGACCTACCTGCCCACTAAGTCTCTACTGGCAAGCTCCCTTCTTTTCCTGCCATTGGAGCTACCCAGATTCTCTGTAACCAGTGTGGTGCATGGAGAGCCTTAGCATGACCCCATAGGAGCAGAATCTACCACCAAATATTTTTTTCTTTCTTCCTTTTAAACTATTACAAACTTCTAAATCACATTTCACTGTGCAACTTGTAATAGACTAATAAGCAGTTATTTTTCCCTGTATGAGAAAAAAGGCTTTTTAGGACATATTTGAAGTGGGAGACAAAAGAATCTGCAGGCATTGCCTGGGGAGATCATGAAAATCACAACATGTGGTAGAAAATATACAGAGCCAAGAGCAGGCATAAACCACAAATGGAGACCCCTCAAAAGCAGGCTGAAAGGGGCAAAATAGTGGAGATGATAAAGCATTAGCCTATTTTTCCTCACACACTGTCAACATATTTGCAGAGATCATGAGTGTGACATGATGAGCCCTCCAAAAATGCACCAAAGTCCATCTCCTAGAAAGTAAGTCTGTACTGGAATCACAGGAACAGTCAAAGTATCCAAAGACATTACTACTCTTACAAAGGTGTACTCAGTTCACAGAGCCCAGTTTTACAGTAAAATTCAGGTGGATAAATGCTGAAGGGCATATGATAGGCAGGGACACCTCCCACTAGTACAGGTCACTCAAGACCTCCTCCAACCTGGCCTTCAACACCTCCAGGGAGGGAGCAGCCACAACCTTCCTGGGCAACCTGTGCCAGTGTCTCACCACCATCATTGCAAAGAACCTCTTTCTAACATCCAGTTTCAATCTCCCCTCTGCCAGTTCAAACCCATTGCCCCTTGTCCTGTCATTGCAAGACCTTGTCAATAGTCCCTCCCCAGCCTTCCTGTAGGCCCCCTTCAGATATTGGACGGCTGCTATAACTAGGTGGTCCTTGAGGTCCCTTCTGACCTTCCATTCTATGATTCTATGAAATCTTTCAGTGAGTGAAGGGAGACCAAATCAGTAAATGCACAGACTGCCCCAGCTGTAACTGCTGGGAGGTGCTCCCCATGCCCCACACACCACTGCTGGGAGGTGCTCCCCATGCCCCACACACCACTGCTGGGAAGTGCTCCCCGTGCCCCACACACCACTGCTGGGAGGTGCTCCTCATGCCCCACACACCACTGCTGGGAGGTGCTCCCCGTGCCCCACACACCACTGCTGGGAGGTGTTCCCCATGCCCCACACACCACTGCTGGGAGGTGCTCCCCATGCCCCACACACCACTGCTGGGAGGTGCTCCCCATGCCCCACACACCACTGCTGGGA